>JAANYP010007717.1:0-140222 GCA_020465985.1 Centrapalus pauciflorus | reverse complement strand
CTTAACGATTGACTTTGGACTTTATTCAGAGGAATTCCCATTCTACTAATAAAGACCCGATGCTTTAAATAGAACACACAATTTCTATTTCACACTTATCCCAGACTTAGTATCAATGTCGTATTCTGTTAAGTATTCTATTCTAACTCTGATGCATGTTTCCAAGAATCATGGAACCAGCTGTTGTTTTAACCATGCCCCATTATCCAATCCGTAACAACAATGCCCAACTTCTAGAGGAATCCATCTAACCCCAATCCCAGTTCGTCGAGTTCTTTGCCCATAACTGGCAACTCGACGTATCCACCCTTCACCGTGAAACCGAGAATATTGCTTTTTATATTCTCAAAAACCAACCTATATACTACTCACTATCCACCGCCATCCCTGTTCCACAAATATACCTCCAACAGTTCTGGCATCATCTTCAGTTTGTATCAGATGTCGAACCTTACTTCACCTCCACCATTGATTGTGTTCCAGTCAAAATCACAACCGCTACCATCCGCCACATTCTCCGCCTTCCAGCTGACGCCTATTCCGTATCCTGACTTCACTTTTTCCAATCCCTTCTCCTCTAGAAACCTTGGAAGAGATCAAGTCTCTAGGATATGATGGTCCTCTGACAAAGCCATCAGACTTCTGCACAAAGAACCTTCAAGCATATTGGAGGATTCTATTCGAGATAATCAACTAGTGCTTCACTGCAAAACATGTTGGCCATGACTCGGCGTCTATTCAAGTACTGTCAATGTTTGCAGCATTCGCCTACAACCGTCATTATGATTATGCTGCATTCCTCTTTGACGAGTTAAAGAGAGTCAATCTGGAGAGAGGAACAAAGCGAGGACGCAAATACATACCTCTCCAATGTTTTCTACAACTGATTATTCAATACGCAATGGATAATGACGAGGACATCCATGAGCGACCCAAGGCCGACGTGTATATGACAGCTAAAATTCAAAAGTTGAACCTTCCATAGGGGACTCCCACAATCCAGGTAATGCCAATTCCACTATCTCTGCTTCAAAGAGCAGTACAAACCGATCGGGTTAGGGATTATGTCATGGAATTCTATCCGGATAAGGCTCAGTCAGAACTGACTGAGCCTACCCAATCCAAAGGTGAGGCTCAAGTGAGTGAGTCTGAGGGAGATGAGGCGGAAATACAACAAACATTGGGTATGGGTGAGTGGGAGATTGTTCATGCAAGAGAGGGAGTTGCAGGTGAGGAAGTAGAGGCAGCAGATTCTGAAAGGACCGTCTCTGTCTTACGAGGGCTTGAGGTAACATCTGAGGGAGATCTAAGCCCAATCAGCCAGACAACCCCTCAAAAGACCATCAGTCCATTGGTCGAAACTACCCCAACCACCCACTTAATGTCCTCTCAAAAGGACCTTACTTCATTCCACGGGGATTTACCACATACTCCATCACCCTCTCACTCGGAGAGTCGTGATGTTGAAATCGATCACGTGTTGCCCCCAGTGACCAAACTTCCTTCGCCCACAACTCACTCCCCACCCCCACACACAATGCACGACGCCTTCGTGGTGTCCCCCGTTGAACGAGCTGCCTTCATGGCAGCTCCACAAAACTTCCGGATCTGCACATCCCGCTGTGGAGCCAGAAGTGATGGAAGGAAGACCTGAAGATGCATCATCAATGCCGTCAACTTTAGGCCATCCCGAGATTAATCTCGAGATGCTAACGACGGCTTTACGTGCTGCCGGAGTTGTCACCCGGGCTGACCTAGACGCCCAGAAGGAGACTGCTGAAGAACGACATACCGCCCTTCTCTCATTTATTAAGGGTAAGTGTGTCGCTTCTGAGGATCTGCCTCCACCAGGAACCCGTTCAGTCCAATCACAGCTTTCGGACCTTTCATACAGAATAGATGCGCTAACACGTCTAATTCTTCAAGTCCAGGAGCAGCTCAACTCCAGGATGGACCGCCTTGAGTCTGCTGTAATAGAGCTACAATGTCGTCCTCAGGCTGAATCCCAGAAAAGGTAGCATGACTATTAGGGTCGTCCTGATCGTCATGAGGGGGAGAAATGCCAAAAAATTCAGTCTAAGGACCTGATCATGGTTGTAGGGGGAGCCGAATCAGAGGGAGCGAATATATAAGGGTCGGGGGAACAGAGGTCTGAGGCTCAGGAAATGATTGAAGATGAGTTGTTGGTTGAAGGTTTGGCTCCGTTGGATACGATGTCAGCAATGGTGGAGTATGAACCCTTATATGAAAAAATCGAAATCATATTGGTGTCTGATTCAGACTCTGATATTGATGACGACTATCCCTTACTCACTCCAAAGCCTGAATCTGAGTCATCGCAAAAATCATCTTCCTTGTTTGAATTTCTTAACTCCCCAACCCAAGCGCCTCAAGAAGAAACTATCTCTTCAATCCAAACCACATCACCTACTCCCATAGAAACCCTACCAATCCAAAACACTCCTACAGTCCAAGAAATCCCATCAGTTCAACCTACCCCAATAGTCCAATCAACCCTTCCAACTCAATCAACTCCACCAGCTCATATTGCCGAATCATCAGGGCCCCGAACTGTAGATTTCTTTAATACCAGAGACGTCACCGCAACATACGATATGACAGACGTTGATTGGGTCCGGTGGTATTCTAAGGTTGGTGTACAATCTCTGGATGTAGAGATTAGAGAAGAAATGAGGCAGGACCAGAAGTCTCGAGTTTTGAAACTTCTTGAAGCTCCTCCCACTGAATTAATAGAGCCTCCGGTCCAAGGGTTAAAAGAGTTCTTGAGAAAGTTCCCGACTGAGGGTCATGTGAGATGCATCTCGAGCAGAACAAGCAGAATATAATCAGATGATGCTGAGGGAAAAGAGGGATAAAAGCAAATATTGGTCTAAATCGAAGATAGTAAAGATCAATAACATCCACATGCATAAAAGAGCCCGTGTATTCACTCCTGCGTTTAAACTGCTCATAGAAGACGGAACTGTTCAAGAACTGCATGAAAGTGATCTTGATTATGAAAATATAGACGGCATCGAGTTTCTTCACAACAAGATGAAAAACTAGATCAAGAAAAGTCTGACACACATGACCGCAGTCGCTGCCCTGGTCAAAAGCATGAATCGCCGCTCAATTGTGATGTGCCTAAGAGACTTTCAAATGGCAATTGAGTGTGCATTGGTTAAAGTGGGTCTGAAAGCTCCAGAACAATACATATTTATGGTAGACCACTTCCCGGCTTATAAAGTTGTGTTGAGAGGCCAACCAGGAGTTATATTTTTGAACCAAAAAGGACATAAACGATTCATGCGCTTCGAGGATATCCCTTGTTACTCCGATGGAACAATCAGATTAGTCAGAGCTGAACTCACAAAAAGAATCCAAGAATTTGATGCTCATCCAAATCCAGAATTCTGACGCTCACCAAACGAGATACAAGACATCCTCAGCGGCATTGAATATCTGAACAAAAGGCTACATCTCAGGCAAATGACAAGACGATTCGACGTCATCCCTGGCCTCCGAGAAACAACAGATCATGCCAGAGTTCCGCCACAATGATCGAAAAGGGAGAGATTGTTAGGTATTTAATTTCGATCTTGTGGATTTATTTTGTGTTGGGAAATAGTTTAAGTAAGGTTCAAGCTGTTAGTTAGACTTCTCAAGCTGTTAGTAGATTCTCTGTTTAAATACAAAGTTCATGCTGTTAGTTGAAGAAACTCGAGCTGCCAGTGTTAAAGTTCAAGCTGCTAGAGTAAAACTGCTCAAGCTGCTGTGTTCAAGCTGTCCAACGACTCAAGCTGCTCAACAGTTTCTCAAACAGAAAGTGCTGAGTTTCAGGGAAGATATCTACAAGAAGATTCCAGCATATCTACTATCAAAGAAGTCCTAGTCCTTCAAGGAAATATGTCCATAGAGCAATATAAATAGACAGAATGTTGTATAGAAAACAGACGTATACACATACGCACATAGGAGTTTCTGCATTATTTTTGAGTCTGTAATTGCTTTATTGTTTAAGTTTTCATAAGCCTCTAAGGTTGTAAAACCCTAAGAACAGTTTGTGTTCTTCGTCTAATCTAAACAGATTAGAGGTGATTGTAATCATTGAATTAAGCAATATAAACAGTCTTGGTTATTTCTGTGTTTTATGCTATTATTGATTCTGAAAGTTTTTGTCAAAATAATTGAGTGTTATTCCGCAAACTTCTTAATTAAACTTTGATTCAAAGCAAGATTATTGATTTATACTCTGATAAATTCAAATCAGTTAATCTTAGTGGCTCATAGCTTTAGATCCTGACAAGTGGTATCAGAGCCACAGGTCGTTCTTTGTTTTTCAAAGTCGAAAACTTTCTTTCAAAATTTTAATCTTTTTCAATGGAATTTGAAAATAGCAGCAGTGGATCTGGGCAAGGACTCAAAGTGCCTATGCTCAAGCCCACTGAGTTTGAGATGTGGAAACTCAGGATTCAACAGCATATTCAATTCATTGATTATGCCATATGGGAAGCTGTTGAATTTCCTCCTGCAGTTGATCCAGAACTTGATGCTGAGGGAAAACCAGTAAAAACTCGTCCAAAAACTGAACTTGAAAGGAAGGCTAGAATGAATGAAGTGAAAGCACTGACATTATTACAAATAGCCATTCCTAATGCTTATCAACATCAGTTTAAGAAGTTTTATACTGCTCACTCTCTTTGGAATGCCTTAGAGAAGAGGTTTGCTGGTAATGCAAGTACCAAGAGGAATCAAAAGGACCTTTTGAAACAACAGTATGAAAACTTTTCTGGTGGCAAGAATGAAAACCTCACCCAAATCTTTGACAGGTTCAACAAACTGATAAGTGAACTGGAAAGTGCAAGGGTCAATCTGGATCAAGATGAGGTCAACAGAAAGTTTCTCAGATCTCTTGGAGAAGAATGGACAGTCTACGCTGCACAGTGGAGAACAAAAGACACACTTGATGAAATAGAATTGGATGATCTGTACAACAGTCTAAGAGTGTTTGAGACTGAAATAGATGCTAAAAAGAAATCCTTTTCTTATAATCATAACACTGCTCTTTTGTCCTCTGAAAAATCTAACAACTGTGATTCTTTTTCAGGTGGTGATGGAAGTTCTGCTGAAACACATTATGAAGCATTTGTTGCCAATGATGGATTATTTGCTCTAAATGTTGAAGACTTGGAGCAAATTCATCCTGATGATCTTGAAGAGATGGATTTAAAGTGGCAACATGCAATGCTAACCATGAGAGCCAAGAGATTTCTGAAAAGAACTGGAAGGACCAACTTTCAAGCCAAAACAGATGGCAAACCATCTTTTGATAAATCAAAAGTGGAATGCTACAAATGTCATAAGCTTGGTCACTTTGCCAGAGAATGTAGATCTCAAGGTCAACAGCCATCAAGGACTTCACAGCCAATCCAAACTTCCTCATCAACAGCACTTGTCTCTCAAGAAGATAATGTGTTTGACTGGAGTGATCAGACAGAGGAAGAATTCCAAAATCAAGCACTCATGGCAGAAACATCAACTGTCTCCTCCACTGAACTACCATCTGAGGTAAATTCTAAACTCTGCTCTCAATCATGTAAAAATATGGTTAAAAAGTACAGAGATCATAATGAGAGCATGTGCAAAACTCTAGCTAAGATGGAAGAAAGGAGATATGAATATATGCAAGCCATAGAAGATCTGGAAAAACAGATCAATGATTATAAGGATAATGAGATTCAAATGGGGTATGATAGAAACTATCATGAGTGGGAGAAAAAGGAACTTAATAAGAAAATAGAATCTCTGAATAAAAAGGTAGAAGAATCTGAACAGAAGGTGTTAGAGGCTAATAAGAAACTAGAATCTGTTAACATAGATCTAGGTAATTTCAAGTTAGCAAATCAGAAGCTAGAACACCTAATGGAAGTTCAATTCAAAGATAGAGTCAAATCACAGGTCAATCCCAAAGAAGGAATAGGATACAAAGCTACTCCACCTCCATATAACAACAAGTACATTTATCCAATGAGTGAAGTAGCTGATAGACTTGTCAAAGAACCACTAGATAAGTCTATGACTAAAGTAGATCCTATCCTTGATAGCAGTCCTGAACCAAAAGTAGATGAGAGTCAACATAGCGACTGTGACACAAAGAGTACACCCATAGAAGCCAAAGTTCCCAGTACGAAAGGAAAAGAGAAGATGAGTGAATGCACTGCTACTCCACAAGTTTCTGCACTTTCTAACTGTAACACTGCATCTTCATCAAAAGGAACTAAAAGAGGTAAATCTGTTTCTATCTGCACATGCCAAAAGCATGGTGTTCAAAAGTTTCCTAAACAACAACAGGTAAGAGGAAACCAGAGAAACAAAAACCAGAAATTGGCTGAAAAATCTGGTGTTCCAATTCAAACTGTCAAAAGATGCTTTCACTGTGGAAGGAAGAATCATTTAGCCAAGGATTGTTTTTACAAACCAGCTGTTGCAAAACAGGCTGTACATCACACAAAATCAAATCCTAAACAGGCAAAACACTCAAAAGTGAAACCTTCCACAGCAGTTCCAAAGAGAACAGTTGATCACAAATTTTCAAAAATTAATAAAAAACAGTCCACACATCAAAAACAAGTTTTGGCAAAGCCTAAATCAAGTTTTAACAAATATGGTGTGTCAAGGACAAATCTGGTGCTCAAACTGCTAATGCAAAAGATCAGACTGTTAAGTCAAAATCTGATGCTGTTAGTGCAAAAACTGAAACTGTTAGCACTACAAACACAGCTCAAGCTGCTGGGCATCAAACTGGAGCTGCTAGTGAATCATCTGAGACTGTCAAAAGAAAAGATGATCAAAATAATTGGATACCTCATATACTCACTAAATACTCTCCAAAGACTTCATCAGTAGATCTCACTAAATACAAGAAGTCAAAAACAGTTTTTAGTTATGTTGATATACAAGGCCAACCCAAAACCAATTTGGTTTGGGTTTACTCCACTACTAACTAAGCTGTTATTTGTGCAGGGCAACCACAGGTCTTCACATAAGACACGATGGCATCTGGACAGTGGATGCTCCAGGCACATGACAGGCAATTCTGAATGCTTGTCAAACTTCAAAGGATTTGATGGAGGTTTTGTTGCATTTGGAGGCAACTCAAAAGGAGGTAAGGTCACAGGTAAAGGTACTGTAAATGCAGGCAACATGATATTCCATGATGTTCTGTATGTTGAACAGCTTAAGTATAATTTATTGAGTGTCTCTCAAATCTGTGATAAACAAAACATTGTTCTATTCACAGATTCTGAGTGCATTGTTCTTTCAAAGGATTTCAAAATTCCTGAAAATCTTGTTTTACTCAGAACACCAAGAAAGGACAATGTTTACTGCTTAGACACAACTCTTTTAACCAAATCAAATACTTTAAGCTGTTTAATATCCAAAGCATCATCAAATGAGTCTGCTCTTTGGCATAGAAGGATGTGTCACATGAACTTCAGGTCCATGAATGATTTAGTTAAAAAGAATCTGGTAAGAGGATTACCACAAAAGGAGTTCATTTGTGATGATCATTGTGTAGCATGTCTTAAAGGTAAGCAACACAAAACTTCTCATAAGGCCAAAGAAGTAAATTCAATCTCATCTGTTCTTCAGCTGTTACATATGGACCTATTTGGTCCAACATCTGTTTTGAGTTTGAATAAAAGGGCATACTGTTTAGTCATTGTTGATGATTTCACAAGATTTACTTGGGTTTACTTTCTTAGGTCCAAAGATGAAACTGCTGAGCTTGTTAAGTCTTTTATCCTTAAGATAGAAAACCAATCCAATTCCAAAGTTAAGGTGATAAGATCAGACAATGGAACTGAATTTAAAAATCAAATTCTAAACAGTTTCTGTGAATCCAAAGGTATTGCTAGACAATACAGTGCACCAAGAACACCACAGCAAAATGGTGTAGCTGAAAGAAAGAATAGAACATTAATTGAGGCTGCTAGAACAATGTTAGCTGATTCCAATCTGCCTATGACTTTCTGGGCAGAAGCTGTCAATACAGCCTGTTATGTTCTAAATAGGGTTCAAGTAGTTCAATCACAAGGGAAAACTCCTTATGAGTTATTCCACAACAAAAGTCCCCTAATAGCTTTCTTCAAGCCTTTTGGATGCCCATGTACTATCCTTCACACTAAAACTCACTTAGGAAAGTTTGAGAGTAAGTCTGAAGAAGGATTTTTTGTAGGATACTCAATTCAAAGCAAAGCCTATAGAGTATACAACCGTGTGTCTAAAACAATTGAAGAAAGTGCCAATGTTGAATTTAATGAAAATACTGCTAACATCAAAGGCACTGGTCCTGATTGGTTGTTTGATTTAGATTCACTAACAAATTCTCTGAGCTTTGCTGAGTTTCCTGCAGAAGCTGATGCATACAGGGTTGAAGCTGCCAACACAAATTCTCATGCTGCCAATACAATATCTCATGCTGGTAGCACAAAGTTTCAGACTGCTGCAGATTCAACAAGTTGGGATGATTTCACCACTCTACCACTTCTGTCATGTGATCCTCCAGGGGTCCTGAGCACTCAACATGATGCAAATCCAGACACTGAAGTGCCATTCCCAAGTCCTGACAGCACAGCTCAACCACAAAAGGAAACAGCTCCAGTTTCCAGGCTAGCAGTCCCAACAGCTTCTCAAGCTGTTAGCCTAGAAACTCAAGCTGTTCCAGAAACTGAACCATTCACTGGTTCTGATGGAGATGACACAAACCTTGGAACATCCTTCCAAACAGAGAGAGAGCCCACACTACAGAGTTCATAAGTATCACCCTCTCAATCAAATACTGGGTGATCCAAGCACTCCTGTTCAAACAAGGAAGATGGTTCACAATGAGACTGCTGCTGCTGAACAAGCAGTTCCAGAATTCAGTCTAGCTGCTTTTGAACATGCCTGCTTCATGTCTCAATTAGAACCTAAAAAGGCATCAGACGCACTAAAAGATGCATCCTGGATTGAAGCTATGCAAGAAGAGCTTTTACAGTTCAAAATCCAGAATGTATGGACTCTGGTGGATCTTCCTAAAGGTAAGAGAGCAATAGGTACAGATGGGTGTTCAGAAACAAGAAGGATGAGAGAGGGATAGTCATCAAAAACAAAGCAAGACTAGTAGCACAAGGGTACACTCAAGAAGAAGGAATAGACTATGATGATGTTTTTGCTCCAGTAGCAAGAATTGAAGCCATCAGACTATTTCTAGCATATGCAAGCTTCAAAGGCTTTAAAGTGTATCAAATGGATGTCAAGTCTGCTTTCTTGTATGGGACAATTGAAGAAGAAGTGTATGTGTGTCAACCTCCTGGTTTTGAAGACTACAAGTATCCAGACAGGGTGTACAAGCTAGACAAAGCACTCTATGGTCTTCACCAAGCCCCCAGAGCATGGTATGACACACTGTCCTCATATCTTCTACAGAATGGATTCAAGAGAGGCACTCTGGACAAAACACTTTTCACGAAAACCATCAAAACTGAGATTCTTCTTGTCCAGATCTATGTTGATGACATCATCTTTGGCTCAACTAATGATAAGTTGTGCAAAGATTTTGAGGCCCTAATGCACAAAAAGTTTCAAATGAGTTCAATGGGGGAACTCACATTCTTTCTAGGGCTGCAGGTCAAACAGACGCCTACTGGTCTATTCATAAGTCAATCAAAGTATGTCAAAGACATACTGGAAAAGTTTGGCTATCAAGACACAAAGGTTGCAAGCACTCCAATGGATCCTCATAAACAGCTTCATACAGACAAAGATGGCATAGATGTGGACATTCATCTATACAGATCCCTTATAGGATCTCTCATGTATCTAACATCTTCTAGACCTGATATAATGTTTGCTGTTTGTGTATGTGCCAGGTTTCAATGTTCACCAAAGGATTCTCACTTGGTTGCTGTTAAGAGAATCTTCAGATACCTCAAAGGCCAACCACATTTAGGTCTATGGTATCCCAAAGACTCTCCTTTTGAACTAACTGCTTATTCTGACAGTGACTATGGTGGCTGCAACATTGACAGAAAATCCACAACTGGTGGATGTCAATACTTAGGAGCAAGACTGGTCTCTTGGCAATGCAAAAAGCAAACAACTGTCTCCACATCATCCACTGAAGCAGAATACGTAGCAGCTGCAAGCTGCTGCTCCCAGGTAATGTGGATTCAAAATCAGCTTAGAGACTATGGTATGAATTTCTTATCCACTCCTATTTATATTGACAATTCAAGTACCATAAGCATTGTGCAAAATCCAGTGAAATTCCCAAAAACAAAGCATATAGAAATCAGATTTCACTTCATCAGAGATTGTAATGAAAAGAAGTTAATCCAAGTTACCAAAATTCACACAGATGATCAGCTAGCTGATTTATTTACAAAACCTTTTGATGTAGGAAGGTTCACTTTCCTAATATCAAACATTGGTATGGTAAATATGGATTAATTGATTTCTATTACTATCAACTTAATATGCTAATTTAAGGGGGAGACACTGTGTTAGTGAAAAGTTGCACAATTTTACACTAACAGCATGAGTCTTTTCTCATGCTGCTAGTTCATTTTCTCATGCTGCTGGTTATTTTCACTTGATCTGTCAAAATGTGCAGGGTATTTGGGTAATTTTTCAAATGTGTGCGCGGGACCCAACCTTTTCGAAACCTTTAAAGGTCCCAGTTTCGTTCAGTTGTAACTACCAGTTACATATTGCTTCAAAGGCCTTCTTCTTTCTCTCTGAACGATACACACATTCTTTGCAAACCCTAAACCTAAACCGTCGTTTCTTTACCCATGGAGTTCGTAAAAGAACACACCTGCCTTCCATATACCCTGAAACACACTGACCTTCAACCATTCCATGAGATGATGGACTTCTTCAGGCACTCCCATATCCACTATGCTCTCCATATTAACCCCACTATCTACATATCTCATATTGAGCAATTCTGGAATCATGCCTACCTTCAAACCATCAATGGAGTGCCTACCCTGACTTCCAAAATCGATGGTACTACCATCAATATCACCGAGGAATCCATCAGAAATCATCTGCATCTTCAAGATGCCACAGGTATAAAAGACCTATCCCTTCAAGCTTTATATCTTGGTCTTCAAAATATTGGTTATAGGGGGCCTGCTGATTCTTTTACTTTTCTTAAGGCACACTTTTCTCCTAAATGGAAATATCTTGTGCATATTCTTCAGCAGTGTTTAAGCCCCAAAAGAACTGGTTGGTCCGAATTTTCTTCAAACATTGCCACTGCCTTAGTGTGCTTTTCTACTGGCCAACAGTTCAACTTTTCAAACATGATCTTTCAAGGAATGCTAAGGCACCATTCCCTGAAGCATGGGAAATTTTTGATGTATCCTCGATTCTTGGCAAAAATAATTGCACACACCTGCACTACTTCCAACTTACATAAGAGGATACATGTTTCCCATAGGCACTCACTATCTTCACTCAAAAGGCTGCTAAAGCCAAGTGCCAATTTTGTTAGTATAGATGCTCCATTGCCCTCTGCAATGATGAGCATCATCACAAGAAACAGAGGAGAGGGGCCTGAGCAGACACAGCCTAACATCACTGCTTCAACCCCAGGACCCCAACCCACTCCTCATGATACAAACATATCCTCTGATCCTTTTGAACAGCCTACACGCCCACTCAGATATCTATACAAAAGAAAAAGGGGATCAGGAGCTCCTTCCTCCTCTTCCCATCAGCCACAGCCATATATCCCTGTGCAGGAGAATCCTTCTGCACAGAATATCCAAAGGGAACCAATTGAGGACACTCCCAACCTCAATCAGGAGGTGAACATCTCTTCTGAGACTGTTCATATGGGTTCTGTGGCTGGCACCACTGATGTCTCTGCACAAGAGGCACAGGAAAGGGCCAACATCTCTAAGACCACACCCATGGCAACAGCTAGTGTGCAAACACAAGCTGGAAGACCCCAGTACCAAGAACAGAGGGGCCCAGAGGTTTCTACTTCTGGAATTCATGTCAGTGATAGACCACAAACACCCCTGGTGTTTTCTGATCTTGAGACTAGTTTGCAACTCATGCTTTTGACGGATCCCAAGCTGAAACCTGTTGTAGCTATGTTGGAATACCAAATGTCCATCATTGCTGCACAGGGTGCACAAATCATGGCTCTAAAGCAATCAGAAGTGGCTCAAAAACAGAGAATGGATTATCTTCATAAGGGGTTTACCCTTTGTGGAAATAAGCTCATTCAATTAGAGCGTTTGATTCAAACCCAAGGGGCAAAGGTTGTAGGTCCTCCTGACCAAACCAATGCTTCCAAAAAGGGGGAGAATCAGGAGGTTCCCAAAACAGTCCAAGCAGCACCAACAGTCCCAGTTTCTAGGCTAGCAGTCCCAACAGCTTCTTAAGCTGTTAGCCTAGAAACTCAAGCTGCTCCTTCCAAAGCCACTGGAGTTGTTATAAGAGAAGGTATTCAAGCTCCATCCAGTTCAGTCCAACAGTCTGCTACAAAAGATAAAGGCAAGGGTATTTTCATTGAGTCTCCAAAGCACAAATTTTCTTCAAGAGAAGCCCAGATTGCCTTTGATGCTGAGATTGCCAGAAAATTAGCAGAAGAACAAGATCAGGCCTTAGACCAGCAAACCCATGCCCCAATGCAAGATGATGAAACCTTAGGAGATTACCTAAGAGGGTTTGTGGTCAAGCAAGGTGAAAGAAAGAGGAAGATGCCAACTGGGCATACCAAGGCTGAGGATAGAAGATTCTTGATAAATTTTGCTTTTGCAGCAGGGATTCCAAAGAAAATGGCTCAGTCCATGACCACTGAAAGGCTGCAGGCAATACATGATAAAGAAATGGAGAAAAGAAAGAAAGCAAGAGTCTCCTCAGAAATTCAGCCAGTACCAAAAGATCAACCGTCCCAGTCAGTCCAACCATCAACAAAACCAGTCCATCCTGAAGCTGTTCATGCACCGGCTCAAGCTGATCAACCCACTGTTTCTATTCCATCAGCTGTTAAGAAGGTGATCTTTGAACATCATCTGCAAAAGGCTATGGAATTAGAGAAGTTGATTGATCAACATGACTTCACAAAGCCTGAAATCAACTACTGGTTTGCAAAGTCCCTAGATGAAAGAAACTTAAGAGTCAAGTTTGTGATAAGGAGAGAATCTGGACCAGAAGAAGAGTTTGATACATTCTGGCAAATGGTTCATAAGCTGACCAGGGATGAACTGATAAAGATGTACAACATAGGATCGGTATCTCAAGTTAGATCTGCTCTTCCACAAGTAAAACAACTCATAAGAGATCTAAGTTCAGTTGCTGATTCTAAGTTTGCAAAAGAAGAAGTAGAGGATGCTGAGAAGAAAGGGAAAAAGATCAAAGAAGTTCACATCTTTGTTAAATCCAGAACTTACAGAATCAAATTCTCAGATGGGTCGGGTATTTTCTTCACTCTCGAGTTCTTAAATTTTTCAAAAGATATGCTACTCCAACTAAAATCAGTTAGGATATCTTGTGATAAAGAAGAGATGAAGAGAGATTTTTTGAAGGATGTAGATCAGAAGCTTGCACAGTTGTAAGTTTTTGAAAGCCTTGGTTTGTACATAACAGTTTACTTATTTATTTCCTTATTTGTATAGAACTTAAAGTCTTGTGTAAAGAATTTAAGTTAGGGGGAGATTGTTGGGAAATAGTTTAAGTAAGGTTCAAGCTGTTAGTTAGACTTCTCAAGCTGTTAGTAGATTCTCTGTTTAAATACAAAGTTCATGCTGTTAGTTGAAGAAACTCGAGCTGCCAGTGTTAAAGTTCAAGCTGCTAGAGTAAAACTGCTCAAGCTGCTGTGTTCAAGCTGTCCAACGACTCAAGCTGCTCAACAGTTTCTCAAACAGAAAGTGCTGATTTTCAGGGAAGATATCTACAAGAAGATTCCAGCATATCTACTATCAAAGAAGTCCTAGTCCTTCAAGGAAATATGTCCATAGAGCAATATAAATAGACAGAATGTTGTATAGAAAACAGACGCATACACATACGCACATAGAAGTTTTCTGCATTATTGAGTCTGTAATTGCTTTATTGTCAAAGTTTTCTTAAGCCTCTAAGGTTGTAAAACCCTAAGAACAATCTGTGTTCTTCGTCTAATCATAACAGATTAGAGGTGATTGTAATCATTCAATTCAACAATACAAACAGTCTTGATTACTTCTTATATTTATGCTTTATTGTTTCTGAAAGTTTTTGTTAAAATAATTAAGTGTTATTCCGCAAACTTCTTAATTAACTTTGATTCAAAGTAAGATTATTGATTTATACTCTGATAAATTCAAATCAGTTAATCTTAGTGGCTCATAGCTTTAGATCCTGACAATTTAGATGCACATTCTTACTTGTTGCATGTCCATTCGATTGTTGTGCATCTAGTGATGGACCGGTGGGTCGCATCGATTACTCTGATGTTACTGCGCTATATGACGCTGGAGCTGATCCCTCCAGGTCCGGTAGGCAGTATGTCATCCCCGATCGTTCGTTTGTCTCAGATGGTATGTGTAAATGCCGAGCCTTGGGCTCGAAGGGGCTGCGGCTCTGGTCCGTACTAGGTGTACGAAGAGAGTATACGACGTTTGTCGTCGGGGTTACTCTTGGGCTTCATAAATATTTATAATATGCGCAATCTTTGTATTCACTAAGCATCCGCTTACGTTTTAGTTGTTGTATTTTTACAGGCAAAGGAAAATCTACGGCTGGACCTTCTAGTTAGGTCGATTTGGAAGATTTGGAAGATATCTGCTATTTAATCGGTAATTATATTGTGGGACAAATGTTGTAATATATTCTGGATGATTGTAATAAATGTATGGGTGTGTAGACCTAGACTTGGTACCTGATAGCACCGTAGGGTGTTTAACACTTGTTGCACCACTTTATTTATGTTTTAATGCTTCCGCACTTAATTTAGGTTATCAGATCATTATGTTATTGCATGTTGATGATTAATCCTGGGTGTATTGTAATTGGTGGTTGTTGTGGCAAGGGTGTCACATTAAGCTTTGCCTGCTGAGACCTGTTGCTTCATTATTTGATTGGAATTCTATTAACTTGCGTAGATTTAGATGCACATTCTTACTTGTTGCATGTCCGTTCGATTGTTGTGCATCTAGTGATGGACCGGTGGGTCGCATCCATTACTCTGATGTTACTGTGTTATATGACCTGGAGCTGATCCCTCCTAGACCCGGTAGGCAGTATGTCATCCCCGATCGTACGTTTGTCTCAGATGGTATGTTTAAAGCCGAGCTTTGGGCTCGAAGGGGCTGCGGCTCTGGTCCGTACTTGGTGTACGAAGAGGGTAAACGATGTTTGTCATCGGTGATACCCTTGGGCTTCATAAAGATTTATAAAATACGTAATCTGTGTATTCACTAAGCCTTTGTTTATACCTCAGTTGCTTTTAATTACAGGAAAAGGAAAGTCTACCGCCAGACCTTCTAGTTAGGTCATTTGTGAAGATTTGGAAGATTTGGTACCATTTAATCGGTAATCATGCTTTGGGACAATGTTATATTATATTCTGGATGTTGTAATAATTGTATTGGGCATGTAGACTTAGATATGGTACCTTGTAGCACCGTAGGGTGTATGTCACTGTTGCACTACTTTATTTATATATTTTAATGCTTCCGCACTCAAACATTAGGTTATCAGATCATTATGTAATTGTGTTTGATGATTAATCCTGGGTGTTATGTAAATAGTGGTTGTTGTGGCAAGGGTGTCACATGTAGTTTGTTACGTACTTGACTTAAAGTGTGTTAATATATAATGTTTGTGGTAAAGCATGCTCGGAATGATTATAAGACATAATATTACACATGTTTTGTCACGTTTTTAGATAAAGTTTTTTTTATTAAGGGACTTGATTGAAAATTAAAGAAAGAGCAATAACTTTTTAGATGATCAAATTACCAAGCATGCTCCACCGAAGCAAAATTTGACACCACAATACTACATGTTTGATTGTTTGCGAACTAAACAAATTAACCGGTTGTACCATGCAACTTATAAATTCCATTTTTTCGTAACTTAATAGATTGTGGCAAAATTTCTGATTGAGGGAGAAAGACACCGATCGAACTTACGATAGTTTTTTTTACGTAATTACATGCTAACAAGTGATTGCACACTCAAGGTAACCAAATTTGTAAACATTAGTAAATGAAGATTTAAACTATATGCTTGAAGGTATTGCTTAGATTTTATTTATATTTGTATTTTTTGCAAAGTTTGACTAGATTATACTATGGATGAATAAAAACGAATCAAATATTGTAACTTAAAAATTACCCTGAAAATCCAAATCGAAAAAGCCAGAATCCTGAAAAGTTGAGAAACCGAAAAAACTGTTCTAAATGGTTTGGTTTTGAATTCCCTTTCAAAACCGAACCTAAAAAACCAAGATGAACCAGATTAAACATTAAATTTAATTTTTTATATTCAATATATTAACTTACTATTGTAGTTATTAAATTTATTTGTATTGATTTAGCCATTTAGGTTTAGGTTGATTCATTTGTATGATATATTATTAACTTAATTTCATGGATTTTTACGTCTTAATAGTTGTACTTATTAACTTGATCTTGATTTATAGTTATGATTTGAAGTTTTTAATGTATCTAAATTGAAATTGGTTAACTAAACCCAATGTTACTAAAGAAAGACCCCATTTAGTAATAAAAAAAGTTTAACAATTTGCAGATTTAAGCCCTAAAACTGAACCACATCTATAAAACCAAAAACCATAAAACCAAGTGTGTAAACCGAAATTCGATAATCCAAACCAAAAATTGAACCTGAAAAAACAAAAAAAACCAAACAGTTCCTTCATACAAAAACCGAATCAAAATGACCCGTGTTCACACCTAGATTATACATACCTATATGACATTGATATTGTTATATAATGACAAAGAAATGGCGACTTGGTGTAGAGAATGGTTGCTTTCATGAAATAGAGGATGCATTTGGTGATTTTATAGAAATAAATTATAAAAGCAACACCCCAACTACCCGTGTGGTATCATAACCTCATTCATATATTTTTTTTATTTAAATTTTTAAATATTTTGTCCTTATGATGTTTTGTGTATTTTCAAAAGGATAAAAATTTGTTGTTTGATTTATAATCGTAGAGACATAATAGAGATTGTTCCCGTTGATTCAAAAGTTGCAAACGCACGAATATTTTTCTAAGTTATAGTGAAATTGTTGCTTAACAATGGTTGATCCCTGTCAGGTGCAGATAAATACGTTATCATTGATCGTGGAAATATATATACTTGTGTATTATCATGTGTCGGGGTCGATCATATCTAGCTATGTGAATATATTTTTTTTTAAAGTGACGTTTAATAATTACGAGATGCATGTTGAATCAATGTATACATATTTTTTTCTTTTAAATTTATGTTTTTCATTGGATAATCACGTGTTAGTTATAATCATTATTGTTCTTTGCTTTAGGTTTCTGTTATTTTACTCAATACTTAAACATTGAGTGTTTTTATTTATTTATTTATCATGAATATGTTATTTTAACCCATGTTAAATTTTTAAATCAACAAATTATTGTGTTTTCAGGTGGTCTAAGTAATATATAAAAGTGTGGGTTCAATGGAAAATTTCTATGCATCAGAAAAGCTTGGATAACCACAATGCATCGTAAGAAAAATGCATATGCATTGTAAGAAAAATACATAGTGCATCACACGAGAGATTATGCATCATATGGAAGGATTGTGTATCACACGAGTGGATTGTGTATCAAACGGAGGGGTTGTGCATCTCACGGGGGAATTTTGTACAAAACGATCCTCTCATGTGATGCATAATCCCCCCGAATGACTATATATATTCAATTAATTCACACGGCGGATTGTGCGTCACATGCATTGTGGTTCCCCAAGATTTTCCGATAAACACTTGGTTCTCCATTGAATCCACTATATATATATATATATATATATATATATATATATATATATATATATATATATATATATATATATATATATATATATATATATATATATAGATTGGAGTCCTGGAGTTCAATATTAAATGTACATGTTCATTACAATAAAATGTTTTATTTTATACAAAAGTATAATATATACATGTTCAAAAATGCATTACAATTGACGGGTTCACATCATTTGAAGTTATAACGATAAAAAAAATTCTATATCATGCAAGTTTATAATATTTAAACAATATGCACATGTGATCTGATGATGCACTTTGAACATGTGCATATTGTATTTTTGCATGAAATATAACATTTTTATCGTAATGAACTTCAAATTGTGTGAATTATTCAACAGTAGTTCCCTTTTGAACATTTATATATTACATTTTTGCATGAAATAAAATATTTTATTGTAATGAACATGTACATTTAATATGGACTCTAGGACTTCAATCTAATATGAGACTCCATGAAACTTATATATATATATATATATATATATATATATATATATATATATATATATATATATATATATATATATATATATATATATAGAGAGAGAGAGAGAGAGAGAGGGAGGGAGAGGTTCATTGGAAAACCACCATGCACCTGAAAACTTGTGAAAACCACACTGCACCACCACAAATGCATCAAATTCCCCGCGTGATGCATCAAAATCCCGCGTGACGCATCAAATTTCCTGCGTGATGCATCAAAATCCCGCGTGAACAACCATAAAATAGCTTTGAATCTTATGAATCTTGTTGAAAATACTACTGAACCCTTCTATTAACCTATCAATCTTATTAAATCCTATGGATTTTATTGAATTCTATGAATTTGTCGAATCTTATGAATTTTGTTGAACCCTATGCATCTTTTTGTAAAAACTACTATGAACCTTTTGAATTATCTGAATATTGTTTATAGACAAATCTATGAACCTTTTGAATCATATGAATCATGTTACAAACATTTGTTGATATATGTGAATGCTTATATGTATTTTTTTATTTGTTCACAATGTTCACAACGAATAAGTTGTTCACAATGGATCTCACCATACATATAATATATATATATATATATATAAGGAGGTCTATTGAACCTCCATGCATCAAAAATCTTCATGCACCTAGGGGCGGACCCACGCCTATGCTATAGCGGTCAACCGACCCCGATAAATTTTCGAATTTGCGGGTTATGTATATAGCTAAAAAAATTTGACCCCCATGATTTTTAAAGTTCGACCCCTCAGCTCTCACTCAGAGTAAAAAGACTATCTCGCACGAACCCTGATTTTCAGAGCTGCATTCGTATCTGCAGATGCTGGCGTACACAAGTTCAGTGGATTTTAGCCTTCGGGGTCCAAGATTTGCACCCCCCTCCTGCGCGCGGGTAGACATTGGAGTAAAACCACAAATAATCTTGTCATGACTTTAAACACTCCTCATTATAAAGCACTTTGGTTTTCATCTTCCTTCCTATGTGGGACTCAAGTTCTCCCACTAGAAGGTGTTTCATTCATTCCAAACATCAATCTTTGAGCATCGATATCTCATTCATCTTAGCTCCGTTTTGGACGTTCTTTATACCGTTGGAATCCTCTATTCAAGGAGAATACAAACTTACAAAATATTAATGATATATTTCACAATTATATATAATTATATTTGGTCCAAAAACATGAAAAATACATTTTTTTTCTTTGAAAAATTTACACTTTTTTCCAACACTTACACTATCGTAGCTATTAAATTCCGACCCCCATAAAAAAAATTTATGGGTCCGCCACTGCATGTACCACCACAAATGTATCACAATTCTCATGTGATGCATCATTATTTCCACATGATGCATCAAATTCCCACGTGATGCATCAACTTCTTGCGTGATAAATTAAGATTTTTGTATTACGTATCACCTGATTCAATGGCTATAAAGTGGTTACCTGGTTTCCGATGCATATAGCTTTTCCATTGAACCCATATATATATATATATATATATATATATATATATATATATATATATATATATATATATATATATATATATAGATTGAGGTTCTATGGGGCACCATATGCATCGAGAACCAAATGGGAACCAAAAATGCATTAAGAGCGTTTTAGGAATGTTAAACTTGTAATTTATATTTAATTATAATTAAAATATATTTTAGAAACATTTAAAATAAAAGGAATTAATTTAGGTAATTAAATCATTAAATTAACAAAATAACAAACATTCCATTTATTCCTCCCACATTCTCTCCCTCACCCTTATCTCTCTCCCCCTCTCTCTAAATCCGGCGGCCGGCCACCACCCCCTCTCCCGGCGGCCGCCACCCATTGCCACCCCTCTATCTAAAGTTGGCGACCACCACCGCATGCATAGCAGCCGGTTCACGGTGCATTTTAATGAAGATGATGATTACCTTATCTCTCTCCTCCTTTCTCTAAAGTCGGCGGCCGCCACCCATTGGCATCCCTCTCTTTAAAGTCGGCGGCCACCGTCCCATGCATAACAGTCGGTTCATGGTGCCATTTTAATGAAGATGATGATGATTTCGCAATGATGATGATGGAATGATATCGTTTAAAGGTAAAGTTGTTTTTTTATGCATTTTCTATATGGAAATTTTTGAAAGATCAATCGTGTTTATCCGATGTTTATGGAAGACGAATCTGATACATCATATTTTTTATTAATCCGATGAAGATGCATCATCTTGGTTGAATCCGAGATGCATCACGAATGAAGATGGATCGTGTTTTTTATGGCCGAGATGTAATACGATGAAGATGCATCGTGTTTTTTATGAATCAAATGAAGATGCATCGTGATTTTTGATGAATCAAATGAAGATGCACTGTGTTTTGAAGATAAATCCGATGAAAATGCATCACCAGTTTGATGATGCATGATGGTGGGACGAAGAAAATGTTGAATATGACCGAAAATAAGGATGAAGAAACCGAAATGCATCACGAATTGAAGGATAAATATTAGATGCATCGACATCAAATCTTTTTTTTGAATTTGTTTAGATTTTGTAATTTTAGAAGTGTATCAATTAATATTAATTAGCATTTATTGTTTAGGTATTTATTAAATATTTAATTAATATAAAATTAAATTTTATTTGACTAGCTATATTTATTTTTCCCAAAATGCCCCTATGCATACTAAATACATGCATCGCTTGATGCATCAATGATCATTTAATCTAAAGGCTGTGGTTGGTTCTTTTTTTGGTTCCCGATGCATATGGTGCCCCATAGAACCTGACCCTATATATATATATATATAATTAGAAAAAAAAAATCAAAGGTAGGTAGTGGGTAGTGGCTGGTGATGTGAGAAACAAGAGTGTTACGGGGAACGGTTTTCACCGACACACACATGGCTTTCAGTATCATGCATGGTATTGGTCCCCCTCATATTTACTTTCTCACATCACATGCTTCCTTACGTACTCTTTTCTTTTTTCTTTTTATATAGATAGATGTAGTCGATCTGCCCGATCGACGGCCGTCCATCAAACCATATTTTTGGTTTTTGTCCTTGTCATTTTCTTAAACGTTATGCCCATTTCTCACCGACACTATCTTTCCTATATGCATCATTTTATTTATTATATTTCTATAATAATTACGTGTATTTATATAGTTTAAACTCAGTCTTACATCGTGTTACTTAACAGAAGAAATCAAAAGAAGTGAAGTTGGATGGAAAACAAAGATGATTTGGGTTTGAGGTGTTTTCTTCTTTTCTTTCGAGATGCAACGATAGGAACTTGAGAAGGGGCAGGGACAGGGACAGGGACGGATGTAGTGTACGTATATGAGGGTCAAATGACCCAGATAAAATTTTTTTACGTGTTATATATATATTCTATTTTTTTTTATAATTATTTTAAGACAAAATTTTAGTGGGTAAAATAGATACGTTTATAAATAATAAAATATTTAATGATTAATATTAAATTAAAACTCAAGGTAATTCATCTAAATTGTTTTTATTAGAATCTTATTTAAATCACGTGAAATTTTTAGGTTCGAAATCCAAATGAAAAATGAAAGGAACTTACAGTGGGTTTATAAGTTTCACTTTTTAGATAATTTCTATTATAGTGCCAAATACTTTCTTCAAAATATCAAGTCTCGAAATCCAACCTTCCTTTTTTGCTACCAAGAGGTCTTATGAAATAGGAGCCCCTATGCGGTTGACCCTCTCATACACAACCCTGAGACGACTTTCGTCTTCCGCTCATAAGTAAGCTCTTCTCCACGGCATAACCCTAAACCCTAAATCCTAAACCCTAAACCCTAAACCCTAAACCCTGTTAAAATTTTTCAAATGCTTTTTCTTTTTAAAATTTAATGTGATATAAGTTGGTATTAAAGTATTGTTTGTATCTTTTTAAGACAATAAAATTTTTATAAAAAGCAAAAAAAAAAAGAAGAAAAAAAAAAGTTGCATCCAATTTAAATTTTTAATTCTATAAGATGGGAATAATCAATTCGAACATAGGACCAACCACCAACCAATAATTACAATCAATCCCATTTTTTAAACATTATCCATGACCCATACCCTAACTAATGGCAACGGTATATATATGATATTTCACCATATCCCAATACCAACGGGTCCAACATCCATTAAATCTAGCAAACTTTCCAACCCACTTCTTTATATATTGACTCAAAACCAACTTACCATATGCTACATACCTCCGAAAGCAATGAGTTTATATTCTTATCTCTATTCTCAATTGGGAATCCCTGTTTGAGGAATCACTTTATTAGAAAGATAAATAGATTTCACATGGAACTTAACTAGACCGCCAATTGGGGCAAACTCCTTTCGACGCGTGTTAAAATTAATTAAATAATTAAATTAAATTAACTTAACTTTAGAGAATTATCTATCTATTTATAGAAACTTTGTTGCGGGTTATCAGAATTCTATTTCAAATGTTGATATTAATAAATAATAATTCAAATCGTTTAGTATGTCATATCTGTTACAAATTTGAGTTCGTCATAAAAGTTTTTATCCTATTTTGTTCATTACATATGGTTAAAATCCACATTGTTTTGTATATTTTGTTCATATCATTTGTTATAACTTTTTATATGTTTACATATTCTAATTAATAAACTCAGTATGTGTAGTACACGGGTTGGTAAACTAGTTTATATAAATACATGAAATAGAATCGGGGTCAGGGTCAAGGTAGGGAATTAAGTGTTACCATCCCGGGCCAGCCCCGCCCTTTTTTTAATAGTTGAAAATTTTTAATACTTATTTTTCTCTCTCTTACTTTATAATCACATATCCTATTTTTCTTACTTTATAATCACTTATCTCATTTTTCTTAAAACTAAAACTTCATCATATAAACAAGTTTTCACTTTTTATAGAAACCATTGAATTTTTTTTTCATGAAAACTATAAACTGAAAACTGAAATTGAACAATAACTAGTTTTGTTTACTAAACACAACCTAAACATTCATGCATTCGAGATGGTATGATGAAAAACAATCTATACAAACTTGAAACGAACCATAAAGTAGAACATACAATATGTACACAAAACCGAGGCACGCCAAGAGAAAGCAGACTAGAGCCGACGTATTCAACCAGATTCGAATGTTGCATTGTCATTATTTGGATTAAATAACCACGTATCCAAACAATTGAGCCACATTTTAACCTCCTTGTCATATATCAACTAGAATTTATGAATTTGAATTTTTGAAGATAATCAAAGATGTAACAACTTTTGTGTTGAACATTACGTACGTCGTGGACGTTATACACTAGAATAATACGTACCCGAAGAGTCCAAATTTACGCTTTCCGTATGCAAATGTTTTACCCTCAAATGAGAAACCACCCATGGTCTCTCGAGGTGAATTCTTTTTCGGATTAAATAAATCAACTATTGAAAACATCGATTAAAATGCTATTGACCTTATATATATGGATGCATGTATTAAGTTGTACGGGTTAATTAAGTCAACTTTGTATAGTTGATGTAAATGGTTTTTTGCTTTTTAGGTCACGTGTGATTCAATATTTTGCTACTATGCTTTCAATTATTACTCTTTTTTTTTTGTAATTAATCGGTTTTTGTATGATTTAAATATCTATCAATTTGTTTAATATAATCTTTATGTTGGTTCACAATCATAATATATAGGATTATTATTGTTTGCTTTGAGTCAACTTTATCTAAAATCAACAAAGGAACGAATTCTTTGTTTAATTCTGTTTCTTTTTTTTTTTTTTTTGGTCAAGAAAAAGTAAAAACAATTTGCAAGCGGGAGAATTTACTCAAAATAGCAAGCAACTTTTTTCTTATTATAGCAATTTTGTAATTTTGTCTCAAATAAATAAACGAACTCTTTGTTCATTTTCGATTATAGCATTTAACCGATAAATAAAGTTAACCGGTAAACAAAGTTAACCTGTAAAAAAAATTATACATAGAGTTTATTATCTCAAATAACAACATCCTTTTTATTTTATTTTTTTCTTATTATGCCAATCAATTTTAATATTTATCATTTAATATATTATTTGAAATAACAACCTACTTGTTGTTTACCAGTTAAATGTTATAATCGGAAGTAAATCTAGAGTTGATTCCATCATTTGAGACAAAATTTACGAGATTGTTCTAATAGAAAAAAAATACTTGCAATTTTGAGCAATTCTCCCTTGCAAGTGTTCGTGTTTGCAGTTTTTTCTTTTTTCTTTTTCTTTTTGACACATTTTTTAGTAAAAGATTGAGTTTAACAATTCAACTACTTGATCATTAATTCTTACGTGTTATCTATAATTAATATTAATTAAATATTAGACCAACTAAGAGTCGTGTCAAAGTCAACAATACTAAATATTTGTTTTTTTTTTTAAATTAAAAACCAAATAAAGAAAAGCTATGGATAAAAAAACAAAAATTAGTAACGTTCTTAAAAATCTATGATCTCATGTCTCACTAGTTTGAGATGCGTTTCATTAACACTGCAAACGAGAATTTCAGAAAATGATGGTGCAAATTGCATTGCTAAACAACACTAGCGATGTCACTCAAATCGATAGCTAATTGGTTGAGGATGTGGAATTTTCATAATACAAAATCATTTTTTATTCAAATTTCTTTAAAGTTGAATCATTAGAAAAGTCATTCGGGCTATTCGGTTAGTTCTTATTATATTAATAACAGTGTCTCAGTATTAACAATATCAGTATTTTGTGTCATACATTCATATCACACGTCACTAAATGTCTTTTTGGAAGGGTGCAACAAAAGAGAGCAAATGTAAAGGTAATAATAAATAGAGTTTGAAATTTGTTTAAAAAAATAAAAGCCAAAAAAAATAATGTAGAATTTCAGTTGTAATTTATTTCAAAATTTTTGTTTCCAATATAATTCTGATACCTATGGTTTAGTTATTAGAAAAATAATTCTTGTTTTACTTTATATTATTATACATCCATAGAAATAAAGTAGTAAAACTATTTTGAGTGCTTGGAGTGGTCGCGGACTCGCGGTACAACGCTTCCCCCGCGAGACAAAATTAGTATTTGGTACCTGTGGAAAGACACACGTGTTGCGCCTAATGCTTAATGTAACTATTAGGTGCTATATTAGAGAACACAAGAGCCTTGTCAGTGTGAAAACCCTTCTCACAATATTTTCCTAAAGTTCTGTATGTGTATAATTTGAGTGGTACCGAAAGATGCCCATTTTCACGGTTTGAAATATATGAAAAGATGGAAAGATTAATTAGAGAAAATCTAATGCAACACCCAGTGGCGGATCTAGAAATTTTTTTTATAAGGGTCAAAATTTATCGCGCTGCAACGGTACGAGTGTTTGTGGTTCTATAAAAAAATCTAACACCTTAAAAGTTTAGTTGGTTCATCTTGATTAAATAATAAAAGAAATACGTAAATGCAACAACTTATTAATAATTGCAAACTAAAAAAAAAAAATTAGATTCTATGTCTACTACGAGTTTCATCTTTTACGAACAAGTTATTAGTTATTACATCATTGTCCGAAACCTTGAGTAATTTTTTTCTACGATACAAATGTAACAGTCACTCAATAATTCATCACCAACTGAATTGCGCAATTAATTGTAGAATTTGTGAAAAAATATTAGAAGTTTTTCCACTTGATGGAAATTCGGATCTTTGTATTTTTATAAAAAATTGATTCATATCGTCTAATGAACTAAAACAATAAAATAAACGTAACTTAATGTTAATTGTTGAACACTTAAATTTTTTAACAAATAATAATCTAAATATTTAAAAGAGTAAAACAACAATGAATATTTTTACAAATAACAAACAAGTAAGTAACAATAAAATTAACAATATGTTCTTAGTTCAAGCCCAAGTGTAAAGTTTTCAACAATGAATTAGTCTGAGATAAATGAAGGTTCAACACATATGTGTTTTTAAATTATTTGTTAAATGGGTAACAAACTATTAGGTCATGGTATATTTCATTAGATTTTGTAACAAAATTTCTATATCTATAAAATTTATAACAACTAATAAGGATATTGAAGTCGAACTTTAAAAATCATATGGGTCGAAAAAATTTCATTTATGCATATAACACGTAAAATAAAAAATTTATTGAAATCGTTTAACTTCCACCCCACATACTGAATTCGTCATTGGCAACACTGATGTGGATAGTGTGATGATGGTATAAAAGCATGAACTGCCTTTGTCGTGATAAAAATCACGTTGAAAGAAGATCTTGCTAAATGAATCATTCTCTACTTACCAAGTAAATATTCATTTTTACGGGTGAGCTCAAGTAGCATACATTTGAAAATATTAAAAAAAAATAAAAAAAAAATAACAAAGCATGTGAACTAAAGTAACGATATGATGGATCAGATAAATAGTGTCAAATGAGGTTTACTTATCAATCACTATCACTTATTATTAAAAAATAATAATTGAGTCGTCATTATAACCCAAATTGCAAAATCCATACCTAAAATCTGTTATATTTACAAAACTTCCTCCTTAGGCTTGATTAATTACAGATTGGTCATATTTCATAATAACCTACTATTCTTAAAACAATCAGTGACATTAACCATAAGTTTGAAAATATAATGGTATGGTTCTTCTATTATAAGATGAATAAAAATTTTAAAATCAAATTGAAGATGAAATTGCCTAACTGATACGGGTTTGTTTTGGGCTTATGTTTAGTTCGGTTTCGCCTTAATAGCTTTCGTGTGAATTCTTTCTCAAGGGTGTTTTTTTCCCTTTTGTTTTGGCCTCCTCCCCACCTTTTTAGATCTTGTAAAATGTTGGAAGGTTTTATTATATCTTTTTTGTTCTTTGGCTTATAAAATTTTATACTTCAAAAAAAGAAAAAAAACTGAGTGCATAATGTGCAGTTAGCAGGGGCGGATGTAGTGTGTATTGATGGGTGTCACTCGACACCGATAAATTTTCTAAATACTGAGTTACGTATGTATCAAAATTTGAGTGACACCTACGATTTTTTTTTGAATGACACATGGAAAAATATGTAAACGCAATATACATATATACATTATATTTGTTGTTATTATTACCCAAATTTATTGAAAAATTACTGATTTTTAATCATAAAAAACTAAAAAATAAAAAAAAAAACCCAATAGAATTTTAAAAGAAGAAGCAAATAATCAGCCAAAATCTTTAAAAAACCCCAAAAATCTTGTTATTTGTTAAATTTGTGTTGACAATCCATTTTGGTGACCCGATTCGTCTTAGAAATTTTTTTTAAAAATTTAAGTATTAAATTTACTCTAAAAAGTGACACCGATAACTAAAATTTCTGGATCCGCCGCTGGCAGTTAGATAAATGACTTATTTTTATGTCGTTTGAGAATAAAAACATCAAACATAGATTTAAATAATTATGACAACGATAATGAAAATAAATCAAATAATTTGTCTGAAAATAATTATAATTGAAAACATATTCAAATGGGTTATGACAAAAATATATTATAATTATAAATGAATGATTTTGTGTTAGATTTATCGTTGTAACCTAAATTTATGTGATAAATAATTTTTGACCATTTTATTAATCGAATATTTAAAAACTCCTACAAGTCTTTCACGGATATAGTTGGAAACTTGTTGTTATCAAAATCCTAGAACGATAAGATTTTCTAAAGGGTTAAGTGTTATTTTGACCATCCAACTTTTAAATTTTTTTCGATTTAGCCATTAAACTATTTTTTGTCTCGATTTAACCACTAAACTATTTTTTGTATACATATTTAGCCACTAAACATTCTTTTTACCGATTTAGCCACTGAAAATTGTCCCGATTTGGCCACTAAACTATCATATTTTGTATCGATTTAGCCATTAGTTTTATTCATTTTTCCCAAAATAGAACATTAAACAAAGTTTAGTGGTTAAATCAGGACAAAAAATAGTTTAGTGGCTAAATGAGACAAACCTGAAAGTTGGATGGTCAAAATAGTACTTAACCCCTTTCTAAATTTAAGAAAGATTAATAATATGTTTTACGAATTGTTTTTTTTTTTTGAAAGGCAATTATATTAACCAACAAAACAATTATGGCTCCAAGATGGAGACACAAAGTAAAAAGCCACAACATTACAATGAAAAAAGCAGTTTAGTCTCCCAACATGATATCCTCCTGTTAGGCCACAGGGAGTGGTTGTCATGGATGTCACTCAAAACCACCGCCACGTCAGCGCTACGTCAGCTTTGCCATGGAATGTCATTTTGATGTCATTATGAGGGTGTGGTTGCCATTCAATTTATTTAATTTTCACTTTAAACTTAAAATAAAAATATTGAAATAAAAAATAACATTTAATTAATAATATTAAAATCAAACATAAAATAAAACATTCAATTTAAGAATTATAACATTCAACTTAAAAATATAAACATTAAAATGGAAACTAATCTACGCAAAGTCTTGGTCCGAATATTCGTTTTCAAAATCATCAACCGGATCACGTTGAGATCAATGTTTTGAACACCCCAAATATGTTCAACCAAGTCGGCACGAAAATTATGATGCACTTCGGTTTTACGTATCTCCGAATGTCGAGCCATGTACGCACTACTACCGATCTCCGTTGGTATTGTTGTTGGAGTGACTTCGTTTTCATCATATTGACATATTGCGTTCCCTTCATTTTCTATAATCATGTTATGCAATACGATACACGTATACATTACTTTTGTCATTTTCTCCACATGATAAAAAGGTGACGGGTGCTTCAATATTTGCCAACGCTTTTTGAGAATACCGAACGCTCGTTCCACATCTTTTCGAGCTCTTTCTTGGGCCACCTTAAATCTTTTTCGTTTAGCATCGATTGGAGTCGAAAATGATTCACGAATGTGGCCCAATCAGAGTATATCCCATCAACAAGATAGTACCCATACTTGTACGTAGAGCCACGAATTTCAAACGGACATTCGGGTGCCGTGCCGTCATAAATTTTATTGAAGAGTGGTGACATATTCAACACATTTATGTGATTATTTGACCCCGGGGCACCGAAGAAGTCATGTCAAACCCAAAGATCTTGTGAAGCTACCGCTTCAAGTATGACTGTTGGGTGACCATGATCACCACGAGTGTATTGACCTCTATACGCGTTAGGACAATTTCCCCAACTCCAATGGAGACAATCTAAACTTCCAAGCATACCAGGAAAACCATGAACGCTAGAATGATGAGCATATAATTGTTGTATATCATTATACGTTGGTCTGCGTAAATATTTAGGGCAATAAACTCGCAGAATATACTTACAAAATTTATCAAGACTTTCTCTTGCGACACGAGAAGACATTCTGAAACTCTCGTCCAAACCATCTGCGGATGTCTCGTATGCTAATTGACGAAGAGCGGCCGTACATTTTTTAATCGGAGAAAATCCAACCGCACCTCTGGCATCCATCTTCTGTTGAAAGTACCGACACTCTCTCGTCAAATCGTCAACAATACGTACAAATAACGACTTTTGCATTCTAAAACGGCGACGGAAATAATACCCTTGAAAAATGGCATTCTCGGTGAAATAATCACTCATTAGACGATCGTGTGCAGATTCACGATCCCTTTCTATATATTTTCTTGATTTTGCGTGACGTGATGGTTCACCTTCTTCCAAGTTTCGTAACTCTAAAATGTCCTGAGCAGCTTTTGAGACTGTGCTTATCGCTTCCGAGAGGTATTTTATTTCTTCCGAAGAAGATGTAGAAGTTGAAGATGATGAATACATTTTTTTGAATTTGAAATGTGGGTAGAGAGAGTAATGAGAGAATAATTAGAAAATATATATGAGATAATGAATGAATGTGTGTTGTATATATAGGGAGTAAAATTATTTTAATAATTATATTATATATATATATATATATATTAAATGGGAAATGGTCTCGGCATTGGAATGCCGTTGCCGCGCCCGTTGGTGCCGATGCCGAGGCCTCGGCGCGGTGTTCCCATTTTGCCGAGCTCGGTACCGCCCGTTGCCGCCCCCCACTCTCTGAGGCCTTAGAGCAGGTCCCAAAATCAGCAGTAGTTGTTCCAATCAGAAGCCATAAAGGATCCAAACCTGAGCCAATTTATCTGGCCAGCAATAGCTTTAAGCACTTGTCAACTCCTTTCAAATGATTATGAACAATTCAGACCAGCAAAACTGCAGCAACACTGCTGCACATGTCTCAAATTAAATTGCAGCAGCAAACCAAAATGATCAGATCAGCATATGAGGGGACAGAACAACAGCACCCATTTGTTTTCAATTCTGCCTAACAAACACACGAAAGCGGATTATCATTCCAATTTGACCAATATATCTTGGATGAGTGATTCCGATTTTTAATCCAAAAGCCCGACATTCTTTGAACCCACGGGAATGGGTCCTCCTCCAATACTTTACTTCTATCCTCCGGAGATGCAAATAGTATTTTGTTTCGCCATTTCCATAAGACCCACCAAGAAATCATTAAAACCCCTTTGAATAGTGAATTACATCTCCACTTATCCTTCGCCTGAAATTTCCCACCAGTCAAGTGAATTGTTATGAGAGCTTCTGTGAAACTTACGGGTTTTAAAACCCAAGACAATGTTAGGTATGCAATAAGCCAGCAATAAGATACAGAATGCAATTAATCATTACGACAAAATAAAAAAAAGTTGTTTATTTGCGTTGTTGTAATAGAATTAATAATTACATTACTATATTAAATTTCATTTTTTGATAATAAAATGCTTATTTCATTCACTCAGAAACTTAGGGACGTTTGGTTCGCAGATTTTTTTCCCCTGAGATTTGCGGATTTGCATTATGCAGTATTTGCATTTGTTAGGATTTTGTCAAAAAAATATGCATTATCTTATAGCAAAAATTTGCTAATTTGAAGAATGCAAAGATAACTGGGATTTAAAATCTTAGGGGGAAGTCTGAGTTTTTAAATTACAAAGAATGAATGGATTTATGAAATCCTGGGATTTTAAATCCTTATTGAAATCTGTGAACTAAACAGAGGATTTTAAATGCAAATCTCAGTGAATTCCAGGAAATCCGTGAACCAAACGCCCCATTATGTTATAGTATATGTTAGTATTAGGGGCATTTGGTTGAAACTTAGAAATGGAAAAATTAACGAAAATAGGAATATTAAAGGAATGAGAATTGCTATTTCCATTGTGACATCGCATTGATGTTGTTGGGCTTAAACTAATAAATCCGTAGGCTAAACGTCTGTAGCTCATACTCATTTTTGTAGTACGGTGTTGGTTGTTGCACATAGGTCACTGGCACCGTCATCGTCGTTGCCGCCCCGCCAACACTGTTGCACATTTTCGTGTCTTTTGAACAAAATGTGTTTTTCAGAGAAGCAAATATACACAAGTTAATTCACCAAACTCAATTTGTTTCATGATATGTTTTCATCCACAAATTTAAATCCGGATTTTTAGATTTGGTTATTAGTTGCGTATGTGCGAATTACTAGCTTATGTTACCATATACGATGGACGATCCAGAAGGCTATATATGTGATAGAAGATGGTGTATTAATGCTAATGGCTTTTCCTCAAATACAAAAAAAAAAAAAAAAAAAAAAAAAAAAAAAAAAAAAAAAAGAAAGAAAGAAAGAAAGAAAGAAAGAAAGAAAGAAAGAAAGAAAGAAGAAGAAGAAGAAGAAGAAGAAAGAAAAGAAGAAGAAAAAGGCTTTCTATTTTGCAAATATGATCGAAGTTGTTTCTCTCATAGGCATACATGTAAATTAGTTTATATATTTGCTAATGCATTTTACAAATAAAAATTTATAAATCATATAATTTAATATTCAGAGTTATTTAATTTCATGAACTCACTATTCATGCATTAACTTATATAGTTATATGTTATGTGAATGTGTTATATGTATTCCAAGGGATGATATTAGTAGAACGACAATAGTACTATGATCAAGGTAAGGGCAGGTGGTATACTCGGCTTGGCCACCTACCCACGAAGAGTTCTCGCCCCCGGTCAGTGGTCCTGCAAAAAAAAACCCCTAGCAGCTTCCTCATCCCTCCACGGCTTTTCACCTCTCTCTCTCTCTCTCTCTCTCTCTAGATTTTAATGGGTTAATATAATATTGTGATAGAATGATATGTATATTCAATATTTTAGAATGAAATTGAAGGGAAAAAAAAGTTGATGTGACGCTGAGTTGTCCAAAATGATGATTTTCGATGGGATTGTTATACTAGTAATATCACTCGCTCTTAGGGCGGCGTTGGAATGCATGGTACTTTGGGAAAAATCATATTTTTAATTGATAGGTTAACTAATACATAAAAGATATCATATTATATATATAGAATTTATAATGTAGAACATATTTAAACCAATATATAATTTATGATACAATGGACTTATGATTTATTAAATTTATTATTTAACATTATATTTTCTATTTTTTTTTTTTGTTAATTGTACTTGGTATATTTTCGTATAATTATAGTATTTGTATATTTGCTACTCTCATTTTTCATATTAAAAAATAAATTACTATTTTCTTTAGATGTTAAAATATGGATAAAATTAGGTCTAAGATTGTAAGGTCTACATATTCACATGAGATATAAGCATTGCATAGTCCTTGTTTTTTTAATGTGATTATGACATGAAACTAATGAACACATTAAGGTAATATTTTATGAACATGTTGCAATTACGGATCGATGTTTCGGTTTGTTTATACGTTTTTTTATCGTAAAGAGTCGTTTTCTTATAACAAATATACCTTTATGAGCTTTTTTTAAATTATATTTTTAGTTGATATTGCAGATAATGTTTATGCAATCATTTACATTAAAATTTTCATAAAATCCATTTCCTAATAGTATTTAAATGATTATTGATGGAATTTTTAAGAATTAAAAGCAATTAGTAATGATTTGATATGGTAGCTTGATCAAGTTGCAAAGTCAAAATGATGATTGGTGGGTATTAAAATTGGAGTTTGGAGTGCCAAAATATGACACTTTACCCTAAATAGTTGTTAATCTTTCTCATGTCACTCAACTCTTACTGAAAATGAAATCAAACCAATGTATTATTTTGTAATTTTTTTTTTAAAGAAAAACAAGTGGTTGAATTAAGATTTTGAAGTCTTTAGAAAGCCCGATGATCTCTATTTAAAGAATCCTAAGCATTAACCGTTAAACAACCTATTTAGGCATGTTATTTAGGTAACTATTAATTAATTACAAAATCTAATACACTTTTAAAAGGGATTAGTTATGTGCAACAAAAAAAAAATTCTTCGTATTTTGCATTACAGACGTAGGATGACCGACTTAGACATTTCCTATGCCAATATGGGTGTGTAGTGTGTTTGATTAAATGAGAGGTAATTGTATTATTTCTCATTACCACTTATTATCAATAAAAGATGATTCGATGGTTGATAGGAGGTTCAATAAGATTATTTGATTTCTAAATTTATAAATGTCTATTTACATATGTTTTCTTGATTTTTATTTCTGAAAATAATAAAAAATTTTAAGATTCATTAATATAACATCTGACATTTCTATTTTGTTAACAAAATTCAAATTCACGTTCATGAAAAAACCAAAATCTATACAACAATGATAAAAAAAAAATCACATAGCAGTCTATACAACAATGATAAAAAAAATCACATAGCAGTCCATAGAGAAATTAAAAAATATGTTTAATAAGGGGTGAGTTTGATTGGGGTTGATGACTATAAAAAATAAAAAATAAAAAATTTCAGTCAAAGAACAGGAGAGAGAACGTTGATAAGATATGAGAATCGTTAATAAGGGTTGGGTTTAATTCTCATTCAGTGAGAAGAATTTGAAGGGTTTTTTTTTTCTCTTATCATCATTTGCACTCAAACGCTCTTATAGATGTATTCCCTTAACGAATGAGAGAAAATAGCCCAATAAGAGTCCATTAAGATACATCAAAAAAGGCCTACGTGCATCTGTATCCTAATTGTATATATTCATCTTATTCTTAGTTAAATACTTTTACGAACTTGTGTAATTATATTTGGTGAATAATAACGACTATATAGCTTAAAGCAATATAATATACTTTTGAGTTTATCAAGTGTTAAAATTTATCATTTTATATAGCAATAAACTTCTTTATTTTGATATAAAGTTTCCATTCGTTCATACAATTTTTATTGTTTCGTCTTAAGAAAATATAAAATTTATGTTATAGTCATAGTGTGTGTGTATGATATACGTAAATAAGTTACAATTTATGTTATAGATATAACCACTATACGAACAATTGGTTCATAACATTATATATATACTTGAGCAGTTGATCAATCCCATCCAAGGACCAATGTGACAATAGTTTTTACAACCAATTTTGTTAACTATCTTTAATCAGTATAAAAGTTACAACCAATAATAAAATTCAATAAATTACAACCAATAATTATATTAAATTAAATTACACAAAACTACAGTAAGCTAGGAATTAATTAATGTTTTTGTAGTGTCTAATCGTATTAATGTATGCATTTGAACAAAATAATATTATATCAACTTAAATTATAAATATTAAAAGTTACAATAAAATAAAACTTTACATTAAAAATATAAAAATTAGATTATCATTCTTTAATCAATTTATATGGAATAAAATTGAAATCAATGAACACTTTTACAATTAACATCGACAAAGATTGATGGACACGCCTGTCTTCTTTGTTAGGCACACCATATGTTAGATAGGCATGTGACGATGCCACCAAATCCAAATTTTTGATATTCAATTTCGTTAGTTATATTAGAAATATTATTAAAATAAGTTTAATGCATAAGACCGGTAAGTTTTATAAATCAACTGTTTTAGTATAATCGAATAGTGTTTCAAAAAAAATTTGTATTTTTTATTTAAATGTTGGGCATTCATCACTGTAATAACTATGATTTTAAAGGGTCAATTACTAAAAATAGTAAGAACTTTCAGATTTTTTTTATCATTTATAGTAACATTATTTATTTTTTGTCACTAATAGTATTAACTATTGAATTTTTTTCATATGAATAATATCAACTTTTGTATTTTGTATCCTTAATAGCAATAACTTTTGTATTCTTTTTATCATCTATAGCAACAACTTTTTAAAGTTTTGCTATAAATGATAAAAAAATGTAAAAGTTGATGCTATTAATGATAAAAAATAAATAATGTTGCTACAAATGATAAAAAAAATCCAAAAGTTGTTACTATTTTAAGCAATTAGCCCGATTTTAAGTCATACACGTTTTTTCCTATATTTTATTAATATTTTGACAATGATAACAATAAAAGGTTTATTTAATTATACAAATGAAAAAAATTATTTATATTACTATTAATACTCTAACCATAATTTGAATCTTATTGTTGCCATTTCAGTGTCTAATGCATCAGTTAGTTACCATATTTTTCGTGTAAGCAATAACCAACCGCCTATGGGTCCAAAGTGAAAATCAACACACCATAAAAAAAACAATTAACAGTTAATTTTTTTTTTTATCAGAATAGATCATATATTTATTTGATTAATGATTTTATATATATATATATATATATATATATATATATATATAGGGTCGAGATCCATGGGGTACCATGTTAGACTGGGGAACCGGAGTCCGGTAATGTTTGGTTACAATAACAAAAGGTTAGTATAGTCAATTTTACTTTTTATTCTATTTCAGAGATGATAAATACTGATTTGGTAAATCCCTTAAATTTAGGGATTTCCTACGAATATCACGTCCTCAACTGCATCTTCATCAAAAAAATCGTTTTGGGTTCCTCCCTTCCTGATCGCATATACTGGAACCCTTATTCCTTATCGGAGCTTTTTTTCTGCTGATTAAACCCAAACAATCTGAAATTCATGGATGGAGAACAACATTGCAATGCTCAATTGGATCCTGGAATACTTCCTTCTGAACATGTTCAGCCAGACTTGTTCAACAACAGTTTTTTTTTTAATTTTAATCAATCTGCTCATCGAGTTTTTGGTTTCATATGTGATTTTCAACATGAATGTTTAGTATTTATGAATCAATAATGTGTTCAGACTTATTGATCATGTTGAATTGTTTTGTGACTTATTGAACCTGTTCAATTACGCTACTGAACATGTGCATCATAACGTCCAGACCTTTTATAACATTTTTTGCTCGATTTGAGGGCAAATATGCATATCTAGTATTGAAAAAATGCAAGTATTTCTACTGCACAAGTTCAACAGAAAGGGGATTGCATTATAATCATTGTTTGAGGATTTTGAACATGTGCATTTAGTGTTCATATATGGATTAAAACACAATTAACTTGTGTATTAGTGAAAATTTGAAAATACATATGTGCAGAAATTGAATTAGGAAAACATTTTTATTGGAATTATAGTCTTATAACACATTGAACGTGTGTAATGTCTTGTTACGTGTTGTATTAAACATGTGTAATTATATAAATCTTGAGATAGGCTATGAACATGTGCAGTAAATAGCATTGTGCAATACTTTGAATAACATGTGGTATCATGATTTTGAACATGTGCATTTAGTGTTCATCTATGGATTAAAACACAATTAACATGTGTATTGCTGGAAATTTACAAATATATGTGTGCAGAAATTGAATTAGGGATATACATATCTAGTATTGAAAAAATACAAGTATTTTTACTGCACAAGTTCAACAGAAAGGGGATTGCATTATAAACCTTGTTTGGGGATTATGAACATGTGCATTTAGTGTTTATCTGTGGATTAAAACACAATTAACATGTGTATTAGTGAAATTTTGAAAATACATATGTGCAGAACTTGAATTAGGAAAACATTTTAATTGGAATTATAGTCTTATAACATATCTAACGTGTGTAATGTCTTGTTACGTGTTGTATTAAACATGTGCAATTATATAAATCTTGAGATAGGCTATGAACATGTGCAGTAAATAGCATTGTGCAATACCTTGAATAACATGGGGTATCATGAATTTGAATATGTGCAGTTAGTGTTCATCTATGGATTGAAACACAATTACCATGTGTATTGCTTCACTCCAACAAGTAAAAACAAGTCAGATGAAGTCAAATACAAAACGAAAACACAAAGGACGAATTCAATGTTAATAAATAGATCGCAAACTGCAAGCACGAGTTTGCACATAGTGAATTCACATGTACATACAACTTTTGCAAGTTCAATCAAACCACAACTTCATCTGGATTGAGAGAAATCGATAGATTAAACAAACACAAACACATAGATAATGGAGTAAACACATATACTGTGATGAAGGACGATGAGATAATGATGTTTGGGGAAACGAAATTTTTATTAAGGACAAGAAGAAGGTGGAGCTGAACTTGGAATATCAGTTAGTAAATTGCACATATTGCACATTTGCAAAAGCTTGATGAACTTGTGCATACCGTAATACACAAAAACTTAATTTTTGAACATGTGCATAGCGTAATAAGCATATAAAGTTGCGAATATAAAGCATTAGAAACCTAATATAATGATTTGCATATTAAGGCAAAAAAAAAAAAAGCAATGAATGAACAATTGCAAAAACTAACATTTTGCACATGTGCAAAACCTATCACATTGAATGATTCGGCATTGTAGAACCACATTTGGTATAAAACTAAGGTATTTTGACCATAAGGGTTTTTCAATTTCGCTTCCTGAACAAGTATAACGCATAAAAAACTAGCAATGATTGACCCAGTGCAAAAACTAACATTTTGCACATGTGCAAAACCTATCACATTGAATGATTCGGCATTGTAGAACCACATTTGGTATAAAACAAAGGTAATTTGACAATAAGGGTTTTTCAATATTGGCTTCCTGAACAAGTATAACGCATAAAAAACTAGCAATGTTTGAACAAGTGAAAAACATAGCACATTGCACATGTGCAAACAGATTTGTAGGAAAAAACTGAAAGAATCGACAATGTAAAAACCACAATGGGTATAAAACAAAGGGAATTTCATATGGGTTTTTCAATATTTGAGTTGCTGAAGTAACATTCGAATCTGTACACAATGCTTGAATTCGATTATGATGAACATGAGTTCGGAAAATCAAACGAGAGTATAAAATACTTACATTTTATCGATACGATTGTGTAGGGTTTGGAGCGGACGATATTTCCTCCGGGAAGGGGATGATACAATTGTGTAGGGTTTGGAGCGGACTTCTGGTGTTGAAGGCGAGAAGAAATTGAGAGGGAACCTTGGAGAGGGAAGTTTGGAATGATCTGTAACAACCGAAGTGAGAAAAATTGGGATATGAGAATATTTGATTCTCATTTAAATATTTTCATTCCCATATTGCCCCTTAAAACAAAAACACGTGAGTTTAATTCAAGAATTGTTTTATGTTTAAAAAATTAATTTTAATGCAAAAATGATTGGCTGAGAATGGTACCCCAGTACCCCAGTCTAACATGGTACCCCATTGATCTTGAATCTATATATATATATATATATATATATATATATATATATATATATATATATATATATATATATATATATATATATATATATATATATATATAAGTGTGTGTACGTATGTATGTGTATATATAGAGTATTGTGACTTTGTGAGTATCTGTGAACACACGGGTTTTGGTTGTGAACATGCTCCGAATTTATTTTTTTTCATATTCATTTTTTTTTAATGACAAACTATCCTAGTCATACTCCTAAACTACTCATTTACCACAAGACTTACTTTCACCACCTAAATATCAACTTGCCTCCGACGAGAGTCAAACCCGTGACCTCTCACTTATATTTCTACCCTCTTACAAACTATCCTAGACAAACTACTCATTTTCATATTCATTTGAATACAAATAATGTAAGACTATTTGTAAGATTTTACATACATTCACACTATCTATCATTTTAAAAGTCATGTGAACATGAAAAAATTGATGTGAACATGTTTGGTGTGAACATACGTTCACAACAGTACAGTTCATGTGAACATGCTCGATTCACATGTATCTAGTGTTTGTTTATGTGTGATCTTTTACAAATGGTTTTGTATTATTAATTTAAACATGATTATGACAAAAAAATTCAAAAGAAAAAGGTTTTAAGTAAGGTACCTCCGGTACACCGCATAACTAATGGTACTCACTTGAACCCCCCCCCCCCCCCCCCACAACACACACACACACACACACACACACACATATATATATATATATATATATATATATATATATATATATATATATATATATATATATATATATATAAACATGTTATAATTAATATTACAAAGATGATATATAAAGTTTACGCATGTTCACACTATGTAAGTGCATGAAATCATTCATCACATAAATGTCCATTTATATATTTGCAAATTTATGTAAGTGTACGTTCACATCTTTTTAAGGTTTTATAATGTAAATTATAACATATTTATGAAAAAATTTAAAAGTTATTTAAAATGTGGTACATTTTGGTGCGTTGCATAATAAGTGGTAGTCTCTCAAACCACATTTTGTGTGTGTGTTAGGGTTCAAAGGAAAACCTTTAAATGTGTGTGTGCGCGTGTGATTGAGTGAAAAAATAGAGGTACTAAGGGCAGTTAATACATATATATGTATGGAGAGACCACATTACTTAAAACCGGATCAGAAAACATTTAAGAAATCGAATTGGATACCAGTTTTATCCAGATTAAAAATAGACGCATTTTATCCGATTTTGGATCTGATTTCGCTGCACTATTTATAGCCATTTTCTAGTATCTTTAAACTTTTTTGGTTGTATATATAATCACATATGATATAAAATTATATTTGACTGGAGTAAAAATATGTTTTTAATGAACTTTGTCCAAAAAAAGAACTTGTCACTATAATTTATAAATATGGAGTCCAAGGGTTTATAAAATTTCTCAAAAACCAAAGAAACAAATTCATTAACCCAAAAAAGAAGATGATGAAATCCAAACCCAAAAAACAAACAAAATGGAACAACTTCATAAACAAGCCCAAACAAAAGAAAAACGAAAGAAATAATGTTTTAGAAAAACCGAATAAAAAATGCATCATGTATGTAAGGAAATAATTTAAATATAATATCAATACATTTAAAAAATACGTTGACGTTATTCGACTTAAACCCCGTCTCAGAAACCTCGACAGTCGTAAATTCATAATTCATAAATCATATTTAAATATACGCTAACGGCCTCATTATTCAAGAGATATTTATTGGGCCTCTTTTATTTCGTACTTAAAAAATGGGTTAATATATTATAAGCGACTTTTGAATTTTCCCATTTCTATTCAACACATTTTATAATACGCTTAATAATAAATCACTCAAATATTTTTAATATATATAAACTTTCAAATGATTTTACTCGACCAAAATAATGAATTCTCGGTTGAAATAATTTCTGAAAAATATTATCGATGGTCATTGAACATTAAATATGAAACAGGCGATTAGGTTAGCCAACTTCTATCTATTTACTTCCCTAGTCATTTAATTATGTTATTATAGCATTAATAACCCCATTGAAAACCTTAAGTTTTTTTTTTTTTTTGTTTTTGTTTTTTTTTATGGTTCTTCACGTAGTATGACATCTTATGTGACATAACTTCATAATCTTGACATTAAATTAACTTATGTATGTTTTTAATTGCCATAAATAATAACTTTTTTTTGATAGTCTATCTTTCTCCTTCTTTTAAAAGATTTAAAACAAGTGAAAGGAAAAGAAAAACACAATCAAATACAGTGGCGTAGCCAGGATTTATATTTCGGGGTGGCCAAAACACAAATTAATAAAAATTTATTAATATATCCATGTTATCGCAATAAATTTATTTATTTGAAAGTTTCAACTACACATAATGTTTTTTACGTCAATAAAATCACCAAATCAACAATACAACAATTTTTTTCTCTAATTATTAAAGTACCTTCATGAATCACAAAATTAAAAAAATATGTACATATAACATCAAATAAATAATGGTCGTGTGAGTTGTTCCAATACTATCCTAACTAGTAAGTTCATAGGCTACTAATTAAAAAATATATGTAGTTTGTGTCTTTGTGGTGTTTATTATACATACAAAATGAAACATTTGAATTATTTACAAATATATTTGGTGAAACAATAATCATTTAAATGAAATAATATGTTTGTACCCAAATAAAAATTACAAAAGGTTTGGGGTAGGCCATGGCCCCCTTTATACCATACTTGGCTACGCCCCTGATCAAATATATAAATCGAATAACAAACCTAAAATAAGATACAAAGCCGGGCAGCGAAAACCAACAAAAGATACGAAGCCAACAAACCTGCAACGAGCCAACGAGGACCATTAACATCTCATCAGGCTGTATGTTGATGTAAATTACTAATGGAGATTTGAAGATGGATGCTAATGGTAAAGGGCTAAAGGCAAATGAGAAAAATCGGTGGTATCGAAGCTAATGGAACTAGGTTATTACCAAAGAGTCGCCTAGAGGTATTAAGGTGTTGCCCCAACTAAAAGGTTGTGAGTTTAAGTCACACTTGAGACATAAATGGTAGTGTAAGTCTGTAAGACGATTAAATTGATAGTATAGGCACCAATCAGCATTCAAAAAAATGGAACTACGTTATTCAATACGGTCAAATGGAATATTTAAGGCCGGTCAATACATCTAAACACTTTCTTATTTCTTAAATGTGTTTTTTCTTAAAAACCATCATATTTTTAGTTTTATTAAAAAACTTCATTTCGAAAATTCTCGCTTAAACCAACTTTTCTTGTTTTTAGATAATTTCTAATATTTGAATTTCGATTGTTATTTTAAATTTATTGTTAAAAATATTAAAGTATAATAAAATAAGAAAATCCAAAATCGATTTTAGACATAACAATTAAAACAGAAATGAAGAAAGGAAAAACTAAAAACTAAAAATCGAAAATCGAACCAAACAAAAACCAACCCAGATTAGTTTAGGATGTAAAACCAAAAATTTTCAGTTTCATTTTAACAGAAACAACTAAAAAAGAAAAGGAAACATAAATGTGACCGAATGTTCGCTTTTCATAAACTTTAAAGAAGCCTCGAACACAAAAGTGAGGAGCCTACCGATTTCACCGACCATCTAGTCGAATATCATCCTGTCCGTACACGTGTCGAACATCGGGCATCAAAATTGCGAGCATTATTTATGGATCGAAAAAAGGCGTCAAGTTTTTGAACTTTCTATTTTAGTTTTTCAAAACCAAATCATGAAAGGAAAATAAAACATTTATCATATTATTTGGAATTCGTATAATTATTTTTAAGAAAATATATAAAATAAAATCGGGCAAAATGTTTTAATTTTCTAAATATTTGAATAATTAATAATCTATGTTTTACAGACATACAATGAATAACATACTAACATGTTATTAGTTTTTGTTCAGGTAAAATGAACGTAGCAGAACGTATGATGTTATGGATATTTTCTTGAGTTTTAGGTTGAGTTTTAAAAATGATTAAATTGACTAATGACTTCGATATTAAATTATAGGATTCATTATTGAAAAAAATAATAAATTTTTGCAATTTAGTTAAAGAATGGTTATATTAATCATTAATTAATATTTGATATTTGTCGGGAGTTTAAAGATATTAAGATTGTAACATCCCGTTTTTGTGATAATTGCGTGGATTTATTTTAGTGGATAATTAATATATTATTATTGCGTGGGTCCAATGAGAACCCGATTAGTGGATATATACGTGTCGGGTTTGCGAGTTACGTGTCTCCGGGTCATAAATTTAGTGGATTAATTGTATATTTGAGTTCGTGGAATTAATTGGGTAAAGTGGATTTTAATTATGAAAATGGGGTATCGGGTTCGGGTTAATGGGGTCGGGACCCGTTAGAAAGATGAAATTATATGCTTGCGTCTCCTTTTTTTCCCTTCTTTCTTAATCTAGTGTGGGTATGTGAAGGTGTTCGTATATGTGTGTGTGTGAGACATGAATTCATCAAGAAAGGGTCATAAATCTTGAAGTTGGTTGCTGGATTTGGTGTTCTTTCTCCTTACTTGAGTTCTTGAGGATTGCAAGGTAAGGATTCATGGGTTTAATCTCTAATTTTCGTGATATATGTTAAGGTAATGTGAAATTGGTTGAAAGTTTGTAAAGGAGAGTTATGTAGTTGATATTGTGTATATGTGAGGCTGGAACCGAGTTTGGAGGAGGTTGATACCTCCTGGTTCAGAAGCTGGCGTCGAGCAGGGAAGGAAGAAGACAGCGGTCAGCGCGGCCGCGATGGGGGGGCGGCGCGACCGCGATCGAGGCGCGGCCGTGGTGTCTGGGCGCGGGCGAGATCGAAGGGGGAGGGTCTGGAGCCGGTTTTTGGGGGTATTTGGGTTCCGTTTGGGCTGTTTTTGAGTCGGGATATTGTTGGGATTGTTTTGGGGCGGGTTTTCATCGGGACTTCGGGGTTTCGTTTGGGAATTGTGAGTCGGGTTTTGATCGAGTTCTCGGGGTTTCATCGGGGTTGTTTTCGAGTTAGAGTTTTGGGAATTCGGTTGGGGGTTGCTTTTGGGTTCGAGTTAAGCTCATTATGAGTTGTAATATGTGTTCGTGGATTTGTGTTAACGAGTTGGGATTTGTGTAATTTCAGGGACGAGTCAGCGAGCCGAGCCGAGTCAGAGATTCTGAGAATTAGTGGATTAACCAGGTGAGTACCCGAGTTCCTTTTTCAAACCCGGGACCGTTTTGCGAGTCGTTGTTGTATAGCTGTTGTTGTATGTGTATATTGTGCAATGTGTTTGAGACAGGGACGCGAGCCACAGGTATGATTCTATTCTTACATATGTGATATATGTGCATGAGATGAGATCCAGTCCGGGGGTCCGTGATGAGTTCCATACGGACGGTGATTCGCGATGGGTTATCGCGTGGGTTGACTGTCCCTAACAGTCCTTGGAGCGTGTATACACGGCAGGGCCTGTAGCCGGTTCGCGCCCGTGCTACAGGGTTGTGGCTAACCACCGGTGCGCACGGTAGTTAGCTGGGGAAGGGTCCCCCTCAGTGATATTGTGTGCAGGGCTTTGGATCTCATGCTGAGTGTTCATATCTGCTTTATACTGCTGATTGCCAGAGACAGAGATTGAGCTTGTGCTGTGTGTATGTGCTACGTGTTCGCATGCTATGTGTTTACTGTGCAGAGTCTAACCCTCGAGTACTCACGAGCTTTCAAGCTTACGTATTCGAGTCTTCCGTGTTCAGGATTTCAGCGAAGGGTTCAGTAGCTGAGCTTGTTGATCTGGGATCGAGGATTATCTGGGAAGCTTTGTGTTAGCTTTGTGTAATGATCTGATCAGTATTACTTACGTTAGCAGCTTTTGGGCTCATGTAATTAGCGGATTATATGTTAATAGTATTTATGTGAAAAGTTTAAATTAATAGTGATCCGTGTTACCTTCTGACATATGTGCATAATTGAGTTGTTGAGATGTGCCACCCGTGTATTGTATTGACGTGGCATTTCCGGGTTAAGGGAGGGTGTTACAGCATGGTATCAGAGCTTGTGGTTTGAAGTCTGAGTATCATTAGTGGATGCTTAACTTAAACCTTGTTTCGATTCATGGGGAATCCATTGCGATTGACATTAGTGGAGTTAACTAACCTGGCTTAGTGTATAACGCTGGGTGATTTATTAGTGGTTCTCAATTGTTTCGTTTTGTGCAGATAGTTATGGCAGATCAGGGCGAGGGATCCGGCGCGGGCAAGCCGGAAGGGGACGAGTTCATTCGTAAGTCAGAGCTTTTGGGGGTATTGACTGAGTTTTACAGGCAACAGAGAGAGCAAGAGCGGGAACAGGATCAGGGTATGGGACCACGTGCTGGGGGTGGTCAGGATACGGGCACGGGTGCTTCTTCATCTATATCGCGGCGAGGGGGTTCGTTTAAGGATTTCATGACTGGGAATCCGCCAGAGTTTAGAGGCGGGGGTGAGCCAGGGATGGCTATGGCATGGGAGCGCGAGGTAGAGGCTGCCTTTCGAGTTGCGCATGTGGAGCCGAGAGATATGGTGGGATATGCGGCTTATTTGTTAAGAGGAGGGGCATTGCAGTGGTGGAAATCTATCGAGTCGGCTATGACATCTTCTGCAGCTTTTGCGATGACGTGGGATCAGTTTAGAGCTGTGTTCGAGCTGCAGTACATTCCTAGAGACGAGAGGCGAGAGATGGAGCGACGATTCCTTCACCTACAGCGGGGAGAGATGACGGTGCAGCAGTACGTGGACCGGTTCAATGAGTACTCCCAGTTTGCAACTCATTACGTCGCCACTGAGCAACGAAGAATCGATGCGTTTGTTGATGGCCTGCGAGCGGATATCAGAGAATTCGTCGGGATGCACGAGACTTCTACTTTTGCCAGAGCACTAGAGATGGCCCGCATAAGGGAGCGGGAGATAGCCAAGCAGAGGGAGGAGCCATCTTCTCAGAGTCGACGTGTAAGGACTCCTGAGCGGTCCTCGAGAGATCGGAGGCATTCCAGAGATGATTCTAGAGAGCGGCGTTCGGGACAGAGTTCAAGAGACAAACGAGATCAGGATAGAGACAGAGACAGGGACAGGGAGCAGAGATCGAGTGGATCGGGGTGGAGCCAGCGATCGGATAGTCAGAGTCAGAGGCAGAGTTCGAGGTATACAGGGCAGAGTCAGAGCAGCGTAGGGCAGAGGCCTCGAGATGGGGGCGATAGGGGAGACAGTTCGGTTGGAGATCGGGAGTGCCCGAGATGCCACCGCTACCATAGTGGGCCGTGTGTGCCCAGGTGCTATCGATGCGGTCAGCGTGGGCATGCTGCCGCCACGTGTACTGTTCCAGAGCCGTTGTGCTTCCGTTGTGGGAGACCGGGGCACAGAGTACGAGACTGTCCAGAGATGGGGCCAGCGATACAGGATATGAGTTCCAGTGGGGCCAGAGCTGAGCCGTCGTCATCCGGTCGTCATGATTCTCGGGCGCGGAGTCGGGTATTTCAGGCGACTACAGAGGCAGCTCGAGATGATGCTGATATGGTTTCGGGTATGTTTCTCTGAGCTTGATTTGAGTGTGTATTAGTGTGGGACGGGTCATTGGGCTGTGTCTGTGATAAGAGTATGTGTTCTGTTGTGTGTGACTGCTTCGTTTTGTCTGTGGTTATGTGGCTCTGTGACAGAGGGGCGGGATTGTGTGTATGGGCTGAATGAGGTCGTCATGTTTGGGGAGTATATGTGGAGTCAATGTGCTAGATTTGGGTTTATTGTGATCTGGGCTTTTGAGTTCAGAATTGTGCTATGTAAGTGGATTAATCTTGTGGAGCTATGTGAGCCGTGTGAGTATTATTGCGAATTTTTGTGATATGCTAGTGGATTGATCGATTCTGATAGTGGATTATCATATTGATAGTGGATTTAAATTCTTGTGTGTGCTATCCCTATTTATGGTATTGCGTTTTATGAGATGTGTTTATCTGTTATGGTGAAAAGAGTTGAGAGTTCTGTTGTGATAGTGGGTTAATCTATTGAGAGTGGATTTAACCCCTTTGTGATTTTAACCATGTTTATGAGCTTGCGTTTAGTGATTCGATGGAGATGTCTTTATGTGTTGTGTTAGTGAATGACCTATATAGAGCTATGCGAGTATGTGATGAAAGAAAGTGAAGATCGATGGATTGAGATCACATGTGAATTGAATGGCTTATGAAATGACGCCACAAGAAGATTATGTGAATAGGGGATATACCAGTTGCCGATATGTGAATTAGGGGATTTAACCGAGTTATTAGTGGATTGTCTAATTGAGTTAAAGATTCGAGAGAATTGATTTACTTCGAAGGTTGAAATAGAGGCGTGTATTAGTGATGATTGTGCCAATCAGAGTTCAAATGCGAATTTATCGAGAGTTGTGAGTCAACATTTCGGGGATTTGACTTAAGAGATGTGTATTGCGAATGACTTGCGATAGATTCCGGGGACGGAATCTTTTTAAGAGGGGAGGATTTGTAACATCTTATTTTTGTGATAATTGCGTGGATTTATTTTAGTGGATAATTAATATATTATTATTGCGTGGGTCCAATGAAAACCCGATTAGTGGATATATACGTGTCGGGTTTGCGAGTTACGTGTCTCCGGGTCATAAATTTAGTGGATTAATTGTATATTTGAGTTCGTGGAATTAATTGGGTAAAGTGGATTTTAATTATGAAAAAGGTGATATTGAGTTCGGGTTATCGGGTCGGAACCCGTTAAAAAGAATGAAACTATATACGTGCGTCTCCTTCTCCTTTTCTTCCTTATCTAAGTGTGTGTGTGAAGGTGTTCGTGTATGTGTGTGTGTGAGACATGAATTCATCAAGAAAGGGTCATAAATCTTGAAGTTGGTTGCTGGATTTGGTGTTCTTTCTCCTTCCTTGAGTTCTTGAAGATTGCAAGGTAAGGATTCATGGGTTTAATCTCTAATTTTCGTGATATATGTTAAGGTAATGTGAAATTGGTTGAAAGTTTGTAAAGGAGAGTTATGTAGTTGATATTGTGTATATGTGAGGCTGGAACCGAGTTTGGAGGAGGTTGATACCTCCTGGTTCAGAAGCTGGCGTCGAGCAGGGAAGGAAGAAGACAGCGGTCAGCGCGGCCGCGATGGGGGGGCGGCGCGACCGCGATCGAGGCGCGGCCGTGGTGTCTGGGCGCGGGCGAGATCGAAGGGGGAGGGTCTGGAGCCGGTTTTTGGGGGTATTTGGGTTCCGTTTGGGCTGTTTTTGAGTCGGGATATTGTTGGGATTGTTTTGGGGCGGGTTTTCATCGGGACTTCGGGGTTTCGTTTGGGAATTGTGAGTCGGGTTTTGATCGAGTTCTCGGGGTTTCATCGGGGTTGTTTTCGAGTTAGAGTTTTGGGAATTCGGTTGGGGGTTGCTTTTGGGTTCGAGTTAAGCTCATTATGAGTTTGTAATATGTGTTCGTGGATTTGTGTTAACGAGTTGGGATTTGTGTAATTTTAGGGACGAGTCAGCGAGCCGAGCCGAGTCAGAGATTCTGAGAATTAGTGGATTAACCAGGTGAGTACCCGAGTTCCTTTTTCAAACCCGGGACCGTTTTGCGAGTCGTTGTTGTATAGCTGTTGTTGTATGTGTATATTGTGCAATGTGTTCGAGACAGGGACGCGAGCCACATGTATGATTCTATTCTTACATATGTGATATATGTGCATGAGATGAGATCCAGTCCGGGGGTCCGTGATGAGTTTCATACGGACGGTGATTCGCGATGGGTTATCGCGTGGGTTGACTGTCCCTAACAGTCCTTGGAGCGTGTATACACGGCAGGGCCTGTAGCCGGTTCGCGCCCGTGCTACAGGGTTGTGGCTAACCACCGGTGCGCACGGTAGTTAGCTGGGGAAGGGTCCCCCTCAGTGATATTGTGTGCAGGGCTTTGGATCTCATGCTGAGTGTTCATACCTGCTTTATACTGCTGATTGCCAGAGACAGAGATTGAGCTTGTGTGGTGTGTATGTGCTACGTGTTCGCATGCTATGTGTTTACTGTGCAGAGTCTAACCCTCGAGTACTCACGAGCTTTCAAGCTTACGTATTCGAGTCTTCCGTGTTCAGGATTTCAGCGAAGGGTTCAGTAGCTGAGCTTGTTGATCTGGGATCGAGGATTATCTGGGAAGCTTTGTGTTAGCTTTGTGTAATGATCTGATCAGTATTACTTACGTTAGCAGCTTTTGGGCTCATGTAATTAGCGGATTATATGTTAATAGTATTTATGTGAAAAGTTTAAATTAATAGTGATCCGTGTTACCTTCTGACATATGTGCATAATTGAGTTGTTGAGATGTGCCACCCGTGTATTGTATTGACGTGGCATTTCCGGGTTAAGGGAGGGTGTTACAAAGATGATTAAATAAATGATTTGCGTGTATATGAAATTACTAAAGTTGAGATGACATATATAGGATATTATTAGGTTAAGTTTGGTGGATATTTTCGTATTTAGAAATGATACATATGAACTTCATCATTATATTTATAACAGATGAAAAATGTTGTAATTCTGTTTTCATTTTTATGTTTGAAATATTAAAAATATATATAAACAGGAAACCTATTTTTATCTTGGATGGCATATTATAAATTCTAAACATTTTTTGAAACTTGTTTCTATCCATAACTTAACTTTAATTATTTCATAAATATAAAATCAGTTTTATATATTTCATTTTTCTTTCATAAATTTTAATATAAACATTCAAACATTACAATTAGTTTATATATATATATATATATATGAGTAAATTACACAAATGGTCCCTGTGGTTTGGTGCTTTTTGCTCTTTTCGTCCCTCAAACTTTTTTTTTTGCACCAATGGTCCCAAAATCTCAAACCTTTAACCCTTTTAGTCCCTGCCGTTAACTTGAGCCGTTAGGCCAGTTAACTCACAGGGGCATTTTCGTCATTTTATATTATTATTTATTTAATTAATTATCTTTTATTTTTTAATTAATTATCTTTTCATCTGCCAATGCATCCGTCAGGTTCATCCGAGGCGAGGGGAAGATGCAATCGGGAGTGGAATTGGTATCCGGCGGTGTGAGATTCACGTCTATGACGTCAATTTGATGGACCGAGTCAACGACATCGGTTTGGTTTTCGTTGTCGTCGTCGTCGTCGTCTGCTCGGATGCTCATGGTGGATGGTCCGAGGCCCCAAGTGGATCCACAGCAGACTATGCTCATGGTGGATGGTCCGTTCCTGTAGAGTCTTCCGTCGTCTCAACCGTTCAGCACCGTCCATTGTTCTCTCCCTTAGGAGGTCCACGATTGTTCTGGTGCTCCTCACCGTGTCTTCAGTTTCCTGCAAAAACAAAGCCATCAGTTCACCGATTCGACTCATTTTTTCTTCCAAATATCCACAATCTATAAATCACTCTCTGATATGAATCTATCTCTCTATATCTTCATGAATTTCGATGCAATTTGAGTGATGAATCTTCACGAAACTAATTGGATACTTGAAAATGATCAAATACAGAAAGGAACACGCAAATTCATGAGGCCGTGAATAAAAAATCAAAGTTAGAGAGAGAGAGAGGAAGTAGTTACGGGTTTATAGAGATGAAATCACGTGAAGAAATTGATAAAGGCTCCACCGCGACAACACCACACCACCTTTGTAATTCAAAAATTTCACAGAATTGAAGAGGAAAAAGAGCAGTGATAAATGCAGAGATAGAAGGATGGATTGGGGGGACAAAAGGGAGACATGTCTGGGGAAGAATGAAAGAAGAAGTCAAAAGAAGACAAAATGCCCCTGGGGAAGAATTAAAAAATAAAAAATAAAAAATAAAAGATAATTAATTAAATAAATAATAATATAAAATGACGAAAATGCCCCTGTGAGTTAACTGGCCTAACGGCTCAAGTTAACGGCAGGGACTAAAAGGGTTAAAGGTTTGAGATTTTGGGACCATTGGTGCAAAAAAAAGTTTGAGGGACGAAAAGAGCAAAAAGCACCAAACCAATGGTCCCAAAATCCCAAACCTTTAACCCTTTTAGTCCCTGCCGTTAACTTGAGCCGTTAGGTACATATACATATATATATATATATATATATATATATATATATATATATATATATATATATATATATATATATATATATATAGATTCAAGATCAATGGGGTACCAAGTTAGACTGGGGTACCGGGGTACCACTCACAGCCAATCATTTTTGCATTAAAATGATTATTTAATACCAAAAATAATAGTCAAATTAATATCATCTAGTTTTAGTTAGAGGGGCATTATTGGGATGAAAAATTTTTAATTAGAATAAAAAAGATTCTATGATCCCACATATATCTCATTCTGTTGTTACAGAGCATTCCAAACTTCTCTCTCCACGATTCCTTCTCCATTACTTCTCGCCATCAACATCAGAAGTCTGCTCCAAACCCTACACAATTATCGTCGCCTTCCCGGAGGAAATATTGTCCGCTACAAATCCTACACAATCGTATTGATAAAATGTAAGTATTTTATACGATCGTTTGATTTTCCGAGCTCATGTTCATCATAATCGAATTCAATCATTATGTACAGATTCGAATGTTACTTCAGCAACTCAAATATTGAAAAACCCATATGAAATTCCCTTTCTTTTATACCCACTGTGGTTGTTACATTGTCGATGCTTTTCATTTTTTTCCTACAAATCCGTTTGCACATGTGCAAAGTACTAGGTTTTGCACTTGTTCAAACATTGCTACTTTTTTATGCGTTATACTTGTTCAGGAAGCCAATATTGAAAAACCCTTATGGTCGAATTACCTTTGTGTTATACCAAATGTGGTTCTACAATGCCGATACATTCAATGTGATAGGTTTTGCACATGTGCAAAATGTTAGTTTTTGCAAATGTTAGTTTGTGCAATGTGCAAGGGGCATTCTGTTGTTAAATCGACCAAGCTTTTGCAAGATGTTAGTTTTTGCAATGTTAGGTTTTGCACAAGTTCATCAAGCTTTTGCAAATGTGCAATATGTGCATTCTGTTGTTACAACTGCTCATTCCAAATATGTTTGTTTCATTGGAACACCACAAATGTAAGTATTATATCCCCTTACTGCAAATTTGAAATTATTTCAAACCCTTCATGCACATGTGAAATCCCCCTATTGCACTTGTGCAAATCTATTTGTGCACAGTCTAAATGAATATTAAAATTGACGTATTCATAATAAAAGGTAAAACTCTCTTCCAAACAATTAACCTTTTGTGTTAAGTGGAATTTAGCCCTATCGCGACCAGACCAACATGGCCACAATCACAATCGTCTTCAACCTCTGTTCTTTTTTGTTCTGTCCAACTTCAAGAGTTATTATCAACTCTCTTTTCTAGTCATAATTATGGTTCCATGTCATTGTGTTTTAATCTATAGATGAACACTAAATGCACATGTTCAAAATCCTCATACAAGGTTTATAATGCAATCCCCTTTCTGTTGAACTTGTGCAGTAGGAATCCTCAAACAATGTTTATAATGCAATCCCCTTTCTGTTGAACTTGTGCAGTAGAAATACTTGTATTTTTTTAATACAAGATATGTATACCCCTAATTCAATTTCTGCACACAAATATTTGCAAATTTCCATCAATAATCCATAGATGAACACTAACTGCACATGTTCAAAATCATGATACCACATGTTATTCAAAGTATTGCACAATGCTATTTACTGCACATGTTCATAGCCCTTTCTCAAGATTTATATAATTGCACATGTTTAATACATCACGTAACAAGACATTACACACGTTCAATGTGTTAAAAGACTATAATACCAATTTAAATGTTTTCCTAATTCAAGTTCTGCACATATGTATTTTCAAAATTTCACTAATACACATGTTAATTGTGTTTTAATCTATAGATGAACACTAAATGCACATGTTCAAAATCCTCAAACAAGGTTTATAATGCAATCCCCTTTCGGTTGAACTTGTGCAGTTGGAATACTTGCATTTTTTTCAATACCAGATATGTATATTTGCACTCAAATCGAGCAAAAATAGTTATAAAAGGTCTGGACGTCATGATGCACATGTTCAGTAACGTAATTGAACATGTTCAATGATACTGTCACAATTGAACATGTTCAAAATCCTCAAACAAGGTTTATAATGCAATCCCCTTTCTGTTGAACTTATGCAGTAGAAATACTTGCATTTTTTTCAATACTAGATATGTATATTTGCACTCAAATCGAACAAAAAATGTTATAAAAGGTCTGGACGTTATGATGCACATGTTCAGTAACGTAATTGAACATGTTCAATAACTCACAAAACAACTCAACATGATCAATAAGTTTGAACACATTATTGATTCATAAATACTGAAAGATCATGTTGAAAATCACATGTGAAACCAAAAACTCCATGAAAAGATTGATTAAAATTAAAAAAAAAACCATTGTTGAACAAGTCTGGTTGAACATGTTCAGAAGTAAGCATTCCAGGATCCAATTGAGCATTGCAATGTTGTTCTCCATCCATGAATTTCAGATTGTTTGGGTTTAATCAGCAGAAAAAAAAGCTCCGATTAGTAATAAGAGTTCCAGTATATGCGATCAGGAAGGGAGGAACCAATACGTTTTATTGATGAAGATGCGGTTGAGGACGTGATATTCGTAGGAAATCCCTAAATTTAAGGGATTTACCAAATCAATATTTATCACATCTGAAATAGAATAAAATAAATTGACTATACTACCCTTTTGTTATTGTAACCAAACATTACCGGACTCCGGTTCCCCAGTCTAACATGGTACCCCATGGATCTCGACCCTATATATATATATATATATATATATATATATATATATATATATATATATATATATATATATATATATATATATATATATATATATATATATATATATATATATATATATATATATATATAGGGGTTCAATGGAAAACCACAATGCACCTGAAAACTTGTGAAAACTGCACTGCACCATCACAAATGCATCAAATTCCCCGCGTGATGCATCAAAATCATGTGTGATGCATCAAATTTCCTGCGTGATGCATCAAAATCCCGCATGATGCATCACCTTATTTACGATCATGCCACCACATTTTTCATGAAATGCACCAAATCGGACGGTATGCGTAGGTTTCCATGGTTTTCAGGTGCATAATGGTTTTCCATTGAACCCACCCTATATATATATATATATATATATATATATATATATATATATATATATATATATATATGTTATTACATTTTAACAACTTTGTCAAGATGTACTTTCTTTAGACCGTATCCATATTATTAGATAATTTTTGTTTTAGATATTGATTTTGTTTTTATTTTATATTATAAAATAATTCCATAAGAAGTCTATATAGAGGATGTTTGATTTTGCGTTATAAACGAGATTATTAACTTATTACGTTATAATAACGCAAAAAATTGGTTTAAAGTGTTTGGATTGCATACGTTAATGAGTTATTAATTGTGTTTAGAGTTAATCCTGCCACACTTTTTATAAGTTAAAAAATGTAGCTTATTTGCTTAATTGATTATTTGACCATTTAACAAGTTAAAAAACAATTTCATACACTTTAAAAACGGATTATTTGATAATTACGATAACAAACAGCATAAGTTAAACCAAACACTACATTTTCAACATCACTTTTTTGTTACAACTATTATCTGATTATTAGTATCCAAAACACTACAACATTTTTTCAAACGTAAATACAAACACGTTGCGGCAAGAAACAAACATTATGTACGAAGGAAAGGGCATATGACAGTTGACACATGACACCATGGTTTGGGATGGATCCAAATCCAATCTTACTCAAACTTCAAAGAACCATAAATTTGATTCCCATAGACTTGTACATTCCGCAACGCATGTTGTACGTTAAATTCCCAGCCTTTTCCACCCCTTTTCTTCGCTAGAATTCCACATTCTCTGTCGCTTTCTAGTTTCTACTTTTACAACCCCTTTCGGTTCCATAAACCCCTCAATCCAAAACTTCAATTTATCACTGAAAAACCCACAAGATTTCCAGGTAACTCTCATTCATCATATCTTCTCCTTATTATAATCATGTTTTTAGTACATATATAGATGATCTCTGCTAATTGTTTCCATTATCACGATTGATTGTTGACGGGTTACGGTTCTCTGTTTCCTTTTGAGAAAATTCATACGTTTTTCCCTGAATGAATTTCCATTTGATAACCGGATTTTGTTGACTGTTCTTCAATTTCTTTTGATTTATACATGTTCTGTGGGTTGTGGATTGATTTTTTGATTTAGGATTCCCCTACTGTGTTCATCATTCAATCAATTGTGATCTTAGAAGGTAATAAGGTACACATGGAGTTTGGAAAGTCAATTTCTATTATAGTTAACCACTTGTTGATTGACGTTGATTTTGCCATCAAATAAATTAATACAACACATGCTACCATGTTTGTTGTCCCCCTTTGATTTTTTGTAGTTGATTTAGATGTTTAAAAGTACTAGTATAAATTTACGAGTTAAATAATTTTTTGTCCCCAAAAAGAAAAGGGTAATCAATGTATAGTTTTTGCTTCTTTTTGTAGATTTTCTAGCTCCGAAATTGGTTTCGTTCACCTTGGTAGTATGGTAATGACATTGTTCCGAGGAATTCAATTCATGAGGTCAAATTGATTGCTTTTTATTAGCTCGAATTGACACCTTTGATGTTTGTTTGGTATTTTTTAACTCTTAGGGACTGGTACAATGGAATAGTAGGGAATGGTATTGTTTAAGTTCTACAAGCTTTTACAAGTAACGATAGTTACACATAAATAATAATTGATGAAAAAATTGAATAGAAAAACTATAAAACTCCACTACTTTTCCACATTTTTTATTCTTTATAGTTTGACAAGGAAAAGAGAGAATTCAAATTTATATTAAACTCATCCATTAAGAATAGGGCTTTCGTCACAAGATAAAAAAGCTTGTAAACACGATACAGTTCCATGATCTCAATTTTACAGTTCTACCGTACCAAACGTCCCCCTAATATCGGTTGAGACTTGGGAATCTTCAACTTTTTGGAGCCACATGTTACTTCCCAAATAGATTGTGATGTACGGATCATGACTTGCAGGGAGTAAATTGAGCCCGGTGTTTACCTGTCATTCTGTCAGGTGACCGATGGTGGTTCAGGAGGGGACGTGGGGTTTCCTTAATATTCAAATAGAAAAATAAATTCATAAAAAAGGACCAATATATGGTTATAGAGATGTAATGTAATGCAAGTTCTCAAACAATGTGTTTGGCTAAGTGGGTGGTTCTGTTAGTTTAATCTTGATTATATAATTAGTTTAGAGATAAATATGTAATTGTATAAAGTATAAGGGCCTAGAATAGCATGTTGTAAACATGAAGAGTTGCAACTATTCGTAAAAGTCGCAACGGTTCATGAAAGGGTACCACGAACCATTGTGTCGGTTCACTCGCACCTTTTCGTCTAGTATATATAGATTGTATTGTAAAGATTGTAAAGTGTGTGATTTCAAAGATTGTTTATAATAAAGATTAGTTTGGTAAATCCTGTGTTTATTTAGAGAGTTTTTCCAACATTTGGTATCAGAGCGCAAGGTCAATAGATCCTGAAATTCTCATCATTTACCGAGAGAAACAATCCAAGAAATACACCCGGCGATTAGAACATCGTCGTTAAGGAGATTGGCAAAGAGATTGCCAGATTGATACCCGGGGCAGAAGAACACAGAAGTATTCTACCACCAACCGGCACCAAAACAGAGAAATCAGATTGATTTCAAGAGACGAATCTAGACAAGATTCAATTTAGAGAAATTCAGTAAGTTTTTCTCATCACAGTAGGCAAAACCCCACAGAATCGAAGGCAACAAATTTTTTCCACAAAAAGACAGTAAGCCCCTATCGAAAATTATATACTGTAAACCCTAAGAAGGCATAGTTTCATACTGAATTGAAGGCAACAAGAATCAGAAAGATAGAACCTGATTCGAGAAGGCACCACCGTAAAATTTCCACAGAAATAGTGCCACCACCGTAGGAGAAAACCCACGGACAGAATCTCCATCACAGAATCACCGCCGAAGGAGAAAACCCACGGGTAGATCCACCACCGTAGAAACACCACGGGCAAAACCACCACCGCGAAACCACCATCACAGAACCATTAACGCAGAACCATCACCGTAGAACCACCAATCGCCACCATCAAATAGAGGCAACGATTAGGGTTCTTGTTTTTGCCCCAAATCAGTTTGCAGATCCGAGAAGAGACATAGCACCGATTCAGAGGAATCACAAAGGGGTAGCACTGATTCATAGACAGAGACAGAGCACAGATTAGGAAGGCAGTATAGCACCGATTCATCGAGCATAGCATCAGGGTTGCACCGGTTCAAGAGGAGAAGGGTTACATCGATTAGGAAAAATCGGTTCAAAGAAAAAGAGAAGTAGCAGAGACACGTTTCTTTTGTGAAGAAGATACACCAAATAGGCCCAAAGAGAAGGGTTTAAAGAAAAGAGGAGAAGGCCCAGAGAAATCAGAAGAAGGGAGACCAACAAAACAAACAAAAGACACAAAGAAAAAAAACAAAAACAGGTTTTTTCTTTCCAAACTTTTAATTTTAATATATATATTCTCTGTTTATATATATTATTATTATTTTAGAAGTTAGATTTTAATTTATTAGAAAATAAATTAAAGTTTGAAATTTACCATTATAATTTTAGTTAGAAAAGATTAAATTATTTGAAAAATAATTGTGGTTAGATATAAAAATTAAGTTGAATTATTTCTTAGATATATTTTTTTAGTTTAAGAAAAAAATCAATTTAAATAGTATGTCAGGAGATAAAGATACTGTTGTTGTCACAACTTTATCATCATATCAATGTCCAATTTTGAAAAATACAAATTATACATTATGGGCATTAAGAATGAAGAAAATATTAGTGGCAAATGGAGTTTGGGATTTGATAGAAGAAACAGATACATCAAATGAGATTGATGTAAAAAAGGATAGTTCAGCATCAGCATACCTATTTCAAGGGTTACCAGAAGATTTGCAAATGCAAGTTGCGGGATGTGAAACAGCAAAAGAAATTTGGGATTCGTTAAAATCAAGATTTATTGGCACAGAAGATGTACAACAAGCACACTCGCAACAACTAAAATCAGAGTTCGAAAAATTAGTGATGAAAGAAGATGAGACGATAGATGCATTTGCAGGAAAGTTAATGAGTATTATTTCGAAGGCTGCAACATGTGGATTAACATTTGATGAGCAAACAAAAGTACGGAAGATACTTAATTCAGTACCAGATAGATTTATACCAGTAGTAGCAACTATTGAGATGATTGCAGATCTTAAGACAGTAAAGTTAGAAGAAATTATCGGAAAACTTAAGACTTACGAAGAAAGGATTAAGTTTAGAAAAAATAGTCAGGAATATTATAGTGAGAAGTTGTTGCTCGCACATCAAGGAAATGACAGAAGTTATGAAAGCAACAATAGACGAGGAGGAAGAAATCAGACACAAGGAAGAGGCCAAGGAAGATTCGCAAGAGATAACAGAAGTAAAGATGGTCATGATAAAGGAGGAAGAAACCCTGGAAATCAAAGCTACCAAAGAAGAGATACTAGAGAGATAGAATGCTACAATTGTCACAAATTTGGACACTACGCTAAGAATTGTTTAGAACCAGATCATAGAAAAGAAGTCTCAAACCTCATTGAAGAAGACTTAGAACCAACGTTACTGATGGTTATTGATCAAGATTAGATCAATAACAAGAAAGAAAGGAGAGAGAGAGAGAGAGAGAGAGAGAGAGAGAGAGAGAGAGGAGACAAGGTCGAGTTTAGACCGAAGAGAGTATGATTGATCGAGAGTAGATGATCAATCAAAGAAAAACTGATCAAGAGTAGATCATTTTTCTTAAAAATAGAGATTCAAAGAAGAACTGATCAAGAGTAGATCGTTTTTCTTAAAGTAGGTTAGAGAAACCGAAGATTTGATTCAGCAAAATCAAATACAGATAGAGAGACCGCATTTGAGACACAGATGCAGCATTTGAGACACAAATGCAGACACAGTTAGAGAACCTAACAAGATTGAGATTGCACAAGCAAGAAGATGCAAGTGTTGCAAGATTGAGATTACACGAGCAAGAAGATGCAAGTGTTGAAGACAAACAGAAGATCAGAAGATTGAAAACTTGAAGAACAATCAAGATTAAGGGGGAGAATGTTAGTTTAATCTTGATTATATAATTAGTTTAGAGATAAATATGTAATTGTATAAAGTATAAGGGCCTAGAATAGCATGTTGTAAACATGAAGAGTTGCAACTATTCGTAAAAGTCGCAACGGTTCATGAAAGGGTACCACGAACCATTGTGTCGGTTCACTCGCACCTTTTCGTCTAGTATATATAGATTGTATTGTAAAGATTGTAAAGTGTGTGATTTCAAAGATTGTTTATAATAAAGATTAGTTTGGTAAATCCTGTGTTTATTTAGAGAGTTTTTCCAACAGGTTCTATGTTCAAATTCCAAGTTCCCTACTCCTTAAGATGTAAATTTTGTCGTGTTTTCAGTTTTCATGAGGAGGAACTGTGGCCTAATTGGGAACGAGACCAATAAAATGTAGGGAAACTGGGAAAGGGAATTTACAAGATTCGTTAATATGAGTCCTTGAGTGTTAATTTGGCTTGAATTCTTAACAGTAAAGAATGATAAGTTGTCGCTTCTATTCAACTTTCGTTTATGCAGATATGCAAATGGTAGTTTCTTTGTTCCAAAAAGGTTTTAGTGTATTACAGAAAGAATTAGTGAAAAGGGGAAAAAAAAAAAAAAAGAAGCTTTAATAGATTCTCATTCTCTTTTCATTTCTACTTTCTAGTGTATAAGAAGCATGTAAGTAATGAATATTTGTAGCAGCTTATTTTGAAAGCAGAAGTCCCCTTTACTTTTGTGTATCGCATTTTTAATGGTGATTGCTTAACTTCAAAAAAGATACTTGATTTAAGTTTTTTATCGTTTCGTATTCAGATTTTGGCTTTTGGCGTTGACCTGGAAGTCCAATGCAGCTATATCATCACCCGTACTCGTTGGAGAGCCAGAAGGTCAGGCTGGCTTTGGAGGAACGGAATATTGATTACACATCGTATCATGTCAATCCGGTTACGGGCAAGAACATGGATCCTTCGTTTTTCAGGATGAATCCGACCGCGAAACTTCCTGTTTTCCAAAACGGTTCCCATGTTATCTTTAACACTATAGAGATTATTCAGTAAGTTTTTCGTTCATTATACATAATGGTATTGTTGTTTAACACTGAAATAGATGGGGGCAATTTCAATCAATTTATTTGAAAACGAGTTAATTAGGGTCATGTTTTTGGGTGAAACAAAAATTTAATAGTTGGGTTTAGCCCATCTGGTACGAGGGGTGATATGCAAGTGAGAGGTTACGGGTTCGACTCCCGTTGGAGGCAAATTTGAATTTAGTTGGTGAAAGTAAATTCTGAAGTCCCCATTTGGGGCAAAATGTGTAGATTAAGAGTAGGAGTAGGTTAGTTTGCCGTTTAAAAAAAAAACAGTTTTGTAATTGTATTTAATGCTCGTATGTTAATTGTTTATGAAATTAAAAAGATGTTGATGGATCCAACCAAAGAAACCCGTTTTGACCTAGTCTATAAGTTTGCCTACTTTAATCCGAACCTATTTTGATCTGTTATCCAACCTGCTTAATCGCCATATATAATGGAGAATTTATGATAATTTTGTTCTAATCCATTTGGTTTGAAGCTAAATTGCACATTTTCAATCTAAAAACCTTGCAGGTACATAGAGAGGATTGCACTCGTATCTTCGGGGAGTGGCGTAATAACACAAAGCAGCAAACAAGTTGTTGAATGGATGTACAAGATACAAGAATGGAACCCAAAGTTTTTCACCCTTTCCCACATCCCCGAAAAGTATTACATTTTCGTATCCAAGTTCATAAGACGAGTAGTCATCGCCCGGATGTCCGAGGCTCCTGACCTAGCTACCGCATACCATACCAAACTAAAAGAAGCTTACGAAACAGAAGAGAAACTGCGAGATCCACAAGTGCTACAGAGGAGCGAAAAACATCTCGTGAGGCTCCTCGATGAAGTGGAAGCACAGCTCGAAGAAACTTTGTACTTAGCCGGGGATGAATTCACGTTGGCTGATGTTATGCTTGTTCCAGTATTGGCTCGGTTAACACTCTTGGGTTTGGAGAATGAGTATATAAGTTGTAGACCGAAACTAGCTGAGTATTGGACATTGGTGCAGCAGAGGCCAAGTTATAAGAAAGTGATCGGGAAGTATTTTCATGGCTGGAAGAGACGTAAAACGTTGCTGAAAACATGGTGCATCGTTCGTATGCGATGCATGCTTAAGCGGTTTTGATCAAGGTGTGTGTGATTAAAGGTATCATTCTTAAATCACCTGTTAATTGCACATAAATATAATGTGCTTTTTTAATTGATTTCAGTTTCGGGGTTGGGGTTATATTTTTAAAATCTGTGTTTAAGTGTATATGTGGTAAGTTTATAATCAAATAAATATCTTATTTTGTAACGTTATTTGGATTCAGTGATTTCACTTCAAATATTGTAAGTAAATTACATAACACAATTGTAATTTGTAAATGTGCAGGATGACCTGTTTTGAGTTTCAGTGAATTAGATAGATTTACTAACCAAATAAATTAATAAAATATGAAATTGAATTTTAATTTAATTTATTTGACAAGATGATCAGTGTGGTTTTTTTTTTCATTACATATTTTATTTGGTTAGTAAATCTATGGATTTCATTTCATTTTTTTCATAACATTAAGGAACTTGACAGATTTTACATATATCCTTCTTACTCCAGGTCTTACCAATTCTTGTTCTTTGACTTTCTGAATCCTGAAATAATAATCTGCAAATAAAACATGACCCAGTGAGTTGATTGAAATTGAGACTTAGATATCTATACTATATAAAATAAGAAAACCACTTGGAGTTTTTGGACCATTGGATGGAAAAAAATCAATGGTCCAGATCAATGACAACTCATAATTATTTAGAATTGTCTCTTATACCCTTAATTAAAATCAATAATTGTACCCACACCATTTTTTAATTCATTTTCCAAATTTACTACCTTAACTTAATTACATTAAATTTTGATTTTAATTTTTTCATTAGTGAATTAATATTAAATTAATATTTACCTAAAATAAATATGTGTCATTATTATCCTTAATGATCATAGTTAAATTCAAATGTAAAAATTTGGATTTAAATGTAGAAGTGTAGTAAAAAAAGTTCAAATTTTTGTTAATTATTTTGCTAACAAGATTTAAAATTTAATTGATAAAACTTCAATTGTGAATATGATAAATTTTGATTGTTGATTTTCAGATATTCCATTTTTATATTTTATCATTTTCAAAATATATACACATTCACATAATTGAAGTTTTCTTGTTTCTTGCATTGATATTTCATATTTAAAGTTAATAAAAATTAAAAGATTCATTTTTTGCAAACACATATTATCTGTTTTTAATAATACAATATAATAATATTTTTTTTATTTAATATCAAACAACTAAGTATTTTTTTATATTTAATTTAACTAGCTTTCAATTTTTTTTAATTATATATAAATTTTATAATAATTTATTAAAATATTAAAAAAATATGTATTTTCTAAATCAACCCATGTAATACATGGGTTGATTAACCTATATATTATAATAAAACAAAACAATTCATGTCATATGTCACTTATATAATACAAGAAAATTTTGTTTTTCCACCTCTTTTTTCAAATTTAACACCTTAATTAGTAATAAATTAGATTTTGTAACATTTAAAATTAATGTTTACCTAAAAATAAATATCTATCATTATTATCCATAATAATCATAATTAGATCCAAATGTAAAAATTTTGAATTAGTTGTGGAAATTATTATTATTATGTATAATAAAGGGAAACATCAAATGTCACGTGTCTTCTCTACGTTCACCAAAAAGATAATTACAACTTATAAAAAATAAAAGATAAATACAATTTAATATTTTTAGAAAAGATAAATATACTCTATTTTTTAATCTGTAAATAATAAAAAATAAACACAATTATTATTTTTGTATGTTTTTATTTTACTCATATAATTTTATATAAATAAATTTAAATAAAAATATCCACGTAATACGTGGGTTATAAACTAGTTGAAGATAAAACGATAGCCCAAATTGAAATTAGGAAACCATAGGTCCAGTCGGTGAGACGGTGACCCTGGGCAGTTGGGCTTTGGGTTTTGGTTTATTGATGGGCTTTACGCTTTTACTATTTTACACATGAAAATTGAAAAAGGCATACAAGAAAATATATTATTAGAAAGTTTAACGACAAAAAAAGATGATTACAAATATAGATATAAGGCTTAAACTATAATCACAAACATTTAAAAAAAATTTGAAACTTCACTTATATATTTAAAATTGTAGCATCAACCTATTTATAAAAAACTAATTAATGGATTATTGATTATAATGGATTAAATTAAATAAAATAAACAATAAAAAGCTTTAAAATTTCTTATCAAAACATAAAGAGTGTAAAACAAGTTGTTGGAAGCAGGAGCATATGATAAGTCAATGAACACGATGAGTTATAGCAAACACATCCGAAAGTGCTACTATAGAATTGTTAGCTATATGATATCTTATATGTTGCGATGAAGGATTTAGGTATGAAGCCATCTCTGTGTGTGTGTGTCTCTCTCTCAACTTTTTCTCTCTTTCACTTTTGTGTGTCTCTTACCTCCCAAGTGAATAAGGAAAAATATTGTTGTTAATGATAATAAGATACAAGCATGTTATTTCTTTTTTTGGTGAAACATGTTATTAATGTTTATGTGGTCGCCAAGTCGCATGTTGGTCATTATTTGAAATAAACGAAAAGTAGTTCAAAATTTTCATTGCTACAAAAATGTACAAATTTTTACGGAAAATGTAATTGCATAAAATAATTTGTATTCAACATATAGGAACGATGAATTATGCCCGTGCGATGCGGCGGGATGAAAAATATGTGTTTTGTCTAAAACAAATATATATCTTATATATGAAGAACATATTACATACATATGCGATATAAAATCTACTACATGGTTGGGATCACAAGAAAAAGTGCATGATCATACAACCTTATAGGTTATAACATCATATATCCAATAATATTTTACAAAGATATAAAATAAAAGAAATTACTTTGTTGAGATCACCTGAGAATGAGATCACCAATAAGAAGCTGCATAGCTCACAAGTGTTATGACATTGCATATGTGATATGCAATTGAAAGTGGCTGCAGATTTCATTTTGTATACAGCACAATAAAACATCATCATAGGTTTTTACATGAACTAATATAGTTTTGAACTTTTATCTTTGCGGCATGAGAAACCATTGGCACCTTGACAACACCTGAACAATAGAAGATTTCTATCTACAAAATTATCATCTGCATTTGTTCACATTTTAGTACCGAATTTCATTTGCACAGAACGAAAAACAATTCATGCTTGAAAAAAAAAATTGAAAGGAAAGCAGCAAGTTGATGTGTGTTAGATAAACAATTAGTGCTTTCAGAATGCAAAAGTGAGTGGATAGCATTCTCATTAGTTCTAATGGATTCAAAGATTGATCATTCAAGTAACACATTCATTTATTCTTCTATGATGTTCCATACTTTCAAGTGAAAGATAACAACAAAAATGATTGCATAAATTATAAACCAAAGGCGTCATATAAAGTACATGATAATACCACATGACAAATCATATAAATAACATGATCATACCATATGATGACACCAATAATAGTCCAAACTAAAATTTACCAAACTAAAATTGGATGGTTTCTAAAAGCGATATTAGTGGAACTACAAATTTGGATGGTTTCTAAAACCGATATCAGGGGTAATTTAGATGGTTTCTAAAACCGATATTAGTCCAAACTAAAATTTACCAAACTTCACATAAGTGGAACTACAAAAGTATATCACTAAATTATAGGGACTTACTGTGTAGAAAAACACGACCATGCTCTCAAAATATAAGATTTAAAAAGATATTGACACTTCAAAATCTCAATATCACCTCTGCAAGCATATGATCTGTCTCGTCAAACACAAGAATTTTTAAGTGAGATGTGCCAAGTTTTCTCGCTGTAATCCATTTATTTATAGTACCAGGTGTGCCAATAACTACTTGTGATGTCACTGGTGCTCTCTTGGAGATCATAATATAATTCGTTTTATCTGCTGGAAGGGCCAACTCTGAAGTTATACCCGTAAATTTTCCCATTTACGGTAGCACTTCCATATTCTGCAACATCATTAAAATCTTGTATGAAATCAAGGAGCCAAAAGCATATGACAATCTGCAAATCTTCCCATTGTTAAAAAGATTAAAGGCTTTTCAAAGCAGTGATATCATGGAAGCTCATACTCCCTAGAAATTTCTTTTTATCTAGTGCTATAAGTTAGGGATGGTTGGATAATTTTATATTTATCTCAATGAACAGTTTTTTCTAAGGGATCTATTGATCCTATGTGATCATTAAATCATATTCATAATCAACTTTGAACTGATTCTTGCAACTCTTCAATTCAATCACACATCCAAACAAACCTTACCAATAACATAATGTCATAATTCAGATCTTCATGAAGTACCATTCTTGTCTTCACAAGTACAATGCTATTAAAAAAATATAGTAATTCCTTTTAAACTTTACTATCTTGAGTGTTTTAAAATATTTCCAATTCCTATAGACTGTATCATTTTACTATGTATGTGAGTTTTTCAATATCATGTCATGATTATATAATCCATAGCCATTCTAATGAATGGTAATATAACATTATATTTTGAACACACAATGCAAAAAAAAATTATGCAATCCTGAACCATCACGAGAGGCAGGGGCAGAGCCAAAATTTTTTTTCCAATGGCAGTGGGTTCAAAAGACGCGAGTGTGTAATATCATAAAACAAACCATACTAAATTAAGCAATCTTACTCGTACATGAAAGTAAAATTTCAAAATCAATGGGTGTTCAATCAACAAACTATACTGAAATTAAGCAATTGTACACATATTTGAAGTAATTTTTTCAAATTATTGGTGGGTTCAACTGACTATTACAGCCTGGTTATTGGTGGATCCAATTCTTATGGACTTATTTCACTGTCGAATTTGTATCATTTTACTATGTATGTGAGTTTTTCAATATCATGTCATGTTTATATAATCCACAGCCATTCTAGTGAATGGTAATATAACATTATCTATTGAACACACAATGGAAAAAAAATGATGCAATCCTGAACCAGCACCGCAGCACGAGAGGCAGGGGCAAAGCCAAAAATATTTTCCAATGGCAGTGGGTTCAGAAGATGCGAGTGTGTAGTATCATAAAACAAACCATACTATAATTAAGCAATCTTACATGTACATGAAAGTAATTTTTCAAAATCAATGGGTGTTCAATCAACAAACTATACTGAAATTAAGCAATTCTACACATACTTGAAGTAATTTTTTCAAATTATTGATGGATTCAACTGACTATTACAGCCTGATTATTCAATACTTTTCACATCAAAATACTCCCTAATTATAAGCTGACATGAAAACTCATAAAACAATTAAACAAATAATATATATATTATGTGTAAAACCAATTTTTGAGCGGGCATATGCAAAGTGCTTGAGGGGCACTTAGCTTTGGATCAACCTGACTCGACATTCCAAGAACAAAATAAGTCGTGTTCCCGGACCCATTGTGTGCTTGAGCAATCAAATTCTTAAACGGCGGTGTCAAAATCATCGGCAAACTTATCGATTTGATCTTACCCGACCTCTCAAACTTCATCTCAACGTATAACCCCTTCAATAACTCAGGCGAAAGGTTCAAGTCTTCGAACTTCAAAGCATGTATACGGTGTCTCTTAATTTTGAGTTGTAAACAACAAAATCAAGAAAGCAATCATCAAAATAGAATTGAAACAGAAAGTAATTACATGCTTTTGGAAATGTTAATACAAAACGAAAATAGAATACACAACGATACTTTAAAGAACACCATAAAAATACCAAAGAAACAAATTTAAAGAATCCATATACGTTTGATTTTTAGGGTATGTTTAAAATGAGAAAATAAGAACACCCAAATTGCCTAAAAAAATACGCACCTACAATTACAGGGTTTTCGGCTTCGTCACACCTGTAATGGATGTAATGGACACAAAGGTTCTCGGCTTGTTTCTGAATTTTCTTTCTAGTGAAGGATCGATAATGACATTCGGGTTTGCTTGCATCACAGCCTGGAATTCCTTTCAGAATATTTAATCAGTGTTGAACTTTGAAGGATCAGAAGGAAGAAAGAAACCCAAAAAGAACCTGGAAGAGAATCACGCAAGCAGGAAATCGTGTATGTTATCAACAACCTGCAGCAGCAAAAAATTACTACCTGAAAAATGTTGTCCAATATGCTATACGGTGTGTTGAGGAAGGAGATGGTGAACTCTGATGGAACTGTAGAGGAAATCAGATTGGATAATAATGGAGAAATAAGGGTTTTTGAAGAGATGCAAACTTGAAGTATCATGTGTTGTCGATGACTAAATCGAAAGACTTCTAGAGGAGATCGATGGATCTGTGAGGGAAATCAAATGATTTCAGGATGAGATTCAAGGATTTGTGAGGGAAATCAATGCAGGCTGGATGGAAATCAGATTGCATAGTGGCGAGTTCTTGCAGTGAAAAAAGAAAAGCATGAAGAAATGGATTTTCACTTGTGGCGCGCGTAGGTTACAAGACGGTCACTGTGCTTATCTACAGGGACGGTCACTGTGCTTATGAACAGGATCATTTACCTTGTAAACGTTAATATTGGAATGGAATGTGTTGAACTCCGGTTGGACCTAAAAACTGACAAACCGAACCGGAGTCGATATCATTCGGTTTGGTTCTCGGTTTGATTTGTAACAATTTTTTGTTCTAAGTTTGGATTAGTTATTTAGTTCGGCTGGGTCTGGTCCAAATTTACATTTTTTTTGTAAAAGTCAGGAAAAACCATGTTTGCCCTGAACTGGTACCCCATCCAGTATTCTCGGTTCTAGTTTTTCTTTTTCTTTTTTAAATTCTCATATTGGACCATCTGCAGTACGCTCTTATGACATCACTTATAAGTGTGTAAGATAATTCAATTTACAATATTAATAAATAGTAAAATTCCACAATTATATATAAATACAAAAATGTCTGTACGGGTTTAAATGTTTAAAAATAATAAGTTGAATATTCAAAAATATAGCACATTTAAAAGTATAGATATTTGAAAATTTTGATCTAACTTTTTCATGCTTGAGAAAATTTGTCAACACTTGAGTAACACCCTTAGCTTGTGCTTGCTTTTAATCTTCAATTTGTATAGTAGCCGAAGTAACGTAAACTTTAGCCTCCGTGCAAAAAGTTTGACTTTAAAAGTCAAAGTTATGTTTTTATGACTTCAAATGGTCAATTAATTCTATCCTGGTGATGTAATGTGCAAAATAAATGTATTAATAAGATTATTCTAAGGATTTATACTTGTGAAAACTTCATTAAAATCTGACATCATGCATAGAGAGTCCGACCTTGTGAACCAAGTATTTTAAATCTTGTGGTGCTCTCCATTTCATTAGAACAAGGAACTAAGCTAGTTACTTTATTGCATCGATCTAAAAAAAATTATAAGTTAACTGCATTAATTGCTGAAGAATTACTTTATTGCAGATAAACATCGGCATAACAAAAGCAACAATTAAACCTCAAAAATCATGGTGTTGGGGAGCTAGGTGGATGTCGACAATCTTGCTCCCATCTTGCATGGATCGACTGTATCACAAATATGACTTCGAGGCATACGAACCATGTATGCATATCAGAATTGAGACATATAGAGGGACACAACTTACGACTATTAAAATTAGTAGTATATGAAATGTAACCATAATAGTATATCAAATCTTAGTAAGTCCGAAGAATAAAGTAAAGTTGTGATTGCCACTCCACACAACACAAGCTACGACATACCTGATTGGTTCTTAAAAACATGCGTATGACCCTGGTCTACTCCTTGAATTTTAATAGCCATTTTTCACACTTTCCTCTGAGATCATGTATTTAATAAGTGTCAATAAGTTCATGTCTAATCTCATACTGTTTTTCCATTTTACCTTTGGTTCTACCGGCCTCTCCCACTGCATTCCACTATCTTGTTAAAGCTTTTCTTTGTACATGTTCACACTACCTTAGCCTTGATTGTCTCTATTTTTCAGAAATCGTTACTGCTGGCCAATACATTTTTAAGCGTCACATTTGGTATCCTACCCAACAAAGTCCCACCGCATGCATGTCCATCATAACATCCTCAATTTTCCTACCTCCATCTTTCTCTCAAGTTCTTCCTGAATTGCCAAATTCCACTCCATACAACAGACTTTATTGCTTGTCTGTAAAATAGTCATAAAATGATTATAAAAAAAAAAAAAAAAAATCGTTACATAAATATGCATTTAACCTTACTTTAAGCCATTAATCGATCAAAGAAAAAAGTAGATATTTTTAAATAGCATGAGAACATACATATATGTTTTGGTCAAGACTTTGGGAATGTCATTCTGTTGAAAATTTCAAAAAGATGCTAGGTTTTAAACCCTGTGCAATTCAATTCATCGATGAATTGAAGCACAGGTATTCTTAGGTTTTTGCCAGTAAAGGGTAAAGATCAGAAACCGAGTTACTTCCAGATCTGCTCATGCTCATGCTCATGGATGATTGGATGTAACATCATATCTCATCGATCTATTCTTTCTTAGAGAAATAGATGGGGTGGATCCTATATATGTAGATGTACGTGGCTGTAGAATTCATGTTTTAAAGTAAATTGTGACATTTTTTTAGCATAGAAAGAACCCATGCCAATTGTCAAAGTCAAACCCACCATGAAATAACCAGATTTTTCAAGAAAAATGAAGAGACAAAAGAGTGTATAGCGGGGAGAGAGAGAGAGAGAGACCTTAATTATATATATATATCTCATGTTTCCAGAAAGAAAGCTAGCCTTAATTTGATGTCTATCTAGCATGTCAATCAAACTTTGAACCCTTTAAATTATAATAAAATATAAATATATAATAGAAAATAAATCAAAATCAACCCACAAAATTAAAGAAACCCTCATTTAAATAAAGTAGGAAAACAAAGACTAAAAAAAGGAAGAAAAACTCTCTAATAACGCGGCGCTTTTACTAAAATCTGCAACATAATCCTCGAAGTAATAAAATAAAGAATTCTAATCTCAAACTTCAATTTCAAAACATAAATAAACTAAAACCACCACATTCAGAGTGCGCTAAAATATAACATCTATGTATTACAACCAAATTGAAAGTCTAGGGATCTACCCATCCCAAGTACAAAATATAAATCAGAGTAAATGCGGAATTCATTCTGATACCATAAATGCTCAAACTCTAGATCCTGAAGCTGACGCCTTTCCCCTTATCAGCTAAACCTGAAAATTTGCCCCCACAACCGGGGTAAGCCGTCGCCTAGCGAGTAACAGATTTAAAAGCACAAACAAGCATATATAACATGATCAACACAAATATCGGCTCGAATTCAACATGTGTAGCATTACGACTCGCTCGATTTAGCATACACGAAATAGGTATTGTCACCGGCTCGCCCGATAACAAGTACACGGCGTACGACTCGCTCGGTTAGCACGTGTACAAAACATGCGTCTCGCCCGCCATGCAACTCGAAAGCACCCAGCAACCTCGTTTAATCCACATAATACACAGTATGCATACTGGGGAAAAGGGGTTCTCAGATATCGGCTCAGTGCAACGAAATAAATACAACATTCAAGGCTAAGCATGGTAGTTAAAGAATAATCATGGCAATAGAAACGAAAGAGATATCCAGTGCAAGCATATCATTTATGATCATTTGCGAAATTAAATCAATTACTCACAGTGCTCGAAATCCGTACTCGCCAAACGACTATCCAATATCAGCTGAAAGTACGACCAAAAGCCACATGTCTCGAAGAGATCACTAATGTCCTGATATCAAAGTACATTGTCTATTTATCAATATCAATATTCTTAACTCTATAATCCACTAATCTATTATTTATTGAAATTAACTTAAATAGCCTAACAATTATTTATTTACAATTTCATTAGATAATCATTTAATTCTCTTATAAGAATGAAGTAAAGGCAGGCCGGTGGTAGTTATGGGAGGAGGACAAGAGACTTTCGAAAAGGATGAGCAAGAATGTGTATGTTTCTATTACTATCCAAACCCGAGAAAGACTCATCATCCCTATTACCTTTTGGTCAATTTCCAGCTTCCTTTATTAATTTCTCTTGTTCTCACCGGCCGGTAATATTATATAATTTGATTTTTACTGTTACTGTTTCACTAAATAACATATCCAAATCCAAGAATGAAGTGGTGAACAGGCTAGGTAGGGTTGGACATGAGGTTAAACACTTGATCGATGGCGCCTATTCAGTGTTCACGAGGGAGCTGAGGGGTCTAGCCAAAAGAGAGATGATTTATACACAACATTATATATATTGTAAAATGACTAATCTATCTTGGAATTTCGTTTAATGTATTTGAAATTTTAGATTGTGTATACATACATACATACATGTATAGTAAAATGACTAGCTAATAATCTATATATCTTAGAATTTCGTTTAATGTATTTGAAATTTTAGATTTTTAAATTTTTGTTTTCATTCATTCTGATAAAGTTTTTATGTAAAGTAGTTTGTCATTCCTAGTCATACATAATAAAATTTAAGTAGAAGGTGTTTGGTTTTGTGTTATGAACGAGATTATTAACTTATTACGTTAACATAAAGCAAATAATTGGTTTAAAGTGTTTGAATTGCATGCGTTAATAAGTGATTATTTGCATTTAGAGTTAATCTCATCATAATTTTCATAAGTTAAAAAATGTAATTTATTTGTTTAATAAATGATTATTCGGTCATTTTACAAGTTAAAACGTAAATCCAAATAATTTAAAAACTCATTATTTGATAATTATGATAGCAAACAACATAAGCTAAACCAAACACTACATTTTCGGCAGTACTTTTCTTTACAGCTATTATTTGATTAGTGGTTTCCAAAACGTTATAACATTTTTTCAAACGCAATTCCAAACACCCTCTTAGATTCCAACATTTCACTACCTAAACTTTTATCCGATCCTAAAAATCATCTTCTATCCGTGAGCCAAACACGCCTTTTGGAGTTGGATTGCAAGTCCATGTGTTACAGACAATCTGCTTGAAATACATAAAAAGGGATCACCTATGCTTCATCTAAAATTCCTTACCGACTCAAAGGATTAGGATTGAATATCATCTCATTCCTGAATTTCTATAAGGTCATCCTATAATATCATAATTTATTTTTTATTATTATTAATGTATTAAAATAATGATTAAACATGCATATTAGGACTTGACAAATGTCAAATACATTTCATATATATATAACAGGGATTCATAAAACATAAACCTCATTTTGACAAACAACACATCAATCTGTTTGTATTCATCTTGCACCTTTTTTCTCCAAATTATATTAATGCAGGAAATCATTCACTCATTCATTCAATTCATCTATAGTAAGGTATAGTATTTGTATAAAAATTGAAAGGGTGATTAGAGAGTGGGGTGACTAGAGTTGCAACATATATATTATCGCATCGATCAACATGCAAGATTCTAGAATGACATTTTCCTGTGATGTTAAAAAAAACTAATTATTTGTGTAATTTATGAATACCATTGCGAAAAGTCCATCATATATATTTGTTTGTTTCCAATTTAACAGATAAAGTTTGTTTATAACAAAAACTTGATTTGGAAAGGTAATTAATCATATCACTTAATCACTCAAAACACAAAGCCACAGTCTAAGGGTATGATTTTCAAGTAGCTTATTGACAATAGATATATGGAAACCCTACTACTTAAATCACGTTACTGTAGTTAGGGAATTACAAACTTGATGAAGAAAGCAAAACGTACATAATCGATCATTAGTGAAATGCAATTACATCCTCTCTTGCAAGTTAGGCTGCATTGGTTGAACCCGAAAAGTAAAAGGCTGATCATGAGCTGGATATTCTCCTAGAGTTGCCATCTCCGTCTGTTGCTGCATGCATATATATGCAACACAAATATCATCATCCTGGACAGCTAGATATATAGGATATAAAGTTACAAGATCCTGTTTATATATTCAAATGACGATAAATTATTATTATTATGAGTGCGTAGACGAAAAATTCTCCTGTTCACAAGATCGCGCGAGTTCTGTCGATTCCCTTCACAAACAAATCCTATATATACTCCACTAATCCCATTAAATTTATAACAAAATTTATACATTCAATGAAAATCACATAACTGTTTTTGTGAACATTTCCGTCACCTTTATGAAAATTTAATTTTCGTTATGTAAAAAGAATTTTCAACCTAAAAAGTTACCAAGTAGTCCTTAACTTCTAGTGCTATAAAGAAATAACAAATTTGTTTTAAATATTGGTATATATTAATTAAGATTGTAATATATATCTTGTAGAATAAATTCATTAATATTAATATTTTAAGAGTTATGCAACATACTAGAATAAGTTAATTAGATATGGCTAGGAAGAACTAATTACCACCAAATACATCAGATGCTTATTCTCCTCCTCCAGAACTTGTTCCTAATTCAGGCAAATACACAATTAAGCTTAGCATATATACTTAACTATATCGATCTATATATTATATATATAACTGCAAACAATGCTACGATCGATCGAGAAATTAAACATACCTGTTTCCTCATGATTTTGGGTATTTCATCCTGTTCAAAATTGCAAATTAATTAATATTTACATCAGATATATGTAAACATCATTTATATATATGTGTAGCTTTAATTACTTGCCTTTTTCTCACGAATGTTAGTGAGTCCATTTTCAAGTGCATCTTCATACGTAATTAGTTCCTCATAGTTCAAAGATGTTATGTCTTCCCCTCTCAAGTGCCTGAAACAAAACATATACACACATATATACATATCACCAGCAGAACAAGAGTACGTACTGAGAGAGAGAGAGAGAGAGAGAGAGAGAGAGAGAGAGAGAGAGAGAGAGAGAGAGAGAGAGAAGAGAAGAAACCTGAGCTCAATTTGCATGCTCTCGTTCTCTTTCTTGATTTTATCAATTTCATTTTGCAGATTCTGAGACAATAAAACGAAAACGTCAATTAATCATTATTCAAGAAATTAGGCGAATAAAAGAAGTGATGTATATATAATTAAACCCTATATACACGAGTATACCTCATATGTGAAAGAGTTTTGATATGTATCATATATATTTCAATGATTCAATCCAAGTATAAAGTCACAGATTTCTTAGGTTTTTGCAAGTAAAGGGAAGAGAGAGAAACCAAGTTACTACCAGATCTGTGTTCATGGATGTAACATCTCATATAGTCTTAGTGACAGAAAGTGGTGGGATCCTATCCTATATGTAGATCTGGTCATACAATTCATATCTTTCAACTTACTCCACATCTTTTTAGCAAAGAAACAACCCATGTCAAACCTTCTGTACATCAACACCTCAAATAACCAGATCTTTCAAGAAAACCAAGAGACAAAAGGGTAGGAGAGAGATAGAGAGAGAGGAAGGGAAACCTAGCTATATACCTCATGTTTAGCATCCCACAACTTATTTCCAGAAAGCCTTTGATATCGATCCAACATCTCAATCAAGCTTCCAATTTAAAGTATAGCACAAAATGAAGGAAAACAAAAAGAAATCTCATAAGAAAACAAAAGGTATAAATTAATGAAAACTCATCAACAGATAGAAAGAAATAAAGAAAAACCATATAACACAAGAGGAACTTAAAAGATGCGTACTTGGTTTTGGGGCTACAGTATTCATACATCTTGCCAGAAGAGCCATAGATAACAAGAGAAACATTAGCATCACAAAGAACAGTAATTTCTTTAGCTTTCTTGATGATTCCATTCTTTCTTTTTGAGTAGGTGACCTGCCTGTTGCTTGTGTTCTCTATTCTCTTGATCTCTATCTTTCCCCTCCCCATTCTCTCTCTCAAAAACTGGTTTTCCAGACGAAGCTTAATTTCTTAACAAATGGAGAAGTTTGATGAATCTACGTACTTTCAAGAGTTAATTAATAGAATTAGAGAAAGAGAGAGAGTTTCTAGTAATGGCTGGAAGACAATAGACTTTCGAAAAGGGTGAGCAATAGTGTGTTTGTTTGTGGGGTTCTGAGATGCCCAACCCGGCCAACTGCATATTATCTCTTGTACTTTTCCATTCAATTAATAAACATCAACAATTTCCTGTGTTTTTCTCCATATCACTTTCCTAACCCTACTATACGTACACTCCTCCATTATCCTTTGGTTCTCTCTCTCTCTCTCTCTCTCTCTCTCTCTCTCTCTCTCTCTCTCTCTCTCTCTCTCTCTCTCTCTCTCTCTCTCTCTCTCTCTCTCTCTCTCCCCCTCCCTCTCCCTCTCCCTCTCTCTCTCTCATTAATCTACTAAGCACAATTTAGATTAGTAATCTATAATAATATTTATAATCTATCTATAAATTTTAATAAAAATATAAATAATTATACATTTGTTACTATACGAGCTAGCTAGCTTGTTATTTGAATTTTGACACTTAGTGGAAGTGAATTTGATTTAAATTTAACTCAACTCAAATCAAATCAAATTAAAACAAACAAAATATAATATTCTAGTAATTAATTAACCAAGGCCGTTCCATTAATATTTGGATCCCCGGAGGAAAACGTATAAAATGGCCCATACACATATACATAAACACACACACATTTGGGTGAACAAATATACTTTTTGTTTTGTTTCCATCTATAAGTTAAACAAATCAACCGTATATATTATTTACGTTGAAAACTTTTGAAAGTATGGGCCCAGGGCGCCGCCCGCCCTCAGGGTTGGCCCGGTGATTAACTATAACACAATAGATAGTTCAATAGAATTATTAAAAAATAATTATATTTTAGAAATCTAGAAAATTAATAGATCATGATTAATAATATATCTTTTTGACAAAATAATATTTATACTTTTACCTTTAATTTATATTGACAACGATGTATTAAAAATATCCGCCTAACACGCTGGCAAATAAACTATATTTTTTAAGATAGAGGTAATACAAGTTTTAGTTTACATATATACAAGCATATATAGCTTGAGTTTTGAGATTGATCGGCCATTCAAAACATATATATTTAATTTGTTATTTCACTCGTAAACAATGAAAATATGTACAAAACTATTTGAAAAAATAAGAGACTGGACCACAAAAAATTACAGAGGGTTTTGCATCACACGGAGAAATTTTGTGCATAAGGATCCTCTCATTTGATGCATAATCTACATGTGATTATGTGAGATTAATAAAACACATTGGGAATTGTGAATAAGATTTATTGTAGTTCTTCGATGTTTAATTTTTTGATAAACATTTGGTTATTTCTTGAATATATGTGTGTGTGATCAAATGAGATCCCAAAAGTATCTAATGTGTGAAAAGTATTGTGATTCACTAGTTTTTTTAATATCTAAATAATAAATCACAAAGTTGATGTGCAAAGGTAATGAATAATAGTTTTCTCATATATCTTCAAATATATTTAAATTCTCACAATCTTCTAAACTTACATATTGTGTTGCAATATCAAGACGGAGAATATCATCATCTTTACATCTCTTTGACGGTAAGAAAAGAAACGAATAGGTTTACCAAACAAATACCCAATATGGCAATAATGAGAAAAATACTTTGAAAGCCCATCAGGATGCATACATTTTAATAAAAAATTAAAACGAACCATAACTTAAAAATGTGTTAGATCTCATTGAATGAGAGATTCGGTCCAACGACGATAATGGTGAAGACGATCAATATTGATGATGATCAAACAAAAAAATGCTTTAAATTTAAATTATAGGAATGAAATGAAATATTGACTAAATTATAGCAACAAAAATAAAATCTTGACTAAATAAAAAAAACACTTTAAATTTCAAAAAAGGGGAAATTATACAAATACCAACTTACTTTTAATATTTTTTGATTAAGTCCCTGTACCCAAAACGTTTCCATAAAAGTCATTCAACTTAAAATTTTTTACCAACTGTGTGGTTTTATGGGATTTTTGAGAAGTTTTTCATAAGATTTTGTTAAGTTAAAGAATTTTTATCGAAACATTTTATGTGTAGTGATTTTTATGCAAATATTTTTAAGTTAAGGGATTTTTGTAGAAATGTTTTTGGTACAATGACTTTTTCAAAAAATACTGAAATTGTGTTAGTTTTTTACATGATTTTCGCTTTCAAAAAAATAAAACAAACCATATTTCAAAAAGTATTTTTTCAACCAAACGCAATTAAACAAAATGGAGTCTTGACTAAATTTTTAGGGATTTCTATAATCCATTAAATTTAAATTTTAGTTCATGAAAAAAAATAAATTGGTTTTTTCCTGAAATTACCCTTAATGTGCCTATTGATTCATCGAGATCTCCTTGTAGTGTACGGTGATTTTCCAAGATTTTCTGATGCACTGTGATTTTCCATTCAACCTTTTATATATATATATATATATACACACAGAGGTTCAATTGAGAACTTTTATGCATCGAGAACCTCAAGGAACTTTTGTGTATCGGATAATCTACCAAAGGTGCACAAATGGCATTTAAGGAAAACTAAATATATGGTAATTAATTTATTTCTTAAAATCATTAAATATAATTAGGAGTTACATTTTGAATTAAAAATATCATATTAACTACATTCCTCATTTTCCTCCCCATTTCTCTCTCTCTCTCTCTCTCTCTCTCTCTCTCTCTCTCTTTCTCTCTCTCCCTTTCTCTTTAATCGTGTTCTTCATTATTTTCATAGTGATGATGATTTAAAGACGAAGATTAACGATGAACAACGATGATGATGAACATGAACAAGAGATGCAACCGATGATGATTATGAAGAACACGATGCATAGATGGATGATGAACGATGAATAATGATGATGCATAGATGGATGATGAACAATGACGATGAATAGATGGATGATGAACAACGAAAAATGATGATGCATAAATGTATGATGAATAATGATGATGTATAGATAAATGGACGATGTATAGATAAATGATGAACAAGTTGAAAACAATGCATAGATGAATGAAGAATATGAACGACGAACACGATACATAGATGAATGAAGAATATGAACGACGAACACGATACATAGATGAATGATGAACAAGTTGAACAAGATGCATAAATGAATTTGTGTATTTTTTTGTTAAATGCGTCTTTTTTGAACACGATGCATAGATTAACACGATTAACGATGAAATGCATCGATCTCACTCATCTTTTTTAAATTTGTATACTTTTTGTAAAATTTGAAGATGTATCAATTGAATTTATTTAGCATTTATTATTTGACTATTTGTTGAAATATTAAATTTAATGAGGTATGCACATTCCCCAAAATGTCTTTCCTTGTTTGTTTATATAATGCACAAGATGCATAAAATTGTCCAACTATTTATCCTTTTGTCATCAATCTAATCCACACAATTTTTTGATCTAATGGATGATATAGGTTTTTTTGTACCTCGATGCATAAAAGTTCTCAATTGAACCTCCATATATATATATATATATATATATATATATATATATATATATATATATATATATATATATATATATATATATATATATATATATGCAGAATATGGTTCGTGTGAGTACCTAAAAAATGCAGAGTACCGTGAGTACCTGTGAACACACGGGTTTCAGATGTGAACTTGCTCCGAAAAAAGGTTTTTTTTTTTAATTTTTTTTCATATTCATTTAGATACAAATAATATAAGACTATTCGTAAAAAATTATATACATTTACACTTTCTATCATCTTAAAAGTCATGTGAACGTGAAAAAATTCATGTGAACATGCTTAGTTGTGAACACACGTTCACAACAGTACACTTCATGTGAACACACACGTTTCACATAGTTCTAGTGTGTGTTTAGGTGTGATTTTTTGCAAGTAGTCTTGTATTATTAGTTTAAACATGATTATGAAAAAAAAATTTTCAAAAAAAATGATTTTAAGCGAGGTACCTCCGGTACTCCGCAAAACTAGTGGTACTCATTTGAACCCAAATCTATATATATATATATATATATATATATATATATAGGGTTGGGATCATTGCAGAACCTTAATTTAGTGCAGAACCATAGAACCAATCTAAACCATTAGATTATAATATAACACTAGGGATAAGATGGTAATTATACAATTAACATTGAATTAATAGCAGCCTACCAAGTTTGACTGTCCACTTTGACCTTTTTTTTTTTACTCTTTTAATATATAATGGACATGCAGTGTTGCATTGACGTTAAATATACGATATCAAAGTGTTCATTCGACATCGAATGGCCGTATGGGTAAAAAAAATTTACGAAAAATAAACACGTAAATTTTTTTTCAAAAAAATATATTCATGACCGTTCTCGTTAAATCCACCAACTTTGACTACTAATTTTGACTATTATCTCTGTTAATAATGAACGTATATGCAGTGTTGCATCGACGTTAAATATACGGTATCAAAGTGCTCATTCGATATCGAATGATCTCATGATCTCACCATGATATATTGCATCGTGGTCTGGGTAAAATTTTTTTACGAAAAATAAAAAAATATATATCATAACCGTTCTCGTTAAATCCACCAACTTTGACTACTAATTGTGACTATTATTTTGGCTATGTTAGTAATGAACGTATATGCAATGTTGCATTGACGTTAAATATACGATATCAAAGTGTTCATTCGATATCGAATGATCTCATGATCTCACCATGATATATTGCATCGTGGTCTGTGTAAAATTTTTTTTACGAAAAATAAAAAAATATATATCATAACCGTTCTCGTTAAATCCACCAACTTTGACTACTAATTGTGACTATTATTTTGGCTCTGTTAGTAATGAACGTATATGCAATGTTGCATTGACGTTAAATATACGATATCAAAGTGTTCATTCGATATCGAATGATCTCTGATCTCACCATGATATATTGCATCGTGGTCTGGGTAAAATTTTTTTTACGAAAAATAAAAAATATATATCATAACCGTTCTCGTTAAATCCACCAACTTTGTCTACTAATTGTGACTATTATTTTAGCTCTGTTAATAATGAGCGTATATGCAGTGTTGCATTGACGTTAAATATATGATATCACAGTGTTCATTCGATATCGAATGATCTCATTATCTCACCATGATATATTGCATCGTGATCTGGGTTTTTTTTTTTTTTACGAAAAATAAACACGTAAAATTTTTTCGAAAAAAATATATCATGACCGGTCTCGTTTTAAAGAGTATAAAATTCTCGTTTTTATGGTATAAATTTTTTGATTTAAAAATTAATAATATTAATGTTACTTTAATTTAAAGAAAAATGATATTTATTTTGCTAATGTCAATCTTTTTGCTATTTCCAATCTTTTCCTTTTTTACCCCTCCAAGAATTAAAATATCACTATTACCAATCTTTTTTTTCACTAATTCCAAACTTAACTCTTTTAATCAAGACCATTAGATTATTCTAATCTATGGACGATATTGGTTCTACAGTTCTACACTAAATTTAGGTTCTGCAATGATCCCATCTATATATATATATATATATATATATATATATATATATATATATATATATATATATATATATATATATATATATAAGGGTACAAATAAGAACCATAATGCATCGGAAAACTTTGGAGAGCTACAATGCATTGCCAAAAAAATACATAGTGCATCATAAGAGAGAATTATGCATTACACATGGGGTTTTGCGGCACACGAGAAAATTTTATGTATATCAATCCTTTCATTTGATGCATAATCCTCCATGTAATTATATAAATTTTGATTATGAATCAGATGCATTTAATGAGGTATGCACATTCCCCAAAATGTCTTTCCTTGTTTGTTTATATAATGCACAAGATGCATAAAATTGTCCAACTATTTACCCTTTTGTCATCAATCTAATCCATACAATTTTTTGATCTAATGGATGATATAGGTTCTTTTGTACCTCGATGCATAAAAGTTCTCAATTGAACCTCCCTATATATATATATATATATATATATATATATATATATATATATATATATATATATATATATATATATATATATATATATATATATATATATAAGGGTACAAATAAGAACCATAATGCATCGGAAAACTTTGGAGAACTACAATGCATTGCCAAAAAAATACATAGTGCATCATAAGAGAGAATTATGCATTACACATGGGGTTTTGCGGCACACGAGAAAATTTTATGTATATCAATCCTTTCATTTGATGCATAATCCTCCATGTAATTATATGAATTTTGATTATGAATCAGATGCATTGTGCTTTTTTAATATTTAATTCTTTGATAAACATTTGGTTATTCTTTGAACTCCACTATATATGTGTGTGTTATCAAATGAGAAACTAAATGTATCTTAAGATGTGTGAGTAATGTTATGATGCATTATTTTTACATATTGATTTACTAGTTTTTTTAATTTTTAAATAATAAATTACAAACTTGATGTGCAAAGGTAATGAATAATACTATAATAGTGCTTCCCATATCTCTTAAGATATATTTAAATTCTTACAATCGATCTCCTAAACTTATATCCAACACTTTTTTTTATCATATAAAATAACGTACAGGCAAGAAATATTAGTTTGTTTATAAAAAGTGAATTTAAAATTAAGGTAGAATATATAAAATTATAAAAGCGGATCAATGCATACATATGTTTTGAGAATCAATTAAAATATATAATGATGTTTGACTAGCATTTCCAGAAATGAAATGTTACATTTGAGTAGGGTTGGAGATGAGGTTCCTGTATGTCCACATCGATCTACAGTAGCTAGCTTGTCGCATATGAATTCCTGAGATAGAGTTTGGGAGGTGTCTAGTCAAAGTTTCTATTGACTATTGAATTATTTATGCCAACTTTAATTTATGACTGTGTATATATATATATATATATATATATATATATATATAAACTCCATCGTATTAATTAATTTGTAAATTTAGTTGCTCAAAATCCTTTTAAAGCTTAATTTCCATTGTATTTTATAGTATTCCATTCTATCAAATACACACTGGTAATACAGTCTTCGAAAAGCAATATGTATCAACTTGATAAATATAAGTAATTCGTAATGGATTAAGTTTCTGTTAAGATAAAAGTTTTCCGTAAGACGGACAATTGAGTAGCTAGGTGGTAATTAACAAGGATCTTTCTTTCAAGTACGTTATTATCAATTTTCTCAAGGAAGTCCAAGATGGATTGACTTGATATCATAGCAATACTCATGAATAGGTGATCGAGTCTCCCATCTCAATGTTACATACAAAGTTCATTATCAAATCGATGGCACGCATTACCTTGATAAGGGTTTGCAAATAGGTTTTGGTGATAGTGTCCCAAATCTAAAGTTTAAATTGTCCATCTAGTATCATTGGATTTTTAATCTAACAATACCAGACTGTTGTCCCAATACAGGGGTTTTGGTTTCAGGTATTAATAGAAACATGGTGGTAGTAAATAGTACTAGGTTGTCTTTAAGAAAAATGGTTCGTCTAATTGTTTCTATTCCAGATCATTATCACCAGAGGCTATAAATGTCCATCACTGTAACCTAGAACATGAAAACTAGTGCAAAGTGTCAAGAATAGCCCACGCCATGCATAGAAATCAAGTTCATCGAGATGAGGATAAGAGGATAGACTTGTTAATACTGGTTATTGTGTGGGCTTTATTGAGGTTAATATGTGCATGCACTAACTGGTAAGAGAAATGATATTCATTAAAGGAGAGCTTGATCGGGGAATAATATGTTGTAATGCATAAGTGCATCTGTAAATTTATCTAAATTGGTGTCACTTTTTTTTGGATAGCGAAGAAAATCTCATCCTGACAAATTTAGGACTCCATGTATACCCCACAAACACATGAGCAAACCATCAATTTGAAGACACGTACATGTAACATCCTAAAAGTTGAAGCCAGTAAGATTTAAACATGCGGCTCTTCCTTTAGAGCGTTTTATATCCAAATCAAATTATCACTCAACCGCCAAGAGGTTGATAGGTATCAAATATATCGATCATTATTTTTATGCAATTCTCAATAAAAAGTTGTTTTAAGCAAATATTAAAAAAGTTCTTAATCTAAGGATGTCCAGAACCTAGGGTTGAATACTTGAACAAAAAACTCAATACACCATAACAAAATCAAACCACAACAAACAGGAAGCAATATTCCATTTTCGTACTTTTCGGCTTTTGTTTGGTCCAGGTTTAATTTTGTATTATTTTCAATATAAAAAAAAATCTGAAAAAACTGAGACCATATACGAGAACCAAAAATAATATATGCCATTCAATTTGATTCTTAGTTGAAGGTTCGATCTCATTTAAATTGTTAGGGGCTGTTTGATAACAACTTATTATGGCTTAATCTAAAAAATCCGGTCAGTCCATTTGAAATAAGCTTTGTTTGATAATGACTTATTAAAATCAGAACTCAAATCCGGTCAGCCCAATTAATAAGTCAAGAGACCCTATGTGTTCCCCATTCAGACCATTTATTTTCCAATATTATCTCATTTTATATTTTCCAATAAAATTTCTCTAGTCAACATTACTTAATCCAGACAGCTCTCTGAATCCAGACAACACTTAATGGAAAATGTAATCAAACAGCCCCTTACACACCCTAAATATAGTCAAATGCAAATTTGAAATCAACTTATACATCGTGTAGAATCCATCATTATAGTAATCTCAATAAGTATTTTAATATTATAATCTCAATAATAGTATGTAGATTAGAGTACTTTGGTGAAATCACGTTATCTTTTCTGTAACGATGTTCATCCATAGTTACTTGAACAAATTTGTGTTTTAAAACTTAATGATTTCTTGAACTAAGACTAAACTAAGAAAACCTTTATCATTTCTCTTAACAAGTTGATTGCTTAATAATTAATAATATTAATTTTAATATAAAAACGAGAAACTTTGGAAAATCATTATGTTAAAGATTCTTTAGTTAAGCATTGGTAAATAATGCACTATATATTCTTTCCAAATTTGAAATTGAAATGCGAAAAACTAAAGACTAAAAAAAAATATAGGTTTATTTGTTTTGAGTTATAAAGTTAATGTGACCTAATAAATTGGTTGAAGATTTATTTCCCGTTGGGTTAAATAATATTCCCTTAGGAGGTGTTTGGTGCACTGAATGGATTTTGATGGAATTGGAATCTAAGTTTAGTGTATTTGAACAATTGGAAATCAAAGATAACAAAGTAAGATTTAATTAGATTCCATCATAATCCATAATTAAATGAATTCAGCATTTCTTCACATCTTCAATGGAATTACAAATTCCTTTAAAAGAGAGTTTTCAATAGAATGTTTTATAAAAATCAAGTTGTTCATTTTTGTAAACCAACGCTTTAAACACTAAAATTGAAATCCAATTCCATCAAAATCCAATTCCATCAAAATCCATTCCATGAACCAAACGCCCCCTTAATATTTGAAATTTTATGAGTTTTTAGTTAAGAGTTAATGACCAAACTATAAACCATTTCCATCAATTTCATAATTTTTCATTTCATTTTTCGTTAAAAGTTACAGAAAATTTTCATCTCACTTTTCAAAAAAAAAAATGAAAACTTGTTTATTTAACATCAATTTCATAAATTTTCATTCCACTTTTTAAAATACCATTTATCATATTCTCTCTACTAATTTTCTATTACCTATCTTATATTTCTTTATAATGTTCACTCTCTTACTTTTCCATAACCTATCCTATTGTTCTCTGTCTTACTTTTCTATCATCTAAACAAGTTTTCACTATTTATGAAAATCTCTTTTTTTTTTTCCTGAAAACTGAAATTAAAAAATGACTAGTTTTCGTTAACTAAACAAAATCTGAATCAATTTATAAAAAGAACCAGAGCCGACAAGTCTAATGGGCCAGGAAACAATTAAAACAATGAACCTATTCTATTATTACAAAAACCAAATAAGCTGGCCAAAAAAAAATTTCTGATCCATCTGCTCGAACACTCATATATTTTGTTCTTTTTTCTAATGTTACTTAGATCATGACTAATTAGGCTTGACAATAGACAAATTTAGATTCGATTGGATCATGATCTAACAGATTTGTAATCCAATTAAATGGATCATGGATTTAACTCATTAGTTAATGGATCATGATTTGAACTGTGATCTAACTATATTACATATATGGTCCTCATCTAGATTGACATATTTAATTTTTTGATTTTCAATATTATCCTATACCCATCCAGCCACCCCTTACCTCCATGTCCCCATCCTTTCCCTACCCACTCCAACCACCACCCAACATCATGATCCTTTATGTTATCATCATAGTTATGTCGATTTAATAACGGTTTATTATGAAAAAAACCAACATGTTTTCACGTTTTTTGCGTTTTCGTCCCTCCATGTTATTTTTTTCCATAAAAAACCTTAAGTTATTCTTTTCTTTTTGGTTTAGTGAAATTTGAACATTAGACCCCGGTTATAATTTGTGAACCGGGTTCTAAAAAACTGAAAAACCGGGTTCTAATGTCCAAATTTCACTAAACCACAAAGAAAATAATAACTTAAGGTTTTTTATGGAAAAAATAACATGAAGGGACGAAAACGTGAAAACATATTAGTTTTTTTTCGTAATAATCCCATTTAATAAGATCAAAACAATGCCTCCCCAGCCCAGGAAGAATTCCAAGTCAATATATGATTGGGTTTTTCGAGCCTATGGACTATGGTTGCTACAAATATAGCCCATTTGGTTAAACAAGCAGGACATAGAGTTCTTAAAAAGTAGATTCATTTCATCAAGCATGATGGAGATACGGACAATTACATATAAGTATCCTAATTTATCGTCTAAAAAAAAATTCAAGAAAATGCATTCCTGGTAACATATAATATATTGCCAAAACCAACATACCATCTTAGGTCTTTAACCAAATGGAAATGAACCAAAATTGTTTGAAGGTGTATAAACAGAGTCAAAATGTCATTCCTATGGTTGGACCAAAGCATCATCAGAGCATTAGATTATAAAATTTATATCACCTTGTGTGAGTTTGAGCAAAGCCAAAAAGAAAGTTGTTCTTGAAGGCAACCGCTACACCTTTAAAAGAAACATCAAATCACGATTAGTATCATCAAATGAAACATTTTTTAGTGTTTTTATTAAGCTAATTCCATGATAACACCCTTACACTAACTCACCTTTCTGTGATTCTGTCTAACAGATCATCCAAACATAGCCACGAAAGCCATCATATCGTTCAAGTCCTCAAAGTCGGTGTAATCGTCAAGGTCATAGGCAGTGTAATCATCAGAGTCAAAATCAGTGTTATCATAATAGTTGAAGTATCTGTAATATTTTTCATCATCAGAATCATCAATGGAATCAGAAATATAACCATAAGGAAACTCCCTATCATTTCCATGGATATATGGCCAGTCTTTAAGAGAATCATTGGGCAGTTTTAGACATTTAATCTGTCGTGAACATAATTTCCCCATGTCTCCCTTGAGATCAATGCACAAGCACTGACGCAAGTCAAGTAATTCAAGGTGAGGACAACCATCAAGAATCACTTGCAACCCAGTATTCGAAATGCGGCTTCCAATGATTTCAAGGTGCCTTAACTCATGTAAATTTTCCCCAATAGCTATGGCTATCTCATCACGAACCCTTAAGGACTCCTCATCACTATCTTCATCTGAAATCCCAAACACTTCTTGATTCACTTTCAGTGTTTTTAGCATGGGGCAACAACGGCCAGCAGTTTCAATAGCTTCTTTCGAGATATCTGTTATGCAAAGACTGAGCTCCTCCAACAACACAAATTTCTCCAAAATCTCAGTCCAGCTATCATAAAGTTCACCGTAACACCATGAGATTGTAAGACGTTTAAGCCGGCTTGATCTGTTAAAGGAACAGAAACAACTATTATGCAACATTGCTTGGTAGTGCAATGTAACTACAAAAAAAAAAAAAAAAAAGATAAGAAGTAATATAAACATGACCACTGAACTATGATTCATGCCTTATAACTTGTACACAAATAATTTCTTAACCATGTGCTGGAAAAGAATGTATTGCATGGCATCTTTGGCTTTTAAGATTTGAGAAACAACTCAAGTTCAATCCCGCAGTTGACACCTCCCTACACAAGTGTAGTAGCACAGAAAAAGTCAATAACAATAAGATCCCATACCTGTCAGCAATGTACTGAAGAAGCTCATCATTGGCAAAACTGACAATGGTGAGATCAACTAATTGGCCTTGACTTCTATCCACAGCATGCTTACACATCTCCTGAAGTGGGGGCCTTGCATTCGTATCTGAAAAATTGTCCATATAAATGACCCTCCATAGAGCAGGGTCCTTGCAGATTTTACGCCATGCAGTGCACACTTTCTGTGCATTCTCAAGTATGTCAACCACACCAATTCTGTAGAGTATATTGGCCATTACATCTGATGGGAGCTCCAACCAATTCCTTTTTTGTTGTTTCACCTGCCATTGCTGCTTTGGTTTCGGAACGAACTTAAACTTCTTGCCTTTTCGACGATTTGATTTCGATGTGGATGGCATTGTCGCTTTAGCATGTGCAAAAAAAAAAGATATCAAATCAAACTAAATGCTTTTTCAGAGCCTAAAGATCAAACGCAGTAACAATTCAAAATCAAATGAAGCGACACAGTTGAAGAAGACGCATTTGTATTGTATCAGTAACACTATCCCAGAGCAACGAGCAACATGGAGTCTATTTGACCTATCACAGTCGACATTTGATGCAAATATACAAACTTTGGGTACAATTACATGAAATCAAATGTTAATATATGTTAAATCTTATAAAATTTACAAATGCAAACAACAGAATATTGATCAGAAATTGTTCTCCATTTCCAATTTTGAGGGATATGTGCGTATATCCAAATAAAAAAAAGGAATTTAATAAAGGCTTGTTCAGCAATCAGAATAGTTGGAAATTGCAAATCAAAAACCCTAAAAACACGGAACTTGGAAGAATAAAAAAAACGTCGACGAAACATTCAAGTAACTTAGAAAGATTTCAGCAAGAGATAAACTTACATCGCAGTTTTGAAAGAAAAAAAAACAAGAAGGGAGAATTGTACCTCTGGCTTCCGATGAACCCGTTGTCGGTTGTGGCTTCGGTAATCCGGCGACTCAGCCTGTAGCGATTCAGAAGAAGTACAAATTTTGTACTAACGACTACGGTCTACGGGCTATATTGGAAATTAGGGGTGACCAAAAACCGAACCGGAAAACCAAAAAACCAAAAAAGCCGGAAAAACTAAACCGAAAAAACCAGAAAACCGGGAAACCGAAAAACCAAAAAAGCCGAAACCAAAAAAACGGGAGTCAATGGTTATTCAAGAGATATTTATTGGGCCTCTTTTATTTAGTACTTAAAAAATGGGTTAATATATTATAAGCGACTTTTGAATTTTCCCATTTCTATTCAACACATTTTATAATACGCTTAATAATAAATCACTCAAATATTTTTAATATATATAAACTTTCAAATGATTTTACTCGACCAAAATAATGAATTCTCAGTTGAAATAATTTCTGAAAAATATTATCGATGGTCATTGAGCATTAAATATGAAACAGACAATTAGGTTAGCCAACTTCTATCTATTTACTTCCCTAGTCATTTAATGATGTTATTATAGCATTAATAACCCCATTGAAAACCTTAAGGTTTTTTTTTTTATGGTTCTTCACGTAGTATGACATCTTATGTGACATAACTTCATAATCTTGACATTAAATTAACTTATGTATGTTTTTAATTGCCATAAATAATAACTTTTTTTTTTGATAGTCTATCTTTCCCCTTCTTTTAAAAGATTTAAAACAAGTGAAAGGAAAAGAAAAACACAATCAAATACAGTGGCGTAGCCACGATTTATATTTCGGGGTGGCCAAAACACAAATTAATAAAAATTTATTAATATATCCATGTTATCGGAATAAATTTATTTATTTGAAAGTTTCAACTACACATAATGTTTTTACATCAATAAAATCACCAAATCAACAATACAACAATTTTTTTTTCTCTAATTATTAAAGTATCTTCATGAATCACTAAATAAAAAAATATGTAGATATAATATCAAATAAATAATGGTTGTGTGAGTTGTTCTAATACTATCCTAACTAGTAATTTCATAGACTACTAATTAAAAAATATATGTAGTTTGTGTCTTTGTGACATTTATTATACAGACAAAATGAAACATTTGAATTGTTTACAAATATATTGCGTAAAACAATAATCATTTAAATGAAATAATATGTTTGTACCTAAATAAATTTATTAAATAAGTATTTATTATAAAAAGTATGGGGTAGGCCATGACCTCCCTTATGCCATACTTGGCTACGCCCCTGATCAAATATATAAATCGAATAACAAACCTAAAATAAGATACAAAGCCGTGCAATGAAAACCAACAAAAGAGATGAAGCCAATAAACCTGCAATGAGGACCATTAACATATTATCAGGCCGTATGTTGATGCAAAATGCTAATGGAGATTGGAAGATGGATTTTAATGGTAAAGGGCTAAAGGCAAATGATAGAAAAATCGGTGGTATCGAAGCTAATGGAACTAAGTTATAACCAAAGAGTCGCCTACAGGTATTAAGGTGTTGCCCCAACTAAAAGGTTGTGAGTTTAAGTCTCATTTAAGACATAGATGGTAGTGTAAGACAATAAATTGATAGTATAGACAACGTTCAAAAAAATGGAACAAGGCTATTCAATACGGTCAAATGAAATATTTAAGGTCGGTCAATACATCTAAACACTTTTTTATTTCTAAAATGTGTTTTTTTCAAAAAACCATCATGTTTTTAGTTTTATTAAAAATTTCATTTCGAAAATTCTCACTTACTAAACCTAACTTTTCTTGCTTTTAGATAATTTTTAATATTTGATATTCGATTGTTATTTTAAATTTATTTTTAAAAATATTATATTGTAATAAAATAAGAAAATCCAAAAATCGATATATCAATAACAATTAAAAACAGAAATGAAGAAAGAAAAAACAAAAAACCGAAAATCGAAACAAACAAAAACCAACCAGATTAGTTTAGAATGTAAAACCGAAAATTTGCAGTTTCATTTTAACAGAAACAACTAAAAAAGAAAAGGAAATATAAATGTGACCGAATGTTCGCTTTTCATAAACTCTAAAGAACCCTCGAACACAAAAGTGAGGACCACCGATTTCACCGACCATCTAGTCGAATATCATCCTGTCCGTACACGTGTCAAACATCGGGCATCCAAAATTGCGAGCATTATTTATGGATCAAAAAAATGAGTGAAGTTTTTAACTTTTATTTTAGTTTTTCAAAACCGAATCATGCAAGGAAAATAAAGCATTTATCATATTATTTGGAATTCGTATAATTATTTATAAGAAAATATATAAAATAAAATCGGGCAAAATGTTTTAATTTTCTAAATATTTGAATACTTAGTAATCTATGTTTTACAGATATACAATAAATAACATACTAACATGTTATTAGTTTTTGTTCAGGGTAAAATGAACGTAGGGAGAACGTATGATGTTATGGATATTTTCTTGAGTTTTAGGTTGAGTTTTAAAAATGATTAAATTGACTAATGACTTGGATATTAAATTATAGGATTCATTATTGAAAATAATAATAAAATTTTGCAATTTAGTTAAAGAATGGTTATATTAATCATTAATTAATATTTGATATTTGTCGGGAGTTTAAAAATATTAAGATGATTAAATAAATAATTTGCGTGTATATGAAATTATTAAAGTTGAGATGACATATATAGGATATTATTAGTTTAAGTTTCGTATTTAGAAATGATACATATGAACTTCATCATTATATTTATAACAGATGAAAAATGTTGTAATTCTGTTTTCATTTTTATGTTTGAAATATTAAAAATATATATAAACAGGAAACCTATTTTTATCATGGATAGCATATTATAAATTCTAAACATTTTTGGAAACTTGTTTCTATCCATAACTTAACTTTTATTATGTTAGGATAAATACGTTTATTATTCTATGTTTATCTTTTCCTATTTTAGTGGATATTGTTTCCTACTCATCATTATCTTGATTCCTATATATGTACTGCCTTTGTGAGAAGAATGAATCAAATCAATTATTTAGGCAAAACCTTTTATGGTATCAGAGCCAAAACCGGCTAAGATACGTAACCTCCAACTATGACCGACAACACACCGTTGCCGCCACCAAAGGTGGATATGAATTCACCCTTCTTCCTTGGTCCTCAAGATCGGCCTGGCGACTTCATTACCGCTGCTAGATTCAACGGCAACAATTATAATGAATGGGCAGGAGAGATCGAGACAGCCTTGCAAGCGAGACGTAAGTTTGGTTTTCTTGACGGAACCATCATAGCACCATAACCACCATACACGCAATCTGACTGGAGCACCATTCACGCCATGCTAATCTCTTGGATCATGAACACGATCACACCCGAAGTAAAAACCTCCCTGTCAAAGTATAAGGACGCAAAACGCTTGTGGGATACCCTCAAAGAACGGTTCACACTCGTAAATGGACCTCGGATCCAACAATTGAAAACCTCCCTCTCACGATGTGAACAAACTAAAGGTATGACCGTCGCTACATACTACGGTAAGTTAACAGCCTTGTGGGAAGAATTGCATACCCACGAACCTTTGATTACTTGCTCTTGTTGTACTCGGTGCACCGCTGGTCGGGAACATGAAATCCGTCAAGAGAAAGACATGCTTCATCAGTTTTTGATGGGTTTAAATAGTGAGTATTTTGGACAGATTCGATCAAGCATTCTCTCACAAGATCCGTTGCCTTCCCTTAATCGAGCATACCAATTAGTAGTTCAAGATGAACGGGTACGAACCATCTCTAATGTCACCGAAGAAAGACCTGAAGTGATGGGTTTTGCGGTTCGAACAAGTAACAAAAGTCGGGCCAGAAACAAGTGGGTTGATAAATCCAAATTATATTGCTCACATTGCAAAAAGAATGGTCATGAGATCACTCAGTGCTTTGAAAAAGTTGGCTACCCAGATTGGTGGGGAGATCGACCTAAAATTGATGGCGGGACAAGTCGAGGAAAAGCCCGTGGAGGAACCGGTAGCAAACCTCGAGCTAACATGACAGTTGCTGAAACGCAAAGTTCCATTACCGATTCTGGAGTATCTAGTCAGACATTTACTGCAGAACAATGGAAGGCACTTGCAAGTGTTTTTGGTAACATGACACTCTCGAACGATCGTTTGTCTGGTAAGTTTCTTGGACAATTATGGATAATCGACACTGGTGCGTCTAACCATGTGACCGGAAGTCTTGATATCTTGTCCGATGTAAAAAATATTTTATGCTCGGTGGGTCTTCCTGACGGTAATAAGGTTGCGGCAACTCATGAGGGTTCCGTTAAACTAACGGAGGACATCACCCTCACTCACGTTCTTTATGTTCCTCAATTAAATTGCAACTTGATCTCCGTACCTCAACTTTGTCATGATCTCAACGGTACTGTGATATTTAACGCTTCTACATGTGTTATACAGGACCACATGAGGACGCTGATTGGAATGGGAAGTAAGCAGGACGGACTCTACTTCTTCAAGGAACCAAACTCAATTAAAGCATTCAAAGTTGATGGAGATGATTCTTCTTTAGCCTTGTGGCATAGCAGAATGGGGCACGCTTCCGAGAAAGTAGTCAAATTACTTCCAGTGGTTCGTAGCCGTAAAGATTCTTTGAATACAACTTGTGAGGTCTGTTTTAGGGCTAAACATCCTAGAGATTCCTTTCCGTTAAGTGAAAACAATACTAGTAGGATTTTTGAATTGGTTCATATTGATTTATGGGGTCCTTACAAACATAAATCCTCGTGTGATGCTAAATATTTTTTAACCATTGTTGATGATTTTTCACGTGCTGTGTGGGTTTACCTAATGGTTGATAAAACAGAAGTCTTTCGAATGTTTATGAACTTTGTTGCCATGGTTAAACGTCAATTCTCTCAAACCATAAAAATTGTTTGTAGCGATAACGGAACCGAGTTCAATTGCTTGCTTGATTATTTCTTTGCCTCTGGGATTTTGTTTCAAACCTCTTGTGTTGGCACACCACAACAAAATGGGAGGGTTGAGCGAAAACACCGACATCTTCTTAATGTTGCTCGTGCTTTAAGATTTCAAGCAAACTTACCAATTAAATTTTGGGGTGAATGTGTCTTAGCCGCAGCTCATTTAATAAATAGGACACCCTCTAGTGTTCTGAACTATCAAACACCCTTTGAAAAGTTGTTTGGTCGTTCCCCATCCTATGATGCAATACGTGTTTTTGGGTGTTTGTGTTTCGCACATAACCAAAAGTCAAAAGGAGATAAATTTGATAGTCGTAGTCGTAAATGCATCTTTCTCGGGTATCCTTTTGGCAAGAAGGGATGGAAACTTTATGATCTTGACACACAAGAATTCTTAGTCTCACGAGATGTCATTTTTTGTGAAGCCACCTTCCCCTTTCTTGAAACTACGACTCCACTTTCAACTAACTTTCGATTAGATGTCGATGTTGACATGGACTTCATGAGCTTTGACATAGTGCCCACTATTCCCGAGTCCTCCGACAATGTCGAACCCCCCCTCAATAACACACCAAATAATGCACCTTCATCCTCGGCTCCAGACTTACCCGACACCACCAATACTGAAAACTTTGATTCTACAAATGATGCCAACGTAAGTTCTGACATGGTTCAAGATAGCACGAATGAAGCCCCTGGTCGCGGGTTGCGAGTCAAAACCCCTTCAATTCTCCTCAAGGACTACGTTGCTCATAACATCAACGAGAGTTCGTCCTCTGCCACTGCTTTCCCTCCACGACATGCCTCAGGTACTCCTTACCCTTTAGCACACTATATCAAATGTGATAACTTTTCAGTTTCATATCAAGCTTTTATAGCATCTGTTCTTGCGGGGGGTGAGCCAAAATCATTTAAGGAAGCACTGAAAGACGAAGGATGGAAAAGTGCAATGCAAGAGGAGATCCAAGCATTAGAACAAAATGGCACTTGGACGCTAGAATCTTTACCACCTGGTAAACGTGCTTTGGGAAATCAATGGGTTTATCGAAGAAAATATAAATCGGATGGCACACTTGAACGCTTAAAGGCTCGTTTAGTGGTACTTGGTAATCACCAAATTGAGGGTTTGGACTATAATGAGACATTTGCCCCAGTGGCTAAAATGAAAACCATTCGTACATTTCTTGCTGTGGCCGCTTGTAAAAATTGGGAGCTCCACCAAATGGATGTTCATAACGCGTTTTTACATGGAGATTTGAAGGAGGAAGTGTATATGAAACTACCACCAGGGTTCTAGTCATCCGAACCCACCTTGGTCTGCCGTCTTCGAAAATCGTTATACGGGTTGAAACAAGCACCCCGTTGTTGGTTTGCTAAACTTGTTTCCGCTTTGAAAGATTATGGTTTTCTTCAGTCTTACTCTAATTATTCCTTGTTCACCTACACCAACAATGCCGTGCAAATTAATGTGTTGGTGTACGTTGATGATTTGGTTATCTCCGGGAATAATTCAGCAGCTTTACGAGCTTTCAAAGCGTATTTAAGTGACTGTTTTCGAATGAAAGACCTGGGCTCTCTCAAATATTTTCTTGGTATAGAAGTGGCTCGAAGTTCTTCCGGGTTATTTCTGTGCCAACGTAAATACACACTTGACATCATCACCGAAACCGGTCCCCTAGGAGCCAAACCCGCATCGTTTCCTGTTGAGCCAAATCACAAACTTGGTCTAGCTACGGGAGCAACACTTGCTGATCCGGAATCTTACAGGCGTCTCGTTGGTAGACTTGTCTACTTGTCCGCTACTAGACCTGACTTGGCATATTCTGTGCATGTTTTATCTCAGTTCATGCATGAGCCTAGACGAGAGCATTGGGAGGCAGCTTTACGCATTGTCAGGTATCTTAAAGGCACCCCGGGTCAAGGCATCTTTATGCGCGCTGATAGTGATTTGTCTCTTCACGGATGGTGTGATTCCGATTGGGCTGCGTGCCCTATTACTCGACGTTCCTTGACGGGTTGGCTAGTTTTTCTTGGTCAATCGCCGATTTCTTGGAAGACAAAGAAGCAACATACTGTGTCAAGATCATCGGCTGAAGCGGAATATCGATCTATGGCTGACGTCACTTGTGAACTTAAATGGCTCAAAGGCCTGTTACTTAGCTTAGGAGTGCATCATCCTAAAGCTATTCCGTTGTTTTCAGATAGTCAGTCAGCCATCCATATAGCTCACAACCCAGTGCATCATGAACGTACTAAACATATTGAGGTCGATTGTCATATTATCCGCGATGCCATTAAAGACGACATGATCGATCTTTCGTATGTTCCTACAACTAATCAGCTGGCGGATATCTTTACAAAGGCTCTTGGAAAACGGCAATTTGACAACATTCTTAGCAAGTTGGGCATCTTGAATCCTCACGCTCCAACTTGAGGGGGGATGTTAGGATAAATACGTTTATTATTCTATGTTTATCTTTTCCTATTTTAGTGGATATTGTTTCCTACTCATCATTATTTTGATTCCTATATATGTACTGCCTTTGTGAGAAGAATGAATCAAATCAATTATTTTGGCAAAACCTTTTATATTATTTCATAAATATAAAATCAGTTTTATATATTTCATTTTTCTTTCATAAATTTTAATATAAACATTTAATAAAAATTTGAATACAACATTACAATTAGTTTATTTATATATATAAATGTTATTACATTTCAACAACTTTGTCAAGATGTACTTTTTTAGACCGTATCCATATTATTAGATGATTTTTGTTTTAGATATTGATTTTGTTTTTATTTTATATTATAAAATAATATCATAAGAAGTCTATACAGAGGATGTTTGGTTTTGCGTTATAAACGAGATTATTAACTTATTATGTTACAATAACGCAAATAATTGGTTTAAAGTGTTTGAATTGCATACGTTAATAAGTGATTATTTGCGTTTAGAGTTAATCCTTCCACACTTTTTTATAAGTTAAAAAATATAGCTTATTTGTTTATTAAGTAATTATTTGACCATTTAACAAGTTAAAAAGCTAATCCAAACACTTAAAAGCTGATTATTTGATAATTACGATAGCAAACAGCATAAGCTAAACCAAACACTACATTTTCAACATCATTTTTTTGTTACAACTATTATCTGATTATTAGTATCCAAAACACTACAACATTTTTTCAAACGTAAATACAAACAAGTTGCGGCAAGAAACAAACATTATGTACGAAGGAAAGGGCATATGACAGTTGACACATGACACCATGGTTTGGGATGGATCCAAATCCAATCTTACTCAAACTTCAAAGAACCATAAATTTGATTCCCATAGACTTGTACATTCCGCATCGCATGTTGTACATTAAATTCCCAGCCTTTTCCACCCCTTTTCTTCGCTAGAATTCCACATTCTCTGTCGCTTTCTAGTTTCTACTTTTACAACCCCTTTCGGTTCCATAAACCCCTCAATCCAAAACTTCAATTTATCACTGAAAAACCCACAAGATTTCCAGGTAACTCTCATTCATCATATCTTCTCCTTATTATAATCATGTTTTTAGTACATATATAGATGATCTCTGCTAATTGTTTCCATTATCACGATTGATTGTTGACGGGTTACGGTTCTCTGTTTCCTTTTGAGAAAATTCATACGTTTTTCCCTGAATGAATTTCCATTTGATAACCGGATTTTGTTGACTGTTCTTCAATTTCTTTTGATTTATACTTGTTCAGTGGTTTGTGGATTGATTTTTTGATTTAGGATTCCTCTACTGTGTTCATCATTCAATCAATTGTGAATTATGTTAGAAGGTAATAAGGTATACAGGAGTTTGGAAAGTCAATTTCTATTACAGTTAACCACTTGTTGATTGACGTTGATTTTGCCATCAAATAAATTATACTACACATGCTATTATGTTTGTTGTCCCCCTTTGATTTTTTGTAGTTGATATAGATGTTTAAAAGTATTAGTATAAATTTACAAGTTAAATAATTTTTTGTCCCCAAAAAGAAAAGGGTAATCAATGTATAGTTTTTGCTTCTTTTTATAGATTTTCTAGCTCCGAAACTGGTTTCCTTCACCTTGGTAGTATGGTATTGACATTGTTCCGAGGAATTCAATGCATGAGGTCAAATTGATTGCTTTTTATTAGCTCGAATTGACACCTTTGATGTTTGTTTGGTATTGTTTAAGTAAGTTCTACAAGCTTTTACAAGTAACGATGGTTACACATAAATAATAATTGATGAAAAAATTGAAAAGAAAAACTATAAAACTCAATTCCTTTTCCACATTTTTGATTCTTTCTATTTTGACAAGGAAAAGAGAGAATTCAAATTTATATTAAACTCAATTCTCTATTCCTATGATCCTATCCATTAAAAATAGGGCTTTCGTCACAAGCTAAAAAAGCTTGTAAACACGATACAGTTCCATGATCCCAATTTTACAGTTCTACCGTACCAAACGCCCCCTTAATATCGTTGAGACTTGGGAATCTTCAACTTTTTGGAGCCACAACAACTTCCCAAATAGATTGTGATGTACGGCTCATGACTTGCAGGGAGGAAATTGAGCCCGATGTTTACCTGTCATTCTGTCAGGTTACCGATGGTGGTTCAGGAGGGGATGTGGGGTTTCCTTCATATTCAAATAGAAAAATAAATTAATAAAAGAGGAACAATATCTGGTTATAGAGATGTAATGTAATGCAAGTTCCCAAACAATGTGTTTGGCTTAGTGGGTGGTTCTATGTTCAAATTCCAAATTCCCTACTCTTTAAGATGTAAAGTTTGTCGTGTTTTTCAGTTTTCATGAGGAATTGGGGCCTAATTGGGAACGAGACCAATAAAACGTAGGGAAAGGGAATTTACAAGATTCGTTAATACGAGTCCTAGAGTGTTAATTTGGCTTGAATTCTTAACAGTAAAGAATGATAAGTCGTCGCTTCTATTCAACTTTCGTTTATGCAGATATGCAAATGGTAGTTTCTTTGTTCTGAAAAGGTTTTAGTGTATTACAGAAAGAATTAGTGAAAAGGGAAAAAAAATCTTTAATAGATTCTCATTCTCTTTTCATTTCTACTTTCTAGTGTATAAGAAGCATGTAAGTTGTAATGAAATGAAAATGAGAATATGAGAATATTATTGAACTTCAATGAATTGCCAAATGATTACATCTCAGTGGCTTTTATAGACTAATTTGGTAGCCTGTGATGGTTAACAACAATTAACCATAATAACTACCATATTGGCTAACTAACAGATTATTCCAACTGAATACACACTTGACTATTTGAGTTGTTACAACTAATATTGCTAACTACATAACAGCTTCAATGGGAGTATACCTGTTGATCACTTGATTACATGCACTTCAGTCTCCACCTTGATCACAAGTACTTTAGGATATGTAATTCTTTTAAACACCACTGAAATTTCTTCCCTGGTAGTGCTTTAGTCAGCATATCTGCAGCATTAAGATCAGTATGAACCTTCTCCACTTCTACCTCCTTGTTGCTGACTATTTCTCTTATGAAATGTAACTTTACATTTATATGTTTTGATCTCTCATGATGCATAGGATTCCTTGATAAATGCATAGCACTTTGATTGTCACAATATACCACAGGCCCTTTACCATTTACTCCAAGTTCAGACAGAAACCCTTTAAGCCAGACAGCCTCCTTTACTGCTTCTGTTAGTGCTATATACTCTGCTTCGGTTGATGACAGTGCCACTATGTGTTGTAATGATGCCTTCCAACTGATTGTACACCCCATTACTTTGAACACATAACCACCTATAGACCTGAACTTGTCCAAATCTTTGGCAAAGTCTGAATCTGTATATCCTTGTATGTCAAGAGTACTACTGTCTTTTTCACCATAAACCAACCCAACATCCTGTGTCCCTTGTAGATATCTCATGATCCATTTTACTGCATTCCAGTGCTCTCTACCTGGATTAGCTAGGTATCTGCTGACCAAACTCACTGCATAGGCTAAGTCTGGTCTTGTGCACACCATCAGGTACATGAGACTGCCAACAGCTTGAGCATAGGGAACTCCTTCCATTTCGGCTGCTTCCTTTGTGTTCTGAGGACAGTCTTTCATAGACAGCTTGAACTGGACTCCTAATGGCGTTCCAACACGCTTGGCATTCTCCATGTTGAACTTTAACAGCACCTTCCTTGCATACCCACTTTGTGATAGTGTTAGTACTCCTCTGTTTCTGTCTCTGATAATCTCCATGCCTAAAATTTTCTTTGCTTCACCTAGTTCCTTCATATCAAACTTGGAACTGAGTATTTCCTTTGTGGCTTGGATTTCACCTTTGTCTTCACATGCCAGTAACATATCATCAACATATAGTAACAGGTATATAAACCTATTCCTTTTGAACTCCTTGAAGTACACACAGCTATCATAGGCACTCCTTGTGAACCCATGAGTAACCATATGTTCATCAAACTTCCTGTACCACATTCTTGGTGATTGCTTGAGTCCATAGAGAGACTTCTTTAATAGACACACATACTCTTCCTTACCTGCTGCTATAAACCCCTTTGGCTGCTTCATGTAGATGCTTTCTTCTAAGTCTCCATGAAGGAAAGCAGTCTTTACATCCAACTGCTCCAATTCAAAATTATACCTTGCTGTTAGAGCTAATAGAATTCTGATTGATGCATGCTTCACTACTGGAGAGAATATCTCTGTAAAATCAATTCCTGGTTTTTGAGTAAAGCCCTTAGCTACCAATCTGGCTTTATATCTACGTTCCATCACCCCTGTAATTCCATCCTTTATCTTGTATAGCCATTTACAGCCTACAATGCTTTTATTATTAGGCTTCTTAACCAGGTCCCACGTTTGATTTTTATCCAAAGACTCCATTTCTTCCCTCATTGCAGCCAACCACTTGTCCTTTTGAGCTGAGTTGACTGCTTCTTTAAATGTTACTGGCTCAATGGTGTCTTCATATTCTGCCACAGCAAAGGCAAATGCTGATATGTCAGCTTGTTCCCTATACCTTGAGGGAGGGATTATCATTCTTCTCTGTCTATCTCTTGCAAGTTGGTAGTTGGTCACTTCTGGTGTGGTTACTGGTTGGACTTCATTTAACTCCCTATCTGTGGCATGTCCAGCTTCAACCTTTCTTTCTCCGTCCAACTCCACCTCAATCTGACCATTCTCATTCTTGTGGCTGCTCATAACATCCTTAACATTTGATTCTCATTAAATGTAACATCTCTACTGAGAACCACTTTGGGACTTCCATTATCTACTCTCCACAGCCTATATCCTTTAACACCCTGTGGGTACCCAATCATCACACATTTGATGGCTCTGGGGTCAAGCTTGTCCTGCCTTACATGTGCAAAGGCCACACTCCCAAATGTCTTTAGTTGGCTGTAATCTGTTTCTTCTCCAGTCCACATGTACATGGGAGTTTTGTTGTCCAATGCAGTGGAAGGACTCCTGTTAATCAGAAAGACTGCAGTATTAACAGCTTCTCCCCAAAATTGCTTGGGCATACCTGATTGACTTAACATTGCTCGAACTTTGTTCAAAATGGTCCTGTTCATTCTTTCAGCAAGACCATTCTGCTGTGGATTTCCTGGAACTGTTAGATGCCTTGCTATACCATTCTCCTTGCAGAATTGATTGAACTTGTGATTGCAGAATTCCAATCCATTGTCTGTTCGTAGCTTCTTTACTTTGTTCTCAGTCTGAGTCTCAACTAGCACTTTCCATATCTTGAACTGATCCAGAGCCTCATCCTTTGATTTTAGCATATACACCCATACTCTTCTCGAGTAGTCATCAATCAAAGACAGAAAGTACTTTGCTCCCCCCAGTGTTTGAGTTCGAGCAGGCCCCCACAGATCTGCATGTATGTACTCAAGGACTCTTTGTGACTTGTGTGAACCTTTACCAAATTTGACCTTGTGTGACTTGGCTAAAACACAGTGCTCACAAAACTCCATGTCCTTGATTTTAAGCCCCCCAAATGCATTGATCTTCGATAGTTCTTGTAGGCCTTTTAGACTCATATGGCCTAATCTTTGATGCCACAGACTTATCTCCTTGGACTGTTCACTGCAGTTGCTGCTTATGCTATTGGCTTGACTATCAGTGTCAAGTACATAAATGTTGTTTGTCTTCCTTGTGCCTTGCATTACCACACGGACTCCATTTATGATTTTAATCTTGCCACTACCCAACTTTACTTTCAGTCCTTCCTGTTCTAAAGAACCCAAAGAGATTAAATTCCTTTTTAACTTGGGAATGTATCTCACATCATACAACATGAATTCAGACCCATCCCTTAACTTCAAACACATATTGCCAACCCCCTCAATACTGCATGGACTATCATCTCCCAACATAACAGGGCTCATTTTGGTTTGTTTAAAGTCTGTCAGTAGGTGCTTATTGGGGGTCATATGATGTGAACAGCCAGAGTCCAAAATCCATTCATCAATGAGAGGGTGGTGAGTACTAACCATTAAAACGTCTGAACTTTCATAGCCTTCAGAAGACTGATCATTGGTCTGAACATTCTGAGTTCTTGCCTGGGAGTCTTCTCTCTTCTTCCACTTATCAGGGCAGTCCTTGATCAGGTGGTTCTCAGATTGGCATACGAAGCATTTTTTCCTCCCTTTTGATTTTGATCTGGCACCTTGTTTCATCCCACCTCTTTTCTTGAATTCTCTTTTATCAGATCTTCCTCTCACATAGAGGCCCTCTGAGGCAGTATCTTTAGGGTCTGACTTCTTGTTGAGTTCTTTAGAATTGAGAACAGCTAGTACCTGCTCCATTGTAAGGCTTTCACGTCCATACATCAATGTATCTACAAAGTGCTCGTATGTAGATGGCAGTGATGTCAAGAAGATGATGGCTTTGTCTTCTTCATCTATACTGACTTCTATATTCTCCAAGTCCAACACCAGTTTGTTGAATTCATCAACATGGTCATCCAAAGATTTTCCTGTTCCCATTTGGAACGCATGTAGTCTTTTCTTGAGAAACAACCTGTTTGCTAGGGACTTGGTCATGTAGAGAGCTTCTAGTTTAAGCCAGACACCTGCAGCTGAAGTTTCTTTTGAGACTTCTCTCAATACTCGGTCACCAAGGGATAGAATGATTGCACTATGTGCCTTCTGCATCACCTGTTTCTTCTCTTTATCACTCAGAGTTTCTGGAAGACTGTCTTCTCCTTCTAATGCAGCATCAACGCCCTGATGAACCAACAGAGCTCTCATCTTTAGTCTCCAAAGGCTGAAATCGTTTTTGCCATCGAACTTCTCAAGATCAAATCTCGTGGACATCATCTTGTTGTTCATTTGTCACTTCACCTTGTGCAGCAGTGTGTTTCAACGTACAGCTTGCAGACGGCCAGTCTCCGCCGTGGTGATGGAATTTCTGCACAATCTCCGCCGTAATGCCACGATCCTCCGCCGTGGCTCTGATACCACTTGTAATGAAATGAAAATGAGAATATGAGAATATTATTGAACTTCAATGAATTGCCAAATGATTACATCTCAGTGGCTTTTATAGACTAATTTGGTAGCCTGTGATGGTTAACAACAATTAACCATAATAACTACCATATTGGCTAACTAACAGATTATTCCAACTGAATACACACTTGACTATTTGAGTTGTTACAACTAATATTGCTAACTACATAACAGCTTCAATGGGAGTATACTTGTTGATCACTTGATTACATGCACTTCATAAGTAATGAATATTTGTAGCAGCTTATTTTGAAAGCAGAAGTCCCCTTTACTTTTGTGTATCGGATTTTTAATGGTGATTGCTTAACTTCAGAAAAGATACTTGATTTAAGTTTTTTATTGTTTCGTATTCAGATTTTGGCTTTTGGAGTTGACCTGGAAGTCCAATGCAGCTATATCATCACCCGTACTCGTTGGAGAGCCAGAAGGTCAGGCTGGCTTTAGAGGAACGGAATATCGATTACACATCGTATCATGTCAATCCCGTTACGGGCAAGAACATGGATCCTTCGTTTTTCAGGATGAATCCGACCGCGAAACTTCCTGTTTTCCAAAACGGTTCCCATGTTATCTTTAACACTATAGAGATTATTCAGTAAGTTTTTCGTTCATTATACATAATGGTATTGTTGTTTAACACTGAAATAGACGGGGGCAATTTCAATCAATCTATTTGAAAGTGAGTTAATTAGGGTCATGTTTTCGGGTGAAACAAAAATTTATTAGTTGGGTTTAGCCCATCTGGTATGGGGGTTATATGTGAGAGGTCACTGTTCGACTCCCATCAGAGGCAAGTTTGAATTTAGGTGGTGAAAATAAGTTTTGAAGTCCCATTTGATGGGGCAAAAGGGGTAGTTTAAGAATAGGAGTAGGTTAGTTTGCTGTAAAAAAAAAAAAAAACAGTTTTGTAATCGTATTTAATGCGCGTATGTTAGTTGTTTATGAAATTTAAAAGATGTTGATGGATCCAACCAAAGAAACCCGTTTTGACCTAGTCTAAAAGTTTGCCTACTTTAATCCGAACCTGTTTTGATCTGTTATCCAACCTGCTTAATCACCATATATAATGGAGAATTTATGATAATTTTGTTCTAATCCATTTGGTTTGAAGCTAAATTGCACATTTTCAATCTAAAAACCTTGCAGGTACATAGAGAGGATTGCACTCGTTTCTTCGGGGAGTGGTGTAATAACACAAAGCAGCAAACAAGTTGTTGAATGGATGTACAAGATACAAGAATGGAACCCAAAGTTTTTCACCCTTTCCCACATCCCCGAAAAGTATTACATTTTCGTATCCAAGTTCATAAGACGAGTAGTCATCGCCCGGATGTCCGAGGCTCCTGACCTAGCTACCGCATACCATACCAAACTAAAAGAAGCTTACGAAACAGAAGAGAAACTGCGAGATCCACAAGTGCTACAGAGGAGCGAAAAACATCTCGTGAGGCTCCTCGATGAAGTGGAAGCACAGCTCGAAGAAACTTTGTACTTAGCCGGGGATGAATTCACGTTGGCTGATGTTATGCTTGTTCCAGTATTGGCTCGGTTAACACTCTTGGGTCTGGAGAATGAGTATATAAGTTGTAGACCGAAACTAGCCGAGTATTGGACGTTGGTGCAGCAGAGGCCAAGTTATAAGAAAGTGATCGGGAAGTATTTTCATGGCTGGAAGAGACGTAAAACGTTGCTGAAAACATGGTGCATCGTTCGTATGCGATGTTTGCTTAAGCGGTTTTGATCAAGGTGTGTGTGATTAAAGGTATCATTCTTAAATCACCTGTTAATTGCACATAAATATAATGTGCTTTTTTAATTGATCTCAGTTTCGGGGTTGGGGTTATATTTTTAAAATCTGTGTTTAAGTGTATATGTGGTAAGTTTATAATCAAATAAATATCTTATTTTGTAACGTTATTTGGATTCAGTGATTTCACTTCAAATATTGTAAGTAAATTACATAACACAATTGTAATTTGTAAATGTGCAGGATGACCTGTTTTGAGTTTCAGTGAATTAGATAGATTTACTAACCAAATAAATTAATAAAATATGAAATTGAATTTTAATTTAATTTATTTGACAAGATGATCAGTGTGGTTTTTTTTTCATTACATATTTTATTTGGTTAGTAAATCTATGGATTTCATTTCATTTTTTTCATAACATTAAGGAACTTGACGGATTTTACATATATCCTTCTTACTCCAGTCTCCAGGTCTTACCAATTCTTGTTCTTTGACATTTTTTTAAATATTAAATAATAATCTGCAAATAAAACATCACCTAATTTATGCCTAATGCGTTGATTGAAAATTTGAAATTGAGGCAGAGATTTTGAAGATAAATAGAACTCGATAGCCCAGATTGAAATAGTAACCCATAGGTCCAGTTGGTGAGACGGTGACCGTGGGCAGTTGGGCCTTGGGTTTTGGTCTATTGATGGGCTTTACGCTTTTAATTAAAAAATGGCATACCAGAAAAACTATTATTAGAAAGTTTAAAGGCAAAAAAAGATAATTACAAATATAAAAAGAAGGCTTAAACTATGATCATAAACATTTAAAATTATTTGAAACTTTAATTATATATTTAAAATTGTTAGCATCAACCTATTAATACAAAAATAATTAATGGATTCTTGATTATAACGGATTAAATGGATAGATTAAATTATATAAACAATAAAAAGCTTTAAAAAGTTCATTGAAAACGAATTAAAATTGATTTTCTTGCTTTCTTATCAAAGCATAAAGAGTGTCAAACAAGTTCTTGGAAGCAGGTACATGTCATGAGTCAATGAACACGAGTCATGTTGCTGATATGAATTAGATTTCAACCCATCTTTGTGTCTGTTCCTCTTAACTTTTTCTCTCTTTCACTTTTGTTTTCATTGTTTATAAGAATTTGAAATACCTTCCGACCCATACATGAATTATATTCTAACCTTTCAATTCCATTCTGTGAACCAAATGCCAACTTAGTTTCGCATATGAATAAATATTGTTATTATTGATAATAAGATATTATTTTTGGTAAAATATGTTATTAATGTTTATATATGTGGCCACCAAGTCGCATGTTGGTCATCATTTGAAATAAATGAAAAGTAGTTCAGAATTTTCATCGCTACAAAAAAGTACAAACTTTTATGGAAAATGTAAATGCATAAAATAATTTGTCTTCAACATATAGGAATGTGCTGAACTCTGGTTGGACCTAGAAACCGACAAAACCGAACTAGAGTCGATATCATTCGGTTTGGTTCTCGGTCTGATTTTTAGCCATTTTTTGTTCTCGGTTTGGATTAGTTTGGTTCGGTCTGGTATGGTCCGGTTCAAATTTTCATTTTTTTTTGTTCTCAGTGTGGACCATTCGAACCCTCCTATAACATCACTTCTAAGTGTGTAAAATAATATAATTTACAATATTAATAAATAGTAAAATTCCACAGTTATGGATATATAGATACAATGTCTTGACGGGTTTAAATGTTTTAAAATAATAAGTTGGATATTTAAAAATATACCACACTTAAAAGGTATAGAGATTTGAACCTTGATCAACTTTTTCATGCTTAAAACAATGTAGTTGTGAAAAGTTGTCCACACTTCAGTTACACCCTTAGCTTGTGCTTGCTTTTAATCTTCAGTTTGTACATTCAAGTATTGTACTATAATAGTAAGTAATGTAAACTTTATCCTCTGTGCAAAAAGTTTGACTTTAAAAGTCAAAGTTTAGTTTTTTTGACTTTAAATAGTCAATTAATTCTATCCTCGTGATGTAATGTGCAAAATAAATGCATTAATGATAATTTTTTTTAAGGATTTACATATATTGTGAAAAATTCATTAAAATCTGACACGAGTAGAAAGTCCGACCCTGTGAACCCACCCAAGTATTTTAAAGCTTGTGGTGCTCTCCATTACATTAGAACAACTATTCAAGTTAAGGAACTAGCTAGAGGTATTTTCTACGGTGTTTGATGGCAAGGCGATGTGGTATCAATATGACATAGCAATTTACACATTGGAAACAAAAAGTAACAATGAACACAAAAAAAAGCATATCAATAAAACCCCCTAATAACGCATAACAAGTTAATTGTATCGATCGATAGATAATTATAAGTTAACTACATTGATTGCTATATATAAACTTAATTTATTGCATAGATTGATTAAAACGATAAACTTCAGCTAGCATAACAACAAGAACAGTTAAACCTAGCTCATAAATCGTGATGTTGGGGAGGTAGATGTCGTCAATCTTACTCCCATCTTGCATGGAGCGACTGTATCACAAATATGACTTATAGGCATACGAACCATGTTTAGATATGCATATGAGAATTGAGACATATAGAGAGACACAACTTATGACTATAGAAATTAGTAGTATATGAAATGTAGCCATAATAGGATATCAAATCTGAGTAATTCCGAGGAATAAAGTAAAGTTGTGATTGCCACTCCACTCAACACAAGCTACGATTGGTCCCTAGAAACATGCGTATGACCCTAGTCTACTCCGTGAATTTAATAGCCAATTTTCATACTTTCCTATCCGAGATCATGTATTTAAAAAGTGTCACTAACTACATGTCTAATCTCATACTTATTTTCCCATTTTACCTTTGGTCTACCTCAACCACTCGTGCATTCCACTACCTTGTTAACACTACTACCTTAACCTTGATTGTCTCTATATTTCAGAAATCATTACTGCTCCCAATACATTTTTAATCGTCACATCTGGTATCCTATCCAACAAAGTCCCACCGCATGTCGATCCATCGTAACATCCTCACTTTTCCTACCTCCATCTTTCTCTCAAGTTCTTTCTGACCGGCCAAATTCCACTCCATACAACAGACTTTATTGCTTGTCTGTAAAATTTTCATAAAATGATAAAAAAAATCGTTACATAAATATGCATTTAACCTTACTTTAAAGTTTAAACCATTAATCGATCAAAGAAAAAAATAGGTATTTTTAAATAGCATGAGAACATACATATATGTTTGGCTAAGACATTGGGAATGTCAAAGTGTTGAAAATTTCAAAAAGATGCTAGCTAGGTTTTAAACCCTGTGCAATTCAATTCATTTATAAACCGGGTAATATTATAAAACGGATCCGCCACGTAGATAAACCGGGTAAAATATCAAAACGGGTTGCCACATCATTTAAAGATGGTCCACGTAGGCATTGCAACCGGATGAAACCGGTTACCAGGTCGACCAACTACCAAATTGGAACAAAATTGAAACTTTGACTACCAAATGTGCACAAAAAAAAGTTCACTACATAAATCGGTACAAAGTCGAAAGTTCACAGCTATTAGATGCCATTTTCCCTTTAAATAAAGTAGGAAAACGAAGACTAAAAAAGGAAGAAAAACCCTAAACCAAATAAATACAGTAAAATCGAAGAAGAGATGCTATACGTATACGTATACTACTTGGTTTTGGTTCTACGCTACTCATAAGTGATATATACCTCTTGCCACTGTTGCCAGAAAAAGCCATAGATATATTGCTTTCTTGATGATTCCATTAATGCAGTTCTCTTTGAGCATTTCTTTAATAAAAAGCAAGTATATATATTGATATACATCATCAAAAGAACAGATATATATATATATACACATGTCTTTGAGTAACTTATTTGCATGTTATATGGAGAGATTCCATCTATATATATCTTTATACAGAAGATAATTAAATAAATAATAGAATCAGATAGATAGAGAGAGAGAGAGAGAGAGAGAGAGAGAGAGATGAAGTAAAGGCAGGCCGGTGGTAGTTAGAGTGAAGGGAGTACCCGTCTTCCCGAAAACCATCTTTCTGTACACGTCAGCGCCACATCAGCTTTTCTCTCTCCATCTTTCCCCACCTTTCTCCACCATTCTAACTAGGAAATACCCACCTTTCTTAACATTTTCATCTTTCTTAATTTTTTTAACATTAAATTAATTTTAACTAACAAAACAAATACTAGAACTAAAATAATTAATTTCATAAATATTTAAAAACTATTACATAAACTAAAAATTAAAAATTACCGAATTAAAATAAAAAAATACAAACATTTATGAAACTATTATAAGAAACAAAAAATAAAATTATAAAAGTAAAATTATATATATATATATATATATATATATATATATATATATATATATATATATATATATATATATATGTACACACACATAGAGACAGTGTTCTCACTGTTTCTACAAGAAAAAAAAAAGAAAGGAAGGGGGAAGAAGAAGGAAGAAGGGAGTTGGCAGGCGGGGTGGAGCGGGGAGGGGAAGCCGCACGGGGCTCCTTCCAGGGCAGGGCCGCTTGACTGGGGCGGTGTAGCCGCCGGGGATGGTCCGAGGTGGCAAGGCCGCGAGTTGGCGGCTCCAGTACTCCCATCGCTCTTATGGGAGGAGGACAAGAGACTTTCGAAAAGGATGAGCAAGAATGTGTATGTTTCTATTACTATCCAAACCCGAGAAAGACTCATCATCCCTATTACCTTTTGGTCACTTACCAGCTTCCTTTATTAATTTCTCTTGTTCTCACCGGGTAATATAATTTGACTTTTACTGTTACTGTTTCACTAAATAACATGTCCAAATCCAAGAATGAAGTGGTGAACAGACCTAGCTAGGGTTGGACATGAGGTTAATTTGTGTATATTATCATGTCCACATTCACACTTGATTGATGGCGAGGGAGGGGTCTAGAAAGAGAGGTGATTTATACAGAACAATTATATATATATAAATTGTAAAATGACTAATCTATCTTAGAATTTCGTTTAATGTATTTGAAGTTTTAGATTGTAAAAATAATGAGTCAATTTTGTTTTCAATCTGTTGAAGTCTTTATTTAAAGTAGTTACTTTGTGATTCCTAGTTATACATAAATGAATTTAGATTCCAACATTTTACTACCTAAACTTTTATCCGATCCTAAACACCATATTCTATCCGTGAGCCACACACACCTTTGGAGTTGGATGGCAAGTCCATGTGTTACAGACAATCTGCTTGAAATATATAAAATGGCATGACCACCTGTGCTTCATCTAAAATTCCTGACGGACTCAAAGGATTAGGATTGAATATTTAACATCATCTCACTCCTGAAGTTCCGGCCATAAGGTTATTATCGAAGCAACTTCCGGACATCTCTTAGTAGTTTCTAGCTTTAATGTTAGTTAGATCCTGAAATCCAACCCCACAATTCATCAAAGCTTTCGAACCTGGTGAAATCAGTTAGCTCGATCCACCTACTTTAGAAAGGATTTGGCTATTTGAATCTCTCTCTCTCTCTCTCTCTCTATGCGCTGTTTAAACATTATCTTATAATATCATACTCACATTACTTTATTTTTTTTATTAATGTATTAAAATGATGGTTATAAATATTAGAACGTTGAAAAATGTCAAATCCATTTCATTCAAAGGGATTCAAAAAACATAAACCTCATTTTGACAAACAACATACATCGATCTGTTTGTATTCGATCATCTTGCACCTTTTTTCTCCAACTTATATTAATGCAGGAAATCATTCCCTCATAAGTTATGGTATTTGTATAAAAATTGAAGGGGTGATCAGAGTGGGGTGACTAGAGTCAACATGGTATGCAAGATTCTAGAATGACCTTTTTCCTGTGATGTTAAAAAACACTAATAATTTTGTGTAATTTATGAATACCATTGCGAAATGTCCATCATAGTTGTTCTTTAATTTGTATATATTTTTTTGTTTCCAATTTAACAAATAAAGTTTGTTTATAACAAAACTTGATTAAATATAATCATTTGGAAAGGTAACTAATCATATCACTTAATCACTCAAACACAAAGCCACAGTCTAAGGATATGATTTTTCAAGTAGCTTATTGACAATAGATATATGGAAACCCTACTACTTAAATCACGTTAACTGTAGTTAGGGAATTACAAACTTGATGGAATTGAAGCAAAACGTACATAATCGATCATTAATGAAATGCAATTACATCCTCTCTTGCAAGTTAGGCTGCATTGGTTGAACCCGAAAAGTAAAAGGCTGATCATGAGCTGGATATTCTCCTAGAGTTGCCATCTCCGTCTGTTGCTGCATGCATATATATGCAACACAAATATCATCATCCTGGACAGCTAGATATATAGAATATAAAGTTACAAGATCCTGTTTATATATTCAAATGACGATAAATTATTATTATTATTATTATGAGTACGTAGACGAAAAATTCTCCTGTTCACAAGATCGCGCGAGTTCTGTCGATTCCCTTCACAAACAAATCCTATATATACTCCACTAATCCCATTAAAATTATAACAAAATTTATACATTCAATGAAAATCACATAACTGTTTTTGTGAACATTTCCGTCACCTTATGAAAATTTAATTTTCGTTATGTAAAAAGAATTTTCAACCTAAAAAGTTACCAAGTAGTCCTTAACTTCTAGTGCTATAAAGAAATAACAAATTTGTTTTAAATATTGGTATATATTAATTAAGATTGTAAATTATATCTTGTAGAATAAATTCATTAATATTAATATTTTAAGAGTTATGCAACATACTAGAATAAGTTAATTAGATATGGCTAGGAAGAACTAATTACCACCAAATACATCAGATGCTTATTCTCCTCCTCCAGAACTTGTTCCTAATTCAGGCAAATACACAATTAAGCTTAGCATATATACTTAACTATATCGATCTATATATTATATATATAACTGCAAACAATGCTACGATCGATCGAGAAATTAAACATACCTGTTTCCTCATGATTTTGGGTATTTCATCCTGTTCAAAATTGCAAATTAATTAATATTTACATCAGATATATGTAAACATCATTTATATATATGTGTAGCTTTAATTACTTGCCTTTTTCTCACGAATGTTAGTGAGTCCATTTTCAAGTGCATCTTCATACGTAATTAGTTCCTCATAGTTCAAAGATGTTATGTCTTCCCCTCTCAAGTGCCTGAAACAAAACATATACACACATATATACATATCACCAGCAGAACAAGAGTACGTACTGAGAGAGAGAGAGAGAGAGAGAGAGAGAGAGAGAGAGAGAGAGAGAGAGAGAGAGAGAGAGAAGAGAAGAAACCTGAGCTCAATTTGCATGCTCTCGTTCTCTTTCTTGATTTTATCAATTTCATTTTGCAGATTCTGAGACAATAAAACGAAAACGTCAATTAATCATTATTCAAGAAATTAGGCGAATAAAAGAAGTGATGTATATATAATTAAACCCTATATACACGAGTATACCTCATATGTGAAAGAGTTTTGATATGTATCATATATATATCAATGATTCAATCCAAGTATAAAGTCACAGATTTCTTAGGTTTTTGCAAGTAAAGGGAAGAGAGAGAAACCAAGTTACTACCAGATCTGTGTTCATGGATGTAACATCTCATATAGTCTTAGTGACAGAAAGTGGTGGGATCCTATCCTATATGTAGATCTGGTCATACAATTCATATCTTTCAACTTACTCCACATCTTTTTAGCAAAGAAACAACCCATGTCAAACCTTCTGTACATCAACACCTCAAATAACCAGATCTTTCAAGAAAACCAAGAGACAAAAGGGTAGGAGAGAGATAGAGAGAGAGGAAGGGAAACCTAGCTATATACCTCATGTTTAGCATCCCACAACTTATTTCCAGAAAGCCTTTGATATCGATCCAACATCTCAATCAAGCTTCCAATTTAAAGTATAGCACAAAATGAAGGAAAACAAAAAAGAAATCTCATAAGAAAACAAAAGGTATAAATTAATGAAAACTCATCAACAGAAAGAAAGAAAGAAAGAAAAACCACATAACCCAAGAGGAACTCAAAAAGATGCGTACTTGGTTTTGGGGCTACAGTATTCATACATCTTGCCAGAAGAGCCATAGATAACAAGAGACACATTAGCATCACAAAGAACAGTAATTTCTTTAGCTTTCTTGATGATTCCATTCTTTCTTTTTGAGTAGGTGACCTGCCTGTTGCTTGTGTTCTCTATTCTCTTGATCTCTATCTTTCCCCTCCCCATTCTCTCTCTATCTCTCTCTCTCAAAAACTGGTTTTCCAGACGAAGCTTAATTTCTTAACAAATGGAGAAGTTTGATGAATCTACGTACTTTCAAGGGTTAATTAATAGAATTAGAGAAAGAGAGAGAGTTTCTAGTAATGGCTGGAAGACAATAGACTTTCGAAAAGGGTGAGCAATAGTGTGTTTGTTTGTGGGGTTCTGAGATGCCCAACCCGGCCAACTGCATATTATCTCTTGTACTTTTCCATTCAATTAATAAACATCAACAATTTCCTGTGTTTTTCTCCATATCACTTTCCTAACCCTACTATGCGTACACTCCTCCATTATCCTTTGGATCTCTCTCTCTCTCTCTCTCTCTCATTAATTAATCTACTAAGCACAATTTAGATTAGTAATCTATAATAATACTTATAATCTATCTATAAATTTTAATAAAAATAAATAAATAATTATACATTTGTCACGTACGAGCTAGCTTGTTATTTGAATTTTGACACTTTGTGGAAGTGAATTTGATTTAAATTTAACTCAATTCAAATCAAATCAAATTAAAATAAACAAAATCTAATATTCTAATAATTAATTAACTATAACACAACTGATAGTTCAATAGAATTATTAAAAAATAATTATATTTTAGAAATCTAGAAAATTAATAGCTCATGATTAATAATAATATATAATATTATTATACATTTTTTTTAACAAAATAATATCTGTACTTTTACCTTTAAAATTATATAAACAACGATTTATTAAAAATAGAGAAAATTACTGATTTGGTCCCTGTGGTTTGTCCATTGTTGCTGGTTTGGTCCTTTAAGATCAAAAATTACTCCGTTGGTCCTTATGATTGTAATTTTGTTTCATGGAAGGTCCTTTTGAGAAACGGCCGTTAAGTGTCAAGGTTAGTGAATGGGCATTTTAGTCTTTTACCTTCTCTCTCTCCTCTCCCTTCTTTCTATTAAATAATCTAGCCTATTTCTTCATCTTCTTCATTTCTCCTTCTCACCATTTTCTTCATTTTCTCCTTCTCCATCATTTTCTTCTTCTTCCTTCTTCATTTAACATAAAACTTACAAAGCTTCCACGGCAAGAAGAAATAGCAAATGAGAAAGCGCATCCTCCTGACTTAATTCCCGTTCCATAACAAATTCTTTTGATGAAGATCCATTTAACATTCTCGAAACTGAGGTCTGAAGCACCCTGCAATCCATTTGCAACACTGTCAAAAGCTTTTTCAAAAGTCAACTTTACAAAGTAAAAGTTTCATCCCAGATTTCATCCATTTGCAACACTATCTATATCAATCAATTTACTGAAAAGAGAGCTGCGAAAGAACGATCTCTGATGATTCTGCTCTTTGAACCTATTTTCGAAATGCATCAATATTATACTTTTCAGATGACCGGGCTCATCAACCCACCCTCCAACCAACAACCCTCTAATGATCTGTTTCCTCACTGGGTAATGGCAGGTGACATGATGTACAGATGCATATATTTTGTCATTAATGATAAGAATAATCAACAAGAGAAACAATGATCTTTAACTCAACAGTCAATGCAATCTAAGTACGGCAGTTTTTATGAGGGCAAAGCATTGTGTTGATCAAATGGAAAAAAAAGGAAGAAGGAAGAAGAAGAAAATGATGGAGAAGGAGAAAATGAAGAAAATGGTGAGAAGGAGAAATGAAGAAGATGAAGAAATAGGCTAGATTATTTAATAGAAAGAAGGGAGAGGAGAGAGAGAAGGTAAAAGACTAAAATGCCCATTCACTAACCTTGACACTTAACGGCCGTTTCTCAAAAGGACCTTCCATGAAACAAAATTACAATCATAAGGACCAACGGAGTAATTTTTGATCTTAAAGGACCAAACCAGCAACAATGGACAAACCACAGGGACCAAATCAGTAATTTTCTCTTAAAAATATCTGTCTACCACACTGGTAAATAAATTATTATTTTTAAGATGGGGGTAATACAAGTTTTATTTTACATATATATCAGCATATATAGCTTGAGTTTTGAGATTGATCAGCCATTCAAAACATATATATTTAATTTGTTATTTCACTCGTAAAATATTTACAAAACTATTTGAACAAATAAAAGACCGGACCACAAAAAATTACACAGAGGGTTTTGCATTATACAAGAAAATTCTGTGAATAATGATCCCATCATATGATGCATGATCCCCATGTGATTATATGAGATTAATAAAATCACATTGGGAATTGTGAATCAGATTTATTGTAGTTCTCCAATGTTCAAATAACATGTGTGAAAAGTATTGTGATTCACTAGTTTTTTTAATATCTAAATAATAAATCAAAAACTTGATGTGCAAAGGTAATGAATAATAGTATTTCTCGTATATCTTAAAATATATTTAATTTCTCACAATCTTCCGAACTTACATATTTGTGTTGCAATATCAAGACGGAGAATATCATCATCTTTACAACTCTTTGACCTAAAGAAAAGAATCGAATATTTTGACCAAACAAATACCCAATAATGAGAAAATACTTTGAAACCCATTAGGATGCGTACATTTAAAAAAAAAAATTAAAACGAACCATAACTTAAGAATGTGTTAGATCTCATTGAATGAGAGATTGGGTCCAACGACGATAATGGTGAAGACGATCAACATTGATGATGATCAAATAAAAAAATGCTTTAAGTTTTAAATTATAGGAATGAAATGAAATCTTGACTAAATTATAGCAACGAATTTAAAAAAAAAACATTAAATTTCAAAAAAGGAAAAATTATACAAAAAACCAACTTACTTTTGATAATTTTTTATTAAGTCTCTGTACCCAAAACGTTTCCATAAAGTCCTTCAACTTAAATTTTTTTACGAATTGTGTTGTTTTATGGGATTTTCAGCAGCTTTTCATAAGATTTTGTTAAGTTAATTAAGTGATTTTTATGGAAACATTTTATGTGTAGTGATTTTTACGATAACATTTTTAAGTTGGGGGACTTTTGTGGAAATGTTTTTGATACAATAGCTTATTCGAAAAATACTGAAAGTGTGTTGGTTTTTTACAAGATTTTCCCTTTCAAAAAAAATAAAACAAACCATATTTCAAAAAACATATTTTCAACTAAATGCATTAAACAAAATGGAATCTTGACTAAATTTTAGGGATTTCTATAATCCATTAAATTTAAATTTTAGTTCATGAAAAAAATTAATGGTTTTTTCCCGAAATTACCTTTAATGTACCTTTTGATTCATCGAGATCTCCTTGTGGTGCACGGTGGTTTTCCAAGGTTTTCTGACATGTTGGTTTTCCATTGTGTGTGTGTGTGTGTGTGTGTGTGTATAGAGGTGGGTTCAATGGAGAATCTCCATGCATCGAAGAACCTTGAAAAACCTTCATGCACCACCACAAATGCATCATAATTCCCCCGTGATGCATCAAATTCTCTGCGTGATGCATTACAATTCATTGCCAAGAAAATACATAGTGCATCATAAGAGAGAATTATACATCACACATGGGGTTTTGCGGCACACGAGAAAATTTTGTGTATAACAATCCTCTCATTTGATGCATAATCCTCCATGTAATTATATGAATTTTGATTATGAATCAGATGCATTGTGCTTCTTTAATATTTAATTCTTCGATAAACATTTGGTTATTCTTTGAACTCCACTATATATGTGTGTGCTTCTTTAATATTTAATTCTTTGATAAACATTTGGTTCACAAAATCTGATAAATATGATGGAATTGGAATGAAAATTCTATTCCGATGTGCTGTTTGGCAGTAAAAATGAATGAAATGAAGATTCTTTTTTTTTTTAAAAAAAAAACACCACTATTTAAGGAATCTATTTTCCTTGAATTAGTGCCATGAAATTTAAATTTCGTTCCAAAGATTCTAACAGTTCTAAAACCAAACCCTAGACTTCATCTTCACTCGCCTCCATTTCTATTCCAACAGATTTCAATCCTTGATTGATTCCATTCCAGGACTAAACATTCTGCGAACCAAACGCCGCCTAAATGTATCTTAAGATGTGTGAGTAATATTATGATGCATTATTTTCACATATTGATTCATTAGTTTTTTAACTTTTAAGTAATAAATTACAAACTTGATGTGCAAAGGTAATGAATAATAGTGCTTCTCATACCTCTTAAGATGTATTTAAATTCTCACAATCGATCTCCTAAACTTATATCCAACACTATTTTTTATCATATAAAATAACGTACAGGCAAGAAATATTAGTTTGTTTATAAAAAGTGAATTTAAAATTAAGGTAGAACATATTAAAGGGGTAATTGCGCAAAACACCATCAACTTGTCAACTTTTTGTGATTAAAACCCCAAACCATTTTTCGTTGCATAAAAGACCCTGAACTAACTAAAAATCAGTAAATCAAGGTTTTATCAATGAGTAACCCGTTGAAACCGGTTATTAATCATACGTGGACTGGTAAATAACCTACGTCGAATATGTTTTAATTGTTGAAACCGGTTGCCAAGTATTACATATCATTTAAACCCCTGTTGATAATTTTTAATTGTAATTTTTAAACGGGATTACATCAATAATGAGTGTTTAAATGATGTGTAATACTTGGCAACCGGTTTCAACAATTAGAATTTATTCAACGTAGGTTATTTATGTCCATGTAGGATTAATAACCGGTTTCAACCGGTTAACAATTGATAAAACCTTGATTTACTGATTTTTAGTTAGTTCGGGGTTTTCTATACAACGAAAAATGGTTTGGGGTTTTAATCACAAAAACCTGACAAGTTAAAAGTTTTTTACGCAATTATCCCTATATTAAATTATAAAAGCAGATCGATGCATATATACATATGTTTTGAGAATCAATTAATATATATAATGATGTTTGACTAGCATTTCCAGAAATGAAATGTTACATTTGAGTAGGGTTGGAGATGAGGTTCCTGTATGTCCACATCGATCTACAGTAGCTAGCTTGTCGCATATGAATTCTCCTGAGATAGAGTTTGTGAGGTGTCTAGTCAAAGTTTCTATTGACTATTGAATTATTTTTGCCAACTTTAATTTATGGCTGTGTATATATAATCTACTTTTGTAATGGTATCTATATATATAACTCCATCGTATTAATTAATTTGTAAATTTAGTTGCTCAAATTCCATTTAAAGCTTAATTTCCATTATATTTTTTAGTATTCCATTCTATCAAATACACACTGGTAACACAGTCTTGGAAAAGCAACATGTATCAGCTTGATAAATATAAGTAATTCGTAATGGATTAAGTTTCTGTTGAGATAAAAGTTTTCCGTAAGACCATTGAGTAGCTAGGTGGTAATTAACAAGGTTCTTTCAAGTACGTTATTATCAATTTTCTCAAGGAAAATCAAGATGGATTGACTTGATGTCAAAGCAATACTCATGAATAGGTGATCAAGTCACCCATCTCAATGTTACAAAGTTCATATATTATCAAATCGATGGCACGCATAACCTTGATAAGGGTTTGCAAATTGGTTTTGGTGATAGTGTCCTAAATCTAAAGTTTAAATGGTTCATCTAGTATCATTGGGATTTTTAATATAACGATACCAGAGAGTTGTCACAATATAGAGGTTGTGGTTTCAGGTATCAATCGAAACATGGTGGTAGTAATTGGTTGTCTTTAAGAAAAATGGTTCGTCTAATTTGTTTCTATTCCATATCATTATCACCAAAGGCTATAAACGTCCATCACTGTAACCTAGAACATGAAAACTAGTGCAAAGTGTCGAGAATAGCTCACGCCATGCATAGAAATCAAGTTCATCGAGATGAGGATAGATTTAATAATACTGGTTATTGTGTGGGCTTTATTGAGGTTAATATGTGCATGCACTAACTGGTAAGAGAAATGATATTCATTAAAGGAGAGACTGATCGGGGAATAATATGTTGTGATGCATAAGTGCATCTGTAAGTTTATTTAAATTGGTGTCACTTTTTTTGGATAACGAAGAAAATCTTATCCAGACAAATTTAGGACACCATGTATACCTCACAAACACATGAGCGAACCATCAATTTGAAGACATGTACATGTAACATCCTAAAAGTTGAAGCCAGTAAGATTTAAACATACGGCTCTAAAACATGCGGCTCTTCCTTTAGAGCGTCTTCTATCCAAGCCAAATTATCACTCAACCGCCTCCAAAGAGGTTGATAGGTATCAAATGTATCGATCATGATTTTTTGCAATTCTTAATAAAATTGTTTTAAGCAAATATTAAAAATTTCTTAATCTAACTAAGGATGTCCACAACCTAGGGTTGAATACTTGAACCAAAAACTCGATACACCATAACAAAATCAAACCACAACAAACGGGAAGCAATATTACTATTTTTGTACTTTTCGGCTTTGGTTCGGTCAAGGTTTAGTTTTGTGATATTCTCAATATAAAAATTTGAAAAAAACTGAGACCATACGAGAACCAAAAATAATATATCATTCAATTTGATTATTAGTTAAAGGTTCGATCTCATTTAAATTGTTACACACCCTAAATATAATCAAATCCAAATTTGAAATCCAACACTTATACATCGTGTAGAATCCATCATTATAGTAATCTCAATATGTATTTTAATATCATAATCTCAGAATAATATGTAGATTAGAAAACTTTGGTGAAATCACGTTATCTTTTCTTACAAATTAAGTCTCATCAACATCACACGATGTTCATCCATAGTTAATTAACAATTTGTGTTTTAAAACTTAATGATTTCTTGAACCAAGACTAAACTAAGAAAACCTTTATCATTTCTGTTAACAAGTTGATTGCTTAGTAATGTTGGAATATGTTTAGTTGATGAAAGATTAAAGTCTAGGGACTTAATATGTAATTTCCTTATAGTGTGTAATTGTATATAAATAGTCATGTTGACTTTCTAGAAAGAGAGATCTGTCAGATTTTGTACGCATTAAATTTTGAGAAACAGCAGCACTGTACGGGGGATTTTTCACTTCAACGTATTGTAATCATCAAGATCTTAAATCCAATCATTCGGTTAGTTTTGATTACATTGATTGTTCTTATTAATTGTATTGTGTTGATTGAATTGGTAGAAACTGGATTTCACAATTGGTATCAGAGAATTAGGAATGAATTATTCTGTTTGAGATTGAAATTGTTCTTCGTGTTCTTGAGTATTTTTCGGAAAAACCCTAAAATCAATAGGGGTTTTGATTCTGTTGATCATTCAGAGTGATAATTGGATCGAAGGTTCAGGTTTCAAAAACGAATCTACTGAATATAAACTTGATTTGAATTTCAAAACACAGAAAAAGATCTAAGGAATTTTCTGAAATTTTTGAAGAAGTCAAAACCGGTACTGTTTCATTGAAAAAGTCTGGTTTAGATCCATTTTTACAAAAAAGTGCTTAACAAAAAGTGTTTGTATTCAAAAACCTTAACTTCGATTACAATTTGAGTGAAATTGGATAAAAAATTTGGTTTAATCTGAATTTCAGACTTGTAAAATCTGAAAATACTAAGAAACTCGAAATATACACATTCCGTGTGTAATTCGAGTTGAGTACCTTAACAATTCGAGTTGAGTACCTTTGTAATTCGAGTTGAATATATGTGTACTTCGAGTTGAGTACAAGTGTAATTCGAGTTGCTTATTTGTGTTAATCGAGTTGTGTCTTAATATTAATCAAGTTGCCAAACAATTCAAATTGACAACTTGAATTTAAGAACAATTCGAATTTTATACAAAACTCATTCGAGTTTTGTATAAGAACAATTCAAGTTTTATATAAGACTCATTCGAGTTTTATATAAGACCAATTCGAATTTTATACAAGTTTTGTATAAGAACAATTCGAGTTTCTTATTAGACATTCAAGTTTATTGCAAGACATATTCGAGTTGTTCACATACTCTTCGAGTTGTTCACATACTCATTCGAGTTGTTCACATACTCCATTCGAGTTGTTCACATACTCCATTCGAGTTGTTCACATACTCTATTCGAGTTGTTCACATACTCATTCGAGTTGTTCACATACTCATTCGAGTTGTTCACATACTCATTCGAGTTTGTTCACATACTCATTCGAGTTTGTTCACATACATCTGAGTTTCTAACACTCATTCGAGTTTGATCAAACACTCATTCGAGTTTCAGTGAAAGAATAAATCGAGTTTTATCATAAACTCAATTAAGTCTTACACTACATCCATTCAAGTTTCACTCATAAACACAAGAATCATTCAAGTTTGTCACACACATACATACAAACACAATTCACTGCTTGATTTAAACTGCTTATTGCTACTAACAAGTCATTGTGTTTCAGTACTAATCTGTGTTTCAAGGTGTGATCAAATTTTCAATCTCATTCGGAGTTCATTTGATCTTGGTCAAAGTTTCCCAACAAACAATCAACATGTCTAAAGATGCACTTGCCATGGGATCCGAAACCAAACCCCCAATCTTATACAGGGGTGAATACGTTCAATGGCGGGAAAGGTTTCTGGAATTTATAAGTTTCCATGATCTGTCTGAAGAAATGCTGAGGTCATTAACTGAAGGACCAACAATCTTTATGGAAACAATCCCAGGAGTACCAACTGGCAATCCCCCAATACCACCGAGGACTGTTGAGATCACAAATCTAACAGAGGCACAGAAAAAGAGAAAATTAGGGGACAAGACAGCCAGAAAATTATTGTTGATATCAATACCCAATGATATATACACTTGTCTGACAAACACAAAGACTGCTAAGTCCATCTGGGATGAAGTGTGCAAAATCATGCGGGGATCAGACAGAGCTGCTACAAATAGGGCTAGGAATAGTTTAATGACTTTTGAAAACTTTAGAGCCCGTGAAGGTGAACTTCTGGAAAACACTTATCTCAGATTTGTAAATCTGGTAAGTGAGGTCAAAAGAAACGGAGTGACGAAGTCCAACTTGGACATCAATGTCAAATTCTTAAATGTCCTAAATCCAGAGTGGGAAAAATACGCTATGATCATCCAACAAACGAAAGATATAGAGGAGATGGATTTTCATATGCTATTTGAAAACCTCAACAACTATCAAGAAGTTGTTTTGAGGAAAATGTCTGGAAAGAAGAAAGCGGAAAAAGAAACTGCTGATCCACTAGCTCTGCTGGCGGAGAAAAAGTATAAATACAAGCTCAAAAAGGAGAAAAGAGCAGTAATCAGCAGTACATCATCAGAATCAGAATCATCAGATTCATCTGCAGATTCAGAGATTGAAGAGATGAAGAAACAGATGGCACTGCTTACCAAAGCATTTCAGAAGAAATTTTACAGGAAGCCAACAAACAACAAAATGCGCTACAAAACAGGCTCAAGGAAAGTTGAGAAAAAGGAGAAGTATGAAAAGGCTGGAGAAAGCAGTGCAAGAAAGTCTGACAAATATGAGAAGTCAGATAAATCAATCAAGAAGGAATCTGAACAGAAATGTTATAACTGTGGAAAACCAGGTCATTATGCCCGGGAATGCAGATCACCAGTAGTCAAAAATTCAGACTACTATACAAGAAAGGCCCTCTTAGCCAAAGAAAAAGAGGCAGGCAAAGCACTTATGGCGGAGGATGACCATTGGTTACAATTATCCGAAGATGATGACATTTTGGATGAAGATGCCCATATCTGTTTAAAGTCAGAAATCTTCAATGAATCTGAACTCAGTGAATCAGCTATGATAGCTGAAGATGAGGTGTGGGTTGGAATGACAGATGAAGAGGATGAAGAGCAGAGAGAATCTGATTCTGATGAAGAGGAAGAAAAAGAAGAATTTGCATTAATGGCATCTGGCCAAAACAAAGCTGAAAATGAGGAGAATTCAGAGTCTGATAACTCAGAGGATTCAGAAGGACAGGAGGTAAATTCTATTTCAGATTCTGATATTGACGAATCATGCATATTAGAAGAAAAACTAACTAATATGGCTTTCATGCTTAAAAAGTTTGAAAAATCCTTAAAAGCAGAAAAGAAAAAGGTTCATTCTTTGGAAAACAAACTTCTAAATGAACACAATTTAGTCCTAGATTTTTCCAAAGATAAAGCCTTAGCTTTACGAGCTGTCTCAGACTTACAGGATAAGGAAAAAGAACTTCAAAGCAATATATCCAATCTGAATCACAAAATATCTGATTTACAAGAAAGTCTGCGAGTAGCTGAATTAGAAGCCTCAAATTTTTCTGTAAAATATCATGCCATATTTGAAGAAAGAACTAAACTTTATGAGAAAATAAAAAAGATGGAGGATGAATTTATTAAAAGAGGGCAAACAGATCAAACAATATATCTAAATCAACCAAAAGATACAGAGTTTTATAACTCTAAATCTGGTATTGGTTGGGAAAATCCTAAGTATCTGACAAAAGCTATAACAAATTCACCAACATTATATGATGTCAGATATATGAATTTAGGATTAAAAATGACATTCTTAAAAGCATCTGAAGAAGTAGAATCCAGTGAAGAAACCAAAAGGTCAAGATCAGACAAAATGCAAAATTATATTGACTATACCAAGATAAATGAAAACAGCAACATTGTTGATACTAAAGAAGAGTACATTCAAACTTATTCTGAAAAGGATTTGTCTGAATTACCAACTCAGTCTCAAAAACTATATTTACCAAATTCAATTTTAGAACAGATAAATTCTGATTTAGAATTGAAAATTAAAAGTTTTGAGACAGAGAATGGAACACTCAAGTCTGAAATACTAAAAATAGAACAAAAGTTGCTAGATAAGTCTAAAAACATAAATATGTCTGATCCACATTCATCTATTTCTCTGGATTCTATAAATTCAGAAAAAGAATTTGATCTGTTCATGCACTCTGATATTAATTCATTAGATCAAAGATTTGATAAAATTGGTGAATTTATCAAACCTTTGACTAACAAACCATCAACTGGTAATAAAGAATCTGTTCAAATTCTGCAAAGAAAGACTACAGACTCTTTAAAACCATCTGAAAATTCACCATCAGTGCAACAAAAGATGGAGAAAACAAAACTGTTTGTTAAGTCTCCTAATTTTGAAAAGGGTGAATCATCTTCATCAACGAACTCCTTGGCACGTACAGCCAAATCTTCAACAGGTATGAAAAGGTTACAGAAAAACCAAGCATCTAAATCTTCTAATTCTCAAACTTCTTTTATGTCAGATAACGTTGTGAACGGGTCGCGAAAACAAGTATGGCGAAAGAAGCAAAGAGAAGAGAAAAACAAGATTATAAAACAAGAATGGCGCGTGAAAGGAAAAATTGTTACAGATAGAAACAGCAAAATTGAACATTCTGTCTGTAATAATAATAAACTTGTTAATAATTCTTGTGTTAAGTTTTCAAGATCGAAATTAATTGCTTTGAATTCTTATGTTTGTAAGTCTGAAACTGTGAAACATAATAAGCTTGTATGGCAACCAAAGAAAAAGGACCCTGTGTATGACAAGCAAAAGGATCCACAGATAAAAACTTCAAAAACAATTCCACCGAGAATTGTACAAAAGTGGATACCCAAAAGAACAATTCAAAGATGGGTACCTAAAATAAATTCAAACGATAAGCCTAAAGCCATATCAATTAGCAAATCAAAAGATACTATGCATGTTTTACCTAAAACTAATGTACCCAACTACAAGTGGGTACCTCATGTGCTATTACGTTTTATAGGTAAACCATGTATGGTACCTTGATTCGGGATGCTCCAAACACATGACCGGACAACGAGACACACTCACGGACTTTGTAGAAAAGTTCTGTGGGACGGTAAGATTTGGAAACGATCAGTTTTGTCCGATCAAGGGATATGGAAGCCTGAAATATGACAAAATCACAATCCAAAAGGTCTTTTACGTTGACGGTCTTGGTCATAATCTATTCAGTATTGGACAACTGTGTGATAAGGGATTAGAAGTCAACTTTAAAGCCAATCGGTGCAGCATCAAATCAGCAGAAGGAAAAGAAATTCTAGCAGGAACCAGGAAAACAAATCTGTACTCTATTGATCTAGCCTCGATCAATCTGAAGAAAGATGTCTGCTTATTGTCAAAAGCAACATCCAAAACAGCATGGCTTTGGCATCGTCGTCTTTCGCATCTAAATTTCAATGAACTGACCAACCTAGCAAAAGGAGGGTTAGTTAAAGGGCTGCCGGCGCTTAAATATCAAAAAGAGCAACTATGCGCGGCATGTGAAAAAGGAAAGATGACAAAAGCCACACACAAATCCAAAACAGCACACTCATCCACAAGAGCATTAGAGTTACTGCATATGGATTTGTGTGGACCAATGCGAGTACAGAGTATAAATAAGAAAAGATATGTATTGGTGATAGTTGATGACTACTCACGATACACATGGGTGTTTTTCCTGAAATCCAAATCAGATGCCACCGAATCTATCATCGACTTCATCCGAAAAATACAAGTAAAGTTGCAACTCACCATCCAGACAATTCGCTCAGACAATGGAACAGAGTTCAAGAACAAATCATTGGACTCGTTCTTAAATTCAGTTGGAGTTACACATCAATTCTCAGCTGCTCGGACTCCACAACAGAACGGTGTCGTTGAAAGAAGAAATCGGACACTAGTGGAAGCAGCTAGGACGATGTTGGCCTACTCCAATTTACCATTGTTCTTGTGGGCAGAAGCGGTTGCAACAGCATGTTTCACACAAAACCGTTCAATAATAAATAAAAGATTCGGAAAGACTCCGTATGAGCTGATCAATAAAAGAATACCTAATGTTAAATTTTTCCATGTTTTTGGTTGCAGATGCTTTATATTGAATGATAAAGACAATCTGGGAAAGTTTAATCAAAAGGCGGATGAAGGAATCTTCATCGGGTATTCAAAGGAATCGGTTGCTTTCCGAATATACAACAAGAGAACCAAGATAGTCAACGAGAGCGTAAATGTTAAATTTGACGAAGGAATGATAATGGCTTCTGAACACACCAGTTCAGAACCCGGACCTAACATGCAGACTTCTTTGGAGTACAATAAACAAAATGCTGAACAAAATGAATTAAATAAGTTGTTTGAGAACTTTTATGATGATTATTTTGAAACTCCCAAATCTAATGTTCAAAATTTGGTGCCTGACAGGATCACTGAAGATCCAGTCGTAGTTTCAGATCTATCTCAACAACAAAGTTCAGAAGAAACTGGAGAAGCTTCAACAGCAAAGGTGCAGTCAACTACTGAGACTGTACAACCAATTGAACCTCCACATACTTCTGAAACCCCTATTACCTCAGAACAGTCAGAAGCTCCTACCTCCGATATTCCACCTACAACATCTGCAACCACTCCCGAACCATATGTAGATTCCAATCCCAACCAAGACCCAATAGAACCGTTTCCACATACAGTTAAGTGGACAAGAAATCACCCAATAGAGAATATCATTGGTGATCCATCGTCATCAGTCCAAACCAGAAGGGCTACATTAAATGAATGCTTATTTTCAAATTTTTTAAGTAAGATTGAACCTAAAAATGTAAAAGAAGCCCTTCTGGATGCTGATTGGATTGTGGCGATGCAAGAGGAACTCAACCAGTTCGAACGGTTAAAGGTCTGGCGACTTGTTGAGCGACCAAAGGACAAATCTATAATTGGCACGAAGTGGATCTTCAAGAACAAGAAAGATGAACACGGCGTAATTATTCGAAATAAAGCTCGTCTCGTGGCCAAAGGATACAGTCAACAAGAGGGAATTGATTATGATGAAACATTCGCACCAGTTGCACGCATTGAAGCTATAAGGATGTTTTTAGCTTTTGCCGCACACAAAAATTTTACAGTATATCAAATGGATGTCAAAACTGCGTTTTTAAACGGGGAGCTAACAGATGAAGTATATACATATCAGCCCGAAGGGTTTACTGATCCTTCGAAACCTGATCATGTATATATTTTGGATAAGTCACTGTATGGCCTTAAACAAGCACCTCGTGCTTGGTATGATGCACTTTCAACATATCTGTTGAAATGTGGATTTACAAAAGGTGCAGTTGACACAACCCTGTTTATAAAACGTCAGGGGCCAGATATTATAGTAATACAGATATATGTAGATGATATAATATTTGGGTCTACAAATCCTGAATTTTGTAAGAAATTCGCGTTTTTAATGTCCCAGAAATTTGAAATGAGCATGATGGGGGAAATAAATTTTTTCTTAGGTTTACAAGTAAAACAATTGACTGATGGTATTTTTATCAATCAGTCAAAATATATCCAAGACATGTTAAAGAAATTTAACATGGTCAATAGTACTCCTATGAAAACTCCCATGGCTCCGGATTCAAAATCAAAACTCGATGCGGACATCTCAGGGAAACCTGTAGATGTAACCCATTATCGAGGTATAATTGGGTCATTAATGTATTTAACAGCCAGTAGACCAGATATTATGTTTGCTACATGTGTTTGTGCTAGATATCAGGCAAATCCAAAAGAATCACACTTAACTGCTGCAAAACGAATTTTAAGATATCTCAAAGGTACACCAAATCTTGGTTTGTGGTACCCTAGGGAGTCTTCATTTCATCTGACTGCTTTTTCTGACGCTGATCACGCAGGTGATAAGATGGACAGAAAAAGTACGTCAGGAGCAGTACAATTCTTAGGTGACAAACCCGTATGTTGGTCATCCAAGAAACAACACTGTGTTTCATTGTCAACAGCTGAATCAGAATACGTGGCTGTATCTTCTTGCTGTTCACAAGTGTTGTGGATGAAAAGCCAACTACGTGACTACGGGTTTACACCAAAGAAGATTCCAATATACTGTGATTCTCAGAGTGCAATCGCTATTGCATCAAACCCGGTGCAACATTCTAAAACAAAACACATCGACATTCGGTATCATTTCATTAAAGACCATGTAGAAAATGGAAATATAGAATTATATTTTGTACCTACTGAATATCAACTAGCTGATTTGTTTACCAAAGCGTTAGATGAAAAACGATTTAATTTTTTGGTATACAAATTGGGTATGTTGAATCGTTAAGATTTAATAATTCAGTAGTTTCAAAATTTTAATTTTAAAATTTTCATTTTTTAAGTGATTTTTATCTGATGTTAAATTCAGGATTCATAAAAGGTTTACATACTTGAGAATTTAACGAGATCTGGAATGTCATGTGCAGGGGGAGCAGAAAAACATTTTATCTGATTTTGCATAAATCTGATAAAAATTATCTGTTAATTTGTAGGGGGAGCAGAGCTGCAAAATGCAATCATAAGTTGAGGGGGAGCAACTTTAAAAAATTCAAGGGGGAGCAAACGCATTTTGTTAATAATTTTAATTTTTTTTGTTGTGTGTGTTTTTCATTTTTTTTTTTATGATGTGTATGTGAAATTTTTTTTTTCTCTCAAGTATATTTTTTTTAAGTTCATTTTAAATTTTTGAGCTGATGGATTTTTTTAAAATTTTTTTTTTCAAATTTTTTGTTTAGTCACAATTTTTTTTGATAAATAGGTATGTGGGCTAATGTGGTTTAAAATAGAAGATGGGCCGAATGTTAATATTGAGAAAATTTAAACTTGGGCCGGGTTGTTTAAAATTGAAAAAATTCAAATGGGCCGGCTCAATTTGACTATAAATTTGAATTTTCAAATTCAAATCATTTTTTCTCGGAAACTCAACTTCATCTTCTCCAACAAGCTTTCTTAACTTTGAAGAAAACTCAAAAACCCACCAACCGACGTTTTTCTTTCATCGAAATTGTGAGTAAAAGTTTGGTTTTCTTTATTTTTTTCAGTTTGTTTGTGCATATTTTCAGAGTATTTGTTCAAATGTGAATATGTGTTCGTCTTTTTATTTTTGAGTTCTTGGCCGTTAATGGTGAATCATCTGAATGAATCTTGAAACTGAAATTAAGTGTGTGTTGTTGTCCACAATGACAATATGACTATGAATCTGAAGTTTCATAAGTCATTTTCAATTCACACACACACAATCATCAATTTTTTCAATCGAACAGTTTCGCATTTTTGATTTTTCTGAAATTTGAATTTTTAACAACTTTAAAGTTGTTTTTGTTCAAAGTTCAGTAAAACAAATGTGTTTAAAATTCATTTTCGAAGGGGGTTCAAGTGTTAAAACACTGAAAATGCTTCTTGAAATTAAATTCCTCAAATTCAGTGTGTTTTAGACTTGTCGAAAAACATGAAAAGACATTTCTCGAATACAGTTCCATTCGAGTTTCTTTCACGTATCATTCGAGTTGATCAACAGCTTCATTCGAGTTGATCAACTGTTACATTCGAGTTTTTAAAAGAGTCATTCGAGTTGAGTGACAGTGTCATTCGAGTTGTGATGCATTGTTTTTCGAGTTTTATCTAAGCATATTCGAGATGCATCATGACTCATTCGAGAAATATGTGGATGTAATACTTAGAAAATTTTTCAGAACATGTGTTCAAGCATATAATCGAGTTGAGACTCTGTGTTTATCGAGAAAATGACTTGGTCATTCGAGTTAGGTGTTGAATTTCATTTTCTATTCGAGTTTAATACATGATACATTCGAGTTTCATAAATATAACATTCGTGTTTTTGTTGTGACTTAATCGAGTTTCATGTTTCTTCATTCGAGAAACTTCAAGACTCATTCGAGTTGAATCACACTTCATTAGAGTTTTTCAGAGAATTATTCGAGTTTCCTAGACTCTTCATTCGAGTTTTATAGTGTATTATTCGAGTTTGAAGTCTCATCATTCGAGTTGTATACAGACTTGGTCGAGTTTTATGAACATATCCTTCGAGTTGTATATAGACTTAGTCGAGTTTTCTAGTCTCATCATTCGAGTTGGGTGTAGTCTTATTCGAGTTGTATCATGTGTCACCCGAGATTATTACAGTGTCATTCGAGAATTGTATAGGTTTATTCGAGATTCATCAGAAATTTTTTTTTTCAAGTATAGAATTTTAAAGTTTTAAGAAAAATGTCACATTTTTTAAGAAATTGTTACAAATTTGTGTTTTTCTAACATTGGTCTCTAAACGATTGACTTTGGAATTCTCTCAATAATTTTTCAATTATTGTCAGGAATCCCGATGCTTTAAACAGAAAATCACAAGTTATTGCAATTTCTGATAAAATGTTACAAGTTTTTCTACATTTTGAAGGTTGTACTTTGTGTACTTGGTAAATCTAACATGAATTTTATTTTTACAGGTATTCAAATGGCATCTCCTGTACAATCCCAAAATTCTAATTCCTCTGATGCTCAATCATCATCAAACCATACTCTCGTCTCTACCCCAGTCCGATCAACTTCTGTAGCCCGTTCCTCACAAACCCATATTATTCCTGATAACCAACTTGTAAAACCAAAACATTGCCTTCCATTTCGTGACAATAATCATCGTCTTGATACCAAAGTCATCAAAGTAAGCCATCCTATCATAGTGGACATATTGAAAGGTCATCCACTAGGTTATCTATTACAATACAAACCGTCTATTCCTCAAGTGTACTTACAACAATTTTGGCACACTGTCAAATTTGTTCCCGCAGACGGAAATCACCACTTCAAAGTAACAATTGACCAGTTCAAAACGAAAATCACCCTAGCAAGACTGCGTCATAACTTGTTTCTTCCAAGACGTATAGATACTGTGAATTTCCCTGAGTTGGCAGATTTTGAAGACTTTGTTTCTGATGAAGAGCTGGTTCATGATTTAATCTGCCTAGGCTACTCAAAACCACTTCCGAAGAGCTCAAAGTTTCACAGAAATGGATTGAATGGCGAATGGTATACGTTATTTGGGATCATCAATAGGTGTATGACATCTAAGCATACAGGGATTGACAGATGCAGCATTCACTGCTTGAGAATCTTTCATGGGATAGCATTTAATAAACATTATGACTTTGCTCAGTGCATATGGGAGGATCTAAAGGAGGTTGTACTTGCAAAAACCACAAATCGAGCAAGGAAATTTGTGCCACTTCAGAGATTCATACAGATCCTTATTCGAGGGATCTTAAGGGCAAATGAAAATATTCCAAAGCGAGCCAACTCTCAACGATACCCAGATTATGTTATGATGAGTCTACATGAAGTGCCGGACTCTCCTAGTGCAAATATCATGCCGATTCCTGAATATTTACTGAAGTATGCAGATCCTGAGAGTGAAAATGTGAGGTTATATAGAATAGATCATGCTCCCATAGAGACCCAAGAACCGGGTTCTCTTAGCCCAGGAGCTTTAAGGATAGCGGAACCTCAGCAAGGGGCTGAAGTTCAGGTTAGCCGTTCTGAGAGTGAGGGTGAAGGAAGTGTGAGGGGTGGTGAGGAAGAACAAGCGAAATCTGATTCTGAGAGAACTCTATCTGATATTCAAGAAGAAGAGGGTGAGGGTGATGATGATGATGATGGTGATGATGCTGGAGATCATCATGAAGGAGGGGGAATGATGGTTGAGGTTGAGCACATTGCTGTAGAGAGTGTGAGGGTGCCCTTAAGCCCAGAAAGCCGGGAATTAACCACATCCACTGTTAGCTCTCCTATGAGAGTTAGCATTGAACAAGTCAGTATCCCACTGACGACTGCACACCCTCCTATCCACTCAATCTCCTCTCAACAGGAGATTGTTTCATTTGCTCACCGGGATGAAACACACAATCTATCCGAAAGTCAATTGGACTTGATGGATATTGAAACCAGTACACAGTTGCCCGTGTGTACGACTTCATTTGATTCACTGAGTCTAGATCCTATACACATTAGGACACTTGAGTCGACTTCATTCGTTGAAGTCAGTGTGGCCGAACTTCGTGTTCCCACCGGAACACCCTTAGTAATGGAAGCATTTGTTGCTCCGTCACTTGAAGAGGGTGAAAGTCCAGTCAGAGAAACGCAAATACCAACTCTGAGCACTGGCCACACAGAAGTTCTGTTTACCAGTTCAACTGTTGTGTCAACTGGAAGTCTTCGTGACCCAGTAGTGAGTTTATCCCCGTTTGTGACCGAATCAACTCTGTCAACAGCCTTGAATGCAGTTGTTTCTGGAGTCAACACGCATGTATCTAATCAACTGGCTGAGGTCATGGCTCAAATGTCTAACATTCAGAAGTTTTTGAAGGGAAAGGATGTTGCGGAGGAGTCGGTTAAAAGAGATGAATCAAAACAAGCAATAGAGGAGTTGAAGGAAGAGTTAAAAGATTTTGTTTTTGATCAATTTGACGAGATGAGAGAACGCATGATCAGTTTAGAGAATACGGTGGTAACGGCTTTAGGAAATTTGTCTGAAAGAGTAGCTGCAGTAGAAGAGACGTGTAAGGCTCAAGCTTCCTCATCCAAAAGGAAACATGATGAGCATGATGAGGACTCCGATGATGCTCCTCATGAGGGGGAGAAGAGGAGAAAGCTTGATGAACCAACGCCTGGGTTATTAATGATTACGTATCCAGAAAAGGAACCGGAAGTTCAAGAGAAAGACGCTGGAGGCTCAAAAGATTCAGCTGGTGAACAAAGAGAGCTGGGATTGATTCTTCATGAAGATGTTCCAGTTCCTTTGAACATTCAGTCTGATATCTATCACTTTGTCGAATATATTGATTCAGATGAAGACAATCAAGAGAAAAATCAAGATTTAAGTATTCAAGGTATAGGAGAAGAGAGGGAGGAGTACATTGAAGTATCAGAAGATGATGATATAATTGCCTTAACTGATGTTGATTTCAGAGCTGAAAGAATTGAGGAGGAGGAAGGGTTAGTTGAAGAGATTTTGAAGGATACTGATTTGTCACCAACGGTTGAAAAGCCTGAGGTGGTTATTCAAGTTAAAGAGGAATTTGAAGAGTTTCCAGTTGAGAGCAGTGTTGCACAAGAAAAGGTCATACTGAATGAGGTTGAGGTAATGGATAGATTCTTCAACGAGTATGTGCTTGCCGATGAGTCTAAAAAACAACATAGACTCAGATTTGAAGCTCAACAAGTGGTGCAGAGAGAAATTCAAGATATGTTGACTTTGTTGAATAAAGATGAGATAAGCAAGAAGAAGGTGAAAAAGCTAGAGCTTCCAGAGAATAGATCTGCTGAATTCATCAGAAAAAGGAATAAGATGCCTTATATTGAAGATATTTTGGAGACAAGGATTTTTTGCAAGAAACAAGCTCCCTGTTCATTTCTCAAGTTATTCCGAGTTTTAGAGCCGAACATGCCCAATTTGGTCAACTATGCCAGTTTCTTAAGAAATAAGACTCAAGAGGTTGAGAAGGTGAAAAGTGAATTCAGAATAGTAGATCTGGTGATGATTGAAAAGGAAAGATTTGTTAAGATTTTTTATCCGAAGTTTACTGTTACCAGATCCGATGGAAACACGTATGTATTCACTGAAGCCGACATGTTCAACATGCACTTGGTCGATATTGAAGATCTTTTTGACGAACTGTGCAGGAATAAAAGGAACGAACATTGTAGATTTGCGCTGAAGACATTGTTTCATTTTATGCATACCAAACTGGTATTAATGTCAGTGCAAGATTTACAGATTGGAGTTGAGAGAGGGATGAGGAAGATAAACATGACTGCGCCTCACAGAGATATTAAATTTGCTGGTGAGCTTAAAGAATTTCAAGTTATAATGGTGAAACATCCAGCTGTCATGTACAAAGATAGAAATAAAAGATTGAGAGCCATGAGGAGTGTTGAACTGAATAAGTTTTCTGACGGAACATTAATTAAAGTGTTGACTGGTCTGAAAGGCAAACTGGCAGCAGATAAGAAGAGGAAGACAAAGAAAGGTGCTCTGTCAGTTAACGATAGAAAACTCATGGTTGAATTTATCTCTAAGATTGAATGGAGGCTGTCAGATAGAAAAAGTGTTCGAAGATTTGAACAGAAGCTTGGATTGTCAACATGAAGACTTTGCTTCTTTCATCAAAGGGGGAGATTGTTGGAATATGTTTAGTTGATGAAAGATTAAAGTCTAGGGACTTAATATGTAATTTCCTTATAGTGTGTAATTGTATATAAATAGTCATGTTGACTTTCTAGAAAGAGAGATCTGTCAGATTTTGTACGCATTAAATTTTGAGAAACAGCAGCACTGTACGGGGGATTTTTCACTTCAACGTATTGTAATCATCAAGATCTTAAATCCAATCATTCGGTTAGTTTTGATTACATTGATTGTTCTTATTAATTGTATTGTGTTGATTGAATTGGTAGAAACTGGATTTCACAAGTAATTAATAAAATTAATTTTAATATAAAAACGAGAAACTTTGGAATATCATTATGTTAAAGGTTCTTTAGTTAAGCCTTGGTAAAAAATGCACTATATGCTCTTGCCAAATTTGAAATTGAAATGTAAAAAACTAATAACTAAAAAAACAAAAAATATAGGTTTGTTTGTTTTGAGTTATAAAGTTAATGTGACCTAATAAATTGGTTAAAAATTTATTTCCCGTTGGGTTAAATAATATTGACAGGCCCAAAAGTAAAATAATATTTGACATTTTATGATATTTTAGTTAAGACTTAAGAGTTAATGATCAAACTATAAACCATTTCCATCAATTTCATAAATTTTCATCTCATTTTTAGTTAAGAGTTATCAAAAATTTCTAAAAATTCATCACTTAAAAAAAATGAGAACTTTTTTACTTCACATCAATTTTATAAATTTTTATTTCACTTTTTAAAATATCACTTTTCATATTCTCTTTACTAATTTTCTATTACCTACCTTATATTTCTTTATAATACTCTCCCTCTATCTTACTTTTCTATCATTGATCCTATTTTTCTTATTTTATGATCACTCATATTAATTCTCTTAAAACTAAAATTTCATAATCCAAAAAAATTCACTTTTTATAGATATCTTGTTTTGTTCTCTCTGAAAATTATAAATTGAAAACTGAAATTGAAAAATGATTAGTTTTCGTTAATTAAACACAACCTGAATGTCGGATCAATATATAAAAGAACCTGAGCCGACAAGTCTATTGGGCCAGAAAACAAATAAAACAATGAACCTATTATATATATATATATATACATTTACGTAATGGAGAGCACCAATGATAACTTTTCTTTTTCTCTTTTTTTTTTTTTAATTTTAAATTTCAATTTCCATAATACACCCTCATCTTAGTGTAACCTTTTATTTAGCCCTTTTATTTTAATAAATTTTCATTTATTTCTTTTTTAACGTTTATTATTACAATATTTTCTTACATACTTATAATTATAATTTTAATTATACTTATGTTTGCGGTTGTCTTTAAAACTATTATATTATGTTTAATTGCATAGAAAATATTTTATTATTCAGATGCACGATACAAAATTCTAATAAATTGTTTTATTATTTTTTTTTAATAATTTAATTTTTTCACAATTCACCCTTATCTTAGTGTTATCTTTTATTTAGTCATTTTATTTTTATAAATTTTCATTTATTCCTCTTTTAACATTTATTATTACAACATTTTCTTACATACTTAAAATTATGATTTTAATTATACTTATATTTGTAGTTGTCTTTTGAAACTATTATGTTATGTTTAATTGTAATAACAAAACTTTATTATTCATATGGATGATACAAAATTCTAATGAAATTATTTTTTAATTAAAATGTAACTATTTAATATTTAGATTTTTTTTATTAAATATGATCATGTATAACATCGAACATTACTATTATAACGTTGACAAACTCTAATTGGTGTATTAGAGACATTACCGTTATAAATTTATTTGATTTGTTCGTAAAACCAATAAATTAAATTGACGATTAAACCTAATCAATGTCAAATTTTCGAATTATGGTTATGAATATTTGATTAATTAATTCTGGTTCCGATCCGATTTAATAAGATATTGTTTATAATTTTAGCATTGCAAAGTCTAGAAAACCAATAATAAGAACCGACTAACAGTATCATTTGTCTTACTTCTTGAATCTATATCGGTTTTTCAATTTTACTCTTCGATGTTGGTTCAGTTATGTTCCTTTGCTTGAATTGTTTGAAAAGTATATTTATTTATTTGTTTTTATATTTATTTTTGTAATTAATATTTTTACCCCGCAGCAACGTGCGGGTGTCAATAACTCGTTCTACTACAAAAACCTAATAAGCTGGCAAAAAAAAAAAATTTATCCATCTGGTCGAACACTCAAATATTTTGTTCTTTTTCTAATGTTACTTAAACCATTGGCAAAAAAAAAAATTTTATCCGTCTGGTCGAACACTCAAATATTTTGTTCTTTTTCTAATGTTACTTAAATCATGACTAGTTAGGCCTGACAATAGATAAATTTAGATTCGATTGGATTATGATCTAACAGATGTGTGATCCAATTAAATGGATCATGAATTTAATTCATTAGTTAACGGGTCATGATTTGAATCTAACTATATTACATATATGGTCCTAATCTAGATTGACACATTTAATTTTATAATTTTCAATATTATTCTATAACAATCCAGCTAGGGGTGAGCAACGGGTACCATTTCCCGAACCCGAACCGGTACCGACCGATACCGAATTAATATATTCGGTTCGGTATTCGGTTTTTTAAATTAGCTAAAATTCAGTATTCGGTATTCTCGGTTCGGTATTCGGTTTTTAAATTAGCTAAAATTCGGTATTCGGAGCCGAACCGGCACCATATAAAATTATACGGTTCGGTATTCGGTTCTTTCAAAACTAATAATTCGGTTTCGGTATTTTCGGGATCGGTACCAGTTCGGTACGGTCCAGCACCGAGCTCACCCCAACGTCCAGCCACCCCTTACCTCCATGTCCCCATTCTTTCCCTGCCCACTCCAACCACCACCCTACATCATGTTCCTTTATGTTAACACCATAGTTATGTCAATTTAATAACGATCGAAACAATGCCTCCCCTGCCCAGGAAGAATTCCAACTCAATATATTATTGGGTTTTTCGAGCCCATGGTTGCTACATATATAGCCCATTTGGTTAAACAAGCAGGACATAGAGTTCTTAAAAAGTAGATTCATTTCATCAAGCATGATGGAGATACGGACAATTACATATAAGTATCCTAATTTCTCAGTCTATTGTAACAAAGAAATTACCACTTTGACAATAATCATATAAAGATATTCAAGAAAATGCATTCCTGGTAACATATAATAATATATTGCCAAAACCAACATACCATCTTAGGTCTTTAACCAAATGGAAATGAACCACAATTGTTTGAAGGTGTATAAACAGAGTCAAAATGTCATTCCTATGGTTGGACCAAAGCATCATCAGAGCATTAGATTATAAAATTTATATCACCTTGTCTGAGTTTAAGCAAAGCCAAAAAGAAAGTTGTTCTTGAAGGCAACCGCTACACCTTTAAAAGAAACATCAAATCACGATTAGTATCATCAAATGGAACATTCTTAAGTGTTTTTATTAAGCTGATTCTATGATAACAGCCTTACACTAACTCACCTTTCTGTGATTCTGTCTAACAGATCATCCAAACATAGCCACGAAAGTCATCATATCGTTCAAGTCCTCAAAGTCGGTGTAATCGTCAAGGTCATAGGCAGTGTAATCATCAGAGTCAAAATCAGTGTTATCATAATAGTTGAAGTATCTGTAATATTTTTCATCATCAGAATCATCAATGGAATCAGAAATATAACCATAAGGAAACTCCCTATCATTTCCATGGATATATGGCCAGTCTTTAAGAGAATCATTGGGCAGTTTTAGACATTTAATCTGTCGTGAACATATTTTCCCCATGTCTCCCTTGAGATCAATGCACGAGCACTGACGCAAGTCAAGTAATTCAAGGTGAGGACAACCATCAAGAATCACTTGCAACCCAGTATTCGAAATGCGGCTTCCAATGATTTCAAGGTGCCTTAACTCATGTAAATTTTCCCCAATAGCTATGGCTATCTCATCACGAACCCTTAAGGACTCCTCATCACTATCTTCATCTGAAACCCCAAACACTTCTTGATTCACTTTCAGTGTTTTTAGCATGGGGCAACAACGGCCAGCAGTTTCAATAGCTTCTTTCGAGATATCTGTTATGCAAAGACTGAGCTCCTCCAAAAACACAAATTTCTCCAAAATCTCAGTCCAGCTATCATAAAGTTCATCATAACAACATGAGATTGTAAGACGTTTAAGCCGACTTGATCTGTTAAAGGAACAGAAACAATTATTATGCAACATTGCTTGGTAGTGCATCCTATGCTATTAGAGACTCAATTTAATCTAATCCAGTCACCAAATTATTGTTCAGGATGTAACTACAAAAAAAGATAAGAAGTAATATAAACATGTCCACTGAACTATGATTCATGCCTTATAACTTGTACACAAATAATTTTTTAACAATGTGCTGGAAAAGAATGTATTGCATTGACTTTTAAGATTTGAGAAACAACTCAAGTTCAATCCCGCAGTTGACACCTCCCTATTCCACTAGCCGTCAATGGAACATTGCTTGGGCATGGTTCTTGAGAAGGGTCATGAGGGTCCAAACTCCAAAGGGACCCTGGTTAGGGTTACTGGGCTTCTCAGCATTTTGGTGAAGTTTTATTACAAGTGTAGTAGCACAGAAAAAGCCAATAACAATAAGATCCCATACCTGTCAGCAATGTACTGAAGAAGCTCATCATTGGCAAAACTGACAATGGTGAGATCAACTAATTGGCCTTGACTTCTATCCACAGCATGCTTACACATCTCCTGAAGTGGGGGCCTTGCATTCGTATCCGAAAAATTGTCCATATAAATGACCCTCCATAGAGCAGGGTCCTTGCAGATTTTACGCCATGCAGTGCACACGTTCTGTGCATTCCCAAGTATGTCAATCACACCAATTCTGTAGAGTATATTGGCCATTACATCTGATGGGAGCTCCAACCAATTCCTTTTTTGCTGTTTCACCTGCCATTGCTGTTTTGGTTTGGGAACGAACTTAAACTTCTTGCCTTTTCGACGATTTGATTTTGATGTGGATGGCATTGTCGCTTTAGCATGTGCAAAAAAAATATCAAATCAAACTAAATGCTTTTTCAGAGCCTAAAGATCAAACGCAGTAACAATTCAATAGCAAATGAAGCGACACAGTTGAAGAAGACGCATTTGTATTGTATCAGTAACACTATCCCAGAGCAACGAGCAACATGGAGTCTATTTGACCTATCACAGTCGACATTTGATGCAAATATACAAACATTGGGTACAATTACATGCAATCAAATGTTAATATATGTTAAATCTTATAAAATTTACAAAAACAACAGAATATTGATCAGAAATTGTTCTCCATTTCCAATTTTGAGGAATATATGCGTATATCCAAATAAAAAACAAGGAATTTAATAAAGGCATGTGTCAGCAATCAGAATAGTTGGAAATTGCAAATCAAAAACCCTAAAACACGGAACTTGGAAGAATAAAAAAAAAACGTCGACGAAACATTCAAGTATATCAGGAAGATTTCAGCAGGAGATAAACTTACATCGCAGTGAGGGGTGGGGGTGGGGGGGACCCGTTGTCGGTTGTGGCTTCGGTAATCCGGCGACTCAGCCTGTAGCGATTCAGAAGAAGT
>JAANYP010007716.1:0-47351 GCA_020465985.1 Centrapalus pauciflorus | reverse complement strand
CCCTTTGAATGACTTATCAAATATAGAAAAGTCGTCCATGAAGATTTCAAGAGACCCTCCGACCATGTCTGAAAATATAGCCATCATGCATCGCTGGAATGTGGCCGGAGCGTTACATAATCCAAATGGCATTCTTTGGTAGGCGAATGTGCCATACGGACATGTAAAGGTCGTCTTGTCTTGATCTTCTGGGTGTATCGGAATTTGATTATATCCCGAATAGCCATCTAAGAAACAATAGAATTTTTGCCCTGCTAATTTCTCTACTATTTGGTCGATGAATGGCAAGGGAAAATGGTCCTTAGAGGTTGCGACATTCAGCTTTCTGTAGTCGATACATACTCTCCACCCCGTTACAGGGCGAGTTGCAATCTTTTCTCCTTCAGGAGTATCGACAACAGTGATTCCAGATTTCTTTGGAACCGTCTGTGTGGGACTAACCCATTGGCTGTCTGATATCGGATACATGATTCCAGCATCTAGCCATTTTAGTACTTCCTTCTTCACTACCTCTCTTAGGTTGGGGTTTAGCCTTCTCTGAGCATCTCTGCTCCGCTTAGCTGTTGGATCAGTTATAATCCTGTGCATACACAGTGTTGGGCTAATCCCTTTTAGGTCTGCTATGGTCCAACCTACCGCTTCCTTGTATCTTGATAAAACTTCTAATAAAGTCTTTTCTTGTGCAGCAGTAAGATCTGTTGCAATGATTACGGGCAATGTACTCTCAGGGCCAAGAAAAGCATATTTGAGATGAGATGGAAGTGGCTTCAACTCTAATTTGGGTGGTTGCTCTAGAGATGGTTTTGCTGATGGTGGAAGATCAGTAGGAAGTTTCTCGATCTTATGTGTCCATGGTGGTTGAGTAGAATCCACTGACTGGACACGTTCAAGTTCGAACTCCTTAGCTTCAGGCATATTATCTAACTTATGCTCATTATAATACAGAAGCAGCTCCACTGGATCTTTACATGTTATTGTTGATAATTGTTGTTGTATTAAATCATCAACTAAGTCTATCATGTAGCACTCTGAATCCAATGGTGCATTAGGTACATTATTAAAGACATTAAGTCGGAGTTTGCGGTTTCCGAATGCTATGTCTAAGGCGCCTGTCCTGCAATTGATTTGAGCGTTGATTGTGGCTAAGAAGGGACGTCCTAATATAATTGCCGGTTGGCTTTCTTTGTAAGCACTGTCTGAGTCCAACACTAAGAAATCTACTGGATAATAGAAGTCTTCAACCTTAACAATTACATCAGATTACATCCCCCATGGTACTTTGGTGGACCTATCTGCTAATTGTAGGATGACATCTGTTGTCTGTAGGGTGCCTAGATCATGTTGGTCAAATAAATTACCAGGTAAGATATTAACACTCGCCCCTAAGTCTACAAGTGCCTTTTTAATTTGAATATCGCCAATAGTTACCGGGATCAAGGGTGATCCTGGGTCTTTTAGTTTAGGCGGCAGTGAGCTAGTGATAACTGCACTGACTTGTTCAGTGAGGTTGATTTGCTTTGGAAGGGTTATTTTAAATTTTCGCTTCTGAGTACAAAGGTCTTTTAAGAATTTAGCGTAAGAAGGGACTTGTTGAATAACTTTAATTAAGGGAATGTTAATTTAACTTGATTAAAAATATCCCATAACTCTTCGTTTTTAGGTCCTTTCTTACCATAAGGAAATGATGCCGGATTTTCTAAGGCTGTTGGGTAAGGAGCAATTTCAGTGTTGGAACTCCTTCCCCAACTTTAGTCTCGACGGGTTTCTTGGCTTCTACTTCCTTGAAAGTTACTTTCTTAATCTTTGTTTCTACCTTTGACTCCGATCTAGGTGGTTCCTCTTCGTAGGCAATTTCTACCTCGTCGTCTGTCTCACTTCCCTTAGGCATTTCTATTTTATTATCTACTTCCTTTCCACTCCTAAGGGTAGTGACTTTATTAACTTCATTCACTTCGTTGACTTCGTATTTCTTTTCCTTGCCATGGTGGTGCGATGGGTTAACTGTGGTGTTACTTGGGAGCTTTCCTTCTTCTCGTTTAGTTCAGGACTCTGCAATTTGTCCCATCTGCCTTCCTAGCATCTCCATAGTTTTCGCTTGAACCATGGTCTGTTGTTTCATGAATTCCATAAATTCGGAAAACTCTTTCGAGTTCCCCGACACTGGTCATGAATCATGCTCTTCTTTAGGGTCTTGGCGTTTATAGTACCGATCATCCTTCGTAGCTGAGGTCGACCCATATTGGAAATCTCAGTTTTGTTGACGAGGTTGCTCATATCTTGGCTTCGGGGGAGCATCATTGTCTTGATTATCCCTCCAACTAAAGTTCGGGTGTTTTCTCCAACCCGGATTGTAGGTCTCCGAGTATGGGTTCTCCCGTTCTATTCGTTGCCGAAAGCCAAAAGCTTCATTCACATACTCTTCGTGGGCGAAGGTATGTGGGCAATTCTCGGTTGGATGAGAAGGGTCTCCACAAGTGACACAGCAGACCTGTGCCACTGTAGCCTTTCCCATTCCTTTCATCAACAAGTCCATCTTTTTGCTTAGTTCGGATATATCACATTTAACTTCCTTTTTCCATGCGTTGTCTATGCCCATAACTTGGACACCAACACTACTATCCGAACCCGCTTGGACTTTTAAACCTTTACTTAACTGGGTTAATAATTCCCAGGCTTCATCATCTTCCTTGGCTAAAAAGGTTCCGCCGGAAGCGGCGGTGATCATATTCCTACTTTCTTGACTAACCCCATCGAAAAAAGTTTTAATTAGCATCCATTTAGGAATTTCATGGTGAGGGCATGTTCTTAGTAATTCATTTAACCTATTAAAGGCTTCGTGGAATTGTTCCCCGATTTTCTGTTTAAATCCAGTTATTTCTTTACGTTTTTCTGTAGTTTTGCTAATTGGGTAATATTCAGTTAGAAATTCTTTTTTCATTTCATCCCAGTTAGTTATACTATCAGTGGGAAGTGACACAAACCAATTTTTCGCTCGTTCCTTCAAGGAGAAAGGAAATAGCCTAAGTTTTAGTGCGTCTATGGTCATTCCCCTAACGTGATTGGCCTTACATATGGCAGTGAATTCAGCTAAGTGCTCGTACGGTTCTTCGCTTGGTGCTCCACGAAAAACAGGTAAGATGCTAAATAGCTGTGGCCTAATCTCAGGTTCATTCTCATTAATTGGGTAGAGAATGGGTGATGGATCAGGGATATCACTCGACCTATAATGGGATTCTACGGTTCTACGGTCTCCCATTGGTCTATGGTTTTGTTGGACGTCGACAAGAACGTTATCGACGTTCTCGTCTTCCGAACTATATACTTCTTCTTCCACGTTTACTTTAGGAGCAATATTTTTGATTTCGTTTGCTTGAGTTATGGCTCGCCTATTAGATCAAGCAGTTTTTTCGATTTCTGGATCAAACTTCAAAGGTGAAATTCTACCAGAATATCGTGTGTGCATAAACATATGAGGGCTAGATGAAGAATTTGAACTAGAAACTTTCTTTTTGGTGAGAATCGATGCTTGCGCCACGATTCCCTTTTTCTTAATAAAACTAAGGCAATAACTTAAGCTTAAAAACTAATTAAATAGAATAATAGCAAATAAATAAATAAATTAAAATTAACTAAGCAAATTAAAGAAAATAAGCATATAAGCAAAAAGAATTTAAAATAGACTAAATTAAACTAGAAAAATTAATTAACTAAACTAAAGCTAATTACTAAAATACGTGAATTAAGCGCAACCGCTCCCCGGCAACGGCACCAAAATTTGATGCGAGTGTCGTTAACCCGTCAAAAATAACCACTAAATACCTTAGAAGCTAGGGTAAGTAGGGATCGTATCCACAGAGAGCGTGAGGTTAAATGCACGTATTCGAGCGACTAGCGTTGTAATTTAAATAATTTGAAAAGATTAAATTGGTTTGTAAAAAGGTGATTAATTGATTTATAAGATTAACTACTTACGAGATTTGTAAAAAGAAAACTTAATGAAATTGTTTGATTAAATATAATACGAAGATAACCATTCCCGGATTCCACACTTAGCTTTGTATTTAATTTATAAACGATGTGAAGATTACATAGACATAATCTTTTTATAATTATTATTAGATTCGTTACGTGATCTTGGGCATAGCGCGTGACATGTTTGATTACTCGTCTTAATTAAATAAATAACTCGGCACGAATAATAAAATATCAGCGAACTATCTTGCGAAACGCAACCAAACAAATAACAATCATTCGTTTACAATCTAAATATAAATAATAAACCATGCAAACATAAAGTAATCGTTCATAAAATAAAACACTTAACGTTGTGCTTCCTCCGAGAATGATTATGCGAGATTAGCCGGACATTCTTTGCGTAATGCTCAAGAGTTGTGTGTCCATCTTCGTAGCTTGACTCGTGTGCTCTTCGTACTTGTGTTCGCTCAAACGGGGTCCTTTTCCTTAGCTTTCTTCTCCAAAAAATGATCCTTTCTTTAAAACTCTGACTTTGTATTTATAGGAAAAGCTGGAAAAACCCTAAAAATGGCTGGATATTATTTTAATGGGCTGGGTGCAGCCGTAGGCGCAGGCCTGCGCCCCCCCTGCGCCTGTCTGTGAAAATCCGTATTTTTGTGAATTAATTTCTTCTGCTGAGCACTTGGTCTGGGCGCAGGGCTGCGCCCCCCTCTGCGCTTGCCTATGAAAATTCGTCCTTTTTTTTTGCCAATTTAAGCTGGATTTTCTCTACCTGTACAAGCACAGAATTTATTCAATAGTAGCACATTCTATGACATTTTCTCACTAGAAAACAACTCTTTTACGTCTAATAAACACGGTAAATTATAACCCGATCAAGCGCCACATCTTCTCTTAATTTAGTCTCTGAATCAGTATCCTCTTTCTCTTCCTCTTCATCGTCAGTCAACCCAACCTAGAATTTGTCCTCGGAAATCATAGTAGATTCACTTTGCTCAGATTCATTAAAGATTTCTGACTGCAGGCATATGTGAGAATCTTCATCCAAAATATCCTCATCTTCAGAAAGTTGAAGCCAGTGGTCATCCTCCGCCATCAGGGCCTTTCCAACTTCTTTTTGTTTGGCCAGCAGAGCCTTCCGAGTATAGTATCATAATTCTTGACTACCGGCTGTCTACATTCCCTAGCAAAATGGTCTGGCTTACCACAGTTGTAACATTTCTGCTCGTCTTCTTTCTTAGCATACTTCTCATACTTTTCAAACTTTTTTCCACTACTTTCTCCAGTTTTTTCATATATCTCTCTCTTCTCATACTTTCTGGATCCAGTCTTCTATCGCATTTTGTTGTTCGTTGGTTCGCGATAGAATTTCTTTTGGAATGCCTTAGTCAGGAGTGCCATCTGCTTCTTCATTTCTTCTATCTCCAGGTCTGCTGACGAATCAGTTGATTCAGATTTTGAAGAACTGCTTATAACCACTCGCTTCTCCTTTTTCAACTTGTATTTATACTTTTTGTCAGCTAGAAGAGCTAGTGGATCAACCGTCGCCTTTTCAACATGTTTCTTTCCAGATACCTTTCTTAAAACAACTTCCTGACAGTTGTTTAAGTTCTCAAATACCATGTGAAAATCCATGTCATCTATTTCCTTTGTTTGTTGGATTATCATGGTATACTTATCCCACTCCGGGTTGAGAACATTCAGAAATTTGACGTTGATGTCCAAATTAGACTTTGTTACCCCATTTCTTTTCATTTCACTTACGAGGTTAACAAATCTCAAGTATGTATTCTCTAATAACTCCCCTTTTCTTGCTCTAAAGTTATCAAATGTCATTAAGTTGTTTCTTGCTCTATTGGTAGCTGCTTTGTCTGATCCTCTCATCAGTTTGCACACCTCATCCCAGATGGGTTTGACTGTGGTTGTGTTTGTGGTTGTGTTTGTCAGACTGATGTATATATCATTTGGAATTGAGATTATCAAGAATTTTCTAGCTGTCTTATCTCCTAACTTTCTTCTTTTCTGAGCTTCAGACAGATTTGCAGTTGTAACCTCCTCAGTTCTCTCCGGTACTGGAGGATTACCATTTGGTACTGCGAGGATCATGAAAAAAGATCTTGCTGGACCATCCGTCAGTGAGATCAACATTTCTTTAGATAGATCATGAAAACTTATGAACTCTAGAAACCTTTCCCTCCATTGAACATGCTCTCCTCTGTATAGGATTGGAGGTTTGGTTTCGGAACCCATGGCAAGTGCGTCCTTTGACATTGTGTATTATTGATACTGAACTTCCAAGATCTTGTTATGGAATTATGAGTGATTTCTGATTGAACACCGAGAACAAGTGAATGAAACGCGAAGTGAATGTGAACAAACTCCAAGAATGAATGACCAAACTCGATGTAAGAATGATCAAACTCGAATAATGAATGATCAAACCCGATCAATGAATGATCAAACTCGAATAATGAATGATCAAACTCGATTAATGAATGATCAAACTCGATCAATGAAGTGACAAACTCGATCAATGAAGTAACAAACTCGAACAATGAAGTCACAAACTCGATCAAAATGTGACTGAACTCGAATGAAGTGTATTTAAACACTTAGAATGTTTGACAAACTCGTATGAAGCACAAAGAATCTCAGATTACTTCTAATCAAACTCATATGAAACTGTGAACAAACTCGAAGAGTGATTAAACAAACTCTAATGACAAGTAATCAAACTCGAAATAAGTTTTATCAAACTCGAATGAAGTTTGATGAAACTCGATCAATATTTTGAACAAACTCGGTCAAAAAGTGATCAAACTCGGTTAACTCTTTGATCAGACTTGGTCAATACACTGATCAAACTCAATTCTTTCTTTGCAAAACTCGGTCAAAACTAAAATTTGGTGTTGCCCGAGTTTGAACAGAAACTGATAAAAACCAAGTTTAAAATCACAATTTTCATCAAAAAAATCCACCAATTTATCCCAAATTAAGATCGAGTGTGCGGTTTTCACACAGAAACACTTTTTGTGAGAAAACTTTGCCTAATTTCAGATCAAATGTTAAAAATTTGACAAAATCAGTAAGAACACAAAAGTTTTTGAAAAATCAGCAAAACTCAAATTAATTTCTGTGTGTTTGGATTTAAAAACTGAGAGTTATATCAATCAATTCGTCTTCAAAAAATGATTCTTCAATCAAATTTTCACTTCAAAACATACACTGATTCAAAAACCCTATGAGATTTTCTGAATTTCAAAAAAAAAAAAAAATAGAACAGTGTTCGTGAAAATATTTTACAGATTCAAAAATCACCAAAATTGAACCATATTAGGCTCTGATACCAATTGATATTTCAATAACAACAATCACAAACAAGAATCTAAGAATTAAGAACACAATTGATACACAATCAACCGAATGATTTGATTCCAGAGAAAGAATTACATACGAGTTCTTGGACTGAATGCATTGAAACCTAGGAGACCTTATCCGTACAATCATAATCAATCCGTGCAAAAGTACATCCTGCTACAGTACCGTATTTCTATTTATATGCATTTATAAATATTGAGAAATTACAAAACAAACCCTAGACTATTACATTTATAAACAAAAGTTAATCCCAACTTTTGTAATAAAGAACAAGTGAAATTTTTCAAAGATATATATTTCTGTTACATTTGATAAAGAAACAGTAGCATTAAATTGATGGAAATGATGTTGTGTTTATTGAGATAAAGGAAATCAACATGATATCTTTAATGTTGTTCTATTTTGCATGTATTAGAAATCCGAGAATACATTTGAAGTTATTCTAAAATTATTCCATAACTACTTGTTGTCGTGGGAACTATTATGAGACTTAAAGGCTACTGTGGTTTTTAGTTGATATTTATGGGTGATGAATATAGCTAAGGTTGAACCAAATTCATAGGTTTTCATTGCGAACAACTATAGGATAGAACCACCGATTGAGACCACTTTGTGGATCATAGTCATGAGTCGTCTCAAAAAGGTAATCCTTAGTACCTGAGATGTCTACGTACTTCAGCGCGGGTACCACTGTATGCTTGTCCTAACCTAACGTCATTCGTAACTGGGTGATCATACTGGTTCGAGGCCGGATGCAGTGGGAGCCGTGCTGGAGGCCTAGATAGTCAAAATGAGATTTGCACCTTCTTTTAACTAAGAAGAGATATTTATGGGCCCCTTGGTGATCGATACTGAAAGAAATGTGGTCGTGTCAGACAAAACTGATGTGTTCTACTTTGTCTGTTACAGTTCAGTATAATATCAGGAGTCGAGAAACATAATCGTGTTTGCTACGATTGATCTAATCCATGTCTGGCTTTCACATTGCAATATCATGATGCATGAGATATATAACCTAAGTTTCTTTTTAGAAGGTCGTTTCAACAAGAATGCCCGAATAGGAGTAAGAGTTTATGACCTTGGTTGCCTAAAGTGTCTAGAAATGACCTCCTTTAGATGCATGTTGTAGGATAATAATGTCGTCTTACACAAGTGGGAGTAGGTTAGTGTATGGTGTATCAAGATGACATCACTACTACATCATGACTGATTTCATAAAACACTTGAGTGTCTCACCGATGAGCACAACTGAGCAGATGTAATCAAATTATTGAATAAATGATATTAGATATTGTTTATAACACGAAATGATTATTGAGATTGAATTAATGGGTGATTAATTATATCTCAAAATGCGGGGAATAAAAGTGCAATATTAGATATTGTAGTAATTTAATTGTCATTAAATAATTATCTAGTCTTTTATTTATTATTAGATTTTGAATAAAAGATGTATTTATTTGAATTGATGTTATCTGTAACAATCTTGCTTTTGGCCCAACTTAATTATCTGATTTTGAGCCAATAATGTAATTTTATTACATTATGTGAATTGTAAATTAATTAAGTTATGAAATATTTAATTAAATTATGTAAATATTCAAATTATGATAGTTATAAATTATTAAAGATAATTAAATAAAAAGATGTAAAATACAAAAGTTAAAGTGGGTTAATTTCACATAAAGATAAAATGAGATGTATAAACTCAAATTAAATGGTCATTTAACAACAATTAAGAAATCACACACACACACACACACACACACTCTCTCTCTCTCTCTCTCTCTCTCTCTCTCTCTCTCTCTCTTCTTTCTCTCTCTAAGCTACGGCTTCTTCACAAGAATTCATCAAAAAATCTCCATAAACTTGCATTAATTGAAGAGTTAATTCAAGGAAAAGCTTACATACATCATCAAGGATCATCAATTGACAAGAATTCAAGGTATTAATTACTTAAATTTTTATATTTTTGAGTTTATGTTCGGTTTCATAAAAACCGAATTAATGATTTGAAAATTTTGGTTGCATGTTTAAGATTTAATAGATAATGATGAAATTAAGTAGTTTGAAGTAATAGAAATGAAAATTTATGGTTAGATTGTCCAAATTAAGTAAAAATCGGAATATTTGTTATTATTTGTGTTCTTGACAAAATATGAATTTTTGGACAATCTTGATAAATCTATAGTGTTTTTGATAGGGAAAAGTGTATAAAAACACTCTAAAAATGATAATATAACAAAGCATTACATTGCATGTTACAGAAAATGAGTTTAGAGTAAATTTGGTAAAAATCCGTAAATGTAAAAGTATGAACACCAAGAATAAATTTCTGGAAAATATGAAGATGTGGGATCTGAATTCGGTTGAACCCGAATTCGGATGAGATGCCCCATTTCAGATCACTATGAGTTTGTTGGTACATCCTGTGTGACGATAGCAGTCTAAGTGATTCTGCATAGTGAGTTTAGCAAGTATGTGTTAGATATGTTTATATGTGCTTGACTGTTATTGATTGTGTGTTTGAACTTGATGTAACATAATACAAGAAGTTCAAACATAAAGATCAAAGATTAATTCAAGCATAAGTTAAAAACATGAGTTTCAACACTTAGATGTTTAAGTGTTTTGGCTAGATTCGAATTACATAAAGGTAGACATTCGAATCTGTGATAGATTCGAATGTAGCCTTAGATTCGAATGAAGGCTAGATTCGAGAGTGTCTTTGTGGACAGACTCGAATGGGCCTTGGGCCAGATTCGAGGTTGGCCCACATCAGACTCGAATCAGGGTCTATAATTAAGGATAGACTCGAATCATTAAGGGATTTTTAGCAGAATTCGTGAGGAATTAAGCAAAAGGCGATCTCGAGTTTATCAGCTAGGTGAGTGCCGTTTCGGAGAGAATTAGTTCGTAGGATCGTTCGTGTGTCGTTCGTTCAGCGTCTAATAGTCTCCGTGTTCCGTTGGTTGAGAGTTGTTCGTCTAACCGTCAACGAGGATTCCGCACTCGTTCACGGATCCGCGTCTAGATAGATCTTGCAGTCGTAGACCTTACAAGTGGTATCAGAGCCTACGGAGTGTTCTTGGTGTTCTTCGTGTTCATCAGATACATTCTAGGTTTCTTGACGCTAGTTGGACGGGTTTGCTCTCAAAAACGTGTTTTCAAGCTTAGCAAATTCATATTCGGGAAACACTTTGTGGTTTTTCACGTTTTTGATCGAAATCACTATTTTTCGTTCGAAAAATAGTGATTTAATCTGTAAAACGTCAAAAGATCAAAGTGTTAGCCGTTTTTCGAGTTTGCGGCGCTCGAATCTATAGGGGTAATTAGGGTTTCACTTTAGTCTCGAGTCTAACCTAAATACGCTCCTTTCGAGTCAATTTCAGCGTTTTTCGAATCTACCTGTTTCGAATCTGTTGCTTCATTCGAATAGGATCTCGAGTCTAGTTTAGTTTCGAGTTTGTTTCGAGTCCAGTATTGTTTCGATTCTGTTTTTTCGAACCTGCTGAATTTCGAGTTTGCTGACCTTCGAATCTAAGGACCATCGAATCTAAGGATATCTCGAATCTGACATATTTCGAGTTTAATTGAATTAAAACACTTAATCGAATTTAATCCCAAATAAATTGGAATCTAATTACATTCGAATCTATCTAGATTCGAAAGAGTTAATCCACATTAGTTTCAAATTAAATTAATTAAGGGTCAATTCAATTTCTTTCGAAAAGATGTCTAATCTTCAGAAATTCTTAGAAATGGACCACGAAGTTGGGAAGGCAAATGCACCGCCTAAGCTGATGAAAGTTGAGGACTATTACTGGTGGAAGGACCGATTTACAGATTTTGTACGATTCAATGATATGCGCATGTGGGTGTGCATAGATGAAGGGTACATCCCGCCAGTATCTGAAGTTGAAGGCCGTCAAAAGGTCTTGTCATATCAGATGATGAAAGAAGATGACAAGAAATTATTTGAAGCCGAAAACAAAGCTTTCTCCATAATCCGTATGGCTTTACCTCAAGATATTTTGCACACATTTCGGACTCAAAGGACGTCGAAGGAACTTTGGGAGTCTCTCGAGAAAAGGTGTGAGGGTAATCCTCGGGTGCGTAGAAAGCGTACAGAGCTGTTGAAACAACAGTTTGCGATTTTCAAGGCAATTAAGGATGAACAGTTGGATGATATTATCACGAGGTTCTATCATCTGATAACGGAACTTGAAAGTCATGGAATTGAGTATTCGGACACTGACAAGAACAACAAGCTTCTTGATGCCCTACCAGCCAAATGGGCTATGTACGTGGCAATGATTAAGCTGAATGAGGACAAATACTATACTCAATCACTTGATGACATTGTGGGAACGTTGAGGGCATATCACTTCGAGTTGATTAAGGCTGAGACTGATTACGAGCAAGTCCAGAATCCGACAATGTATTTTGGAAAGACATCTAAATCATCAGTGACAGCTGAACCAAAGAGTGCTACAACGTTTTTCACCGGAGAAACGTCATCGCCAGCAGAGTCTGAAGACTCATTGAATCGCGCGTTCTTAGGATTAGGAAGATCGGAAGAACCGCAACCTCAAGTCCAACAGGCAGCGAACAGTCAGAGTTATTCGAAAATGCCAATGAGCGCAAAGTCAGCGGAAGAGCATCTGAATCTACTTGCTTCTTTTGTGGCCGCATACGGAAATTGTGTTCAAGGGAAAATCAATGACCCAGCTCTATGGGATGAAGATTACGATCAGTCGACCCTGATGACTTAGAGGAAATGGATCTTAAGTGGCAACTGGCCATGGTGACCCAGAGGGTAAAAAGATTCATCAAAAGAATTGGGAGGAATCTGCAGATGAATAACAAGGGGATCGGGTTTGATAAGTCCAAGGTGAAATGCTACAACTGTCAGGGATTGGGACACTTCGCCAGGGAGTGTCAGAGACCGAAGGTAGAGACATACCAAGGATAGAGTCAGCATCAGGGACAGTACCAAAATCAGTCCCAACAACGATGCCTTCCGAGTTCCTCATCTGGACAGGCCAATCTAGCGGGTCTTCTATCCAATGTCACTTCAGATAGACAGCTAGATGGCACGTATGATTGGAGTTCACATCCTGAGTCGAATGCTAGAGCCTTCATGGCTGAAGTCACAGAAACGGGGTGTGATGGGAACGAGCAGACTACACGGGACAGCAGTCCAATGTGGGTAGAGAAGGCGAATGATCAGACAGTGCTGGAGTTTGCTGCTCAGATGGCCAACGTGGAATATGATAACTCTAAGGTTAGTCTATCTTACTCTCTATTTCAAGAATTATGTGCTTTGTGTGCTACTTCTAATGATAGGTTAAATCTAGTCTTAGAATCACATAAAACCATATCTGCTCAAAATGAGAATTTAAAAATTGAAAACGCTAGCCTAAATGATATAAAGCAAGATTTAAAAGAAAAGCTTAAGGCTGATGCTCAGGACGTAGTAGTTCTAAAAGACAAACTCAGTGAGCAGTGTGTTAGGATAGAACTTATGTATGAGCACGTAGAGGCCTTAACAAAAAGTCTTAAGGACAAGGATATAGAGCTAGCTGAGACCAAGGTTAAGGTAGCAGAGGCAAACAGCAAGTTAGAGAAGTTTAGGAATTCAAGCTTAAATCTAGGGAAAGTCTTAGATGCCCAACGACAGTCTAAGAAGCCCGTAGGTCTAGGTTTTCACGAAATTCCTCCACCATTCAATGCAAACTATATGCCTCAGCCTTAGGAAAAAACTGACAAGTCAGTAGACTTAGAGGACCTACCTGAACCGACACCAGAGCCTATAGTAGAAAATGCACCTAAGGTGGCTGACTCAAACGTCAAGGTCAAGAAAGTGAAATTTGTGTCTTCCTCCAGTGAAACACCTGCAGGAAAACAGAAACTTTCATGGGCTGACCAGGTCGACGAGTCAGACATCATAGTTGTACCAAAGGAAGTAGACACTAGTGAGACACCTAGATCTAAGGGAACAAACAAAAAGTCCATGGATAAGATGTCTTGCTTCAGATGTCACGAGAAAGGACATGTTGCTTCTCACTGTCCACTTAGGAAAGCCGATGTTACCCCTAAGACAGTGAATCCAACACCTGTTAAGCCCTCACCCAGTGTGGCAAGCAGCAGTAGTTCTCAACCTACCGAGAAAACTGTGCAGGCCGCACCCAAACAAGTTGTGAAAAATACACCGGTTAAGGTTGGACCAAAGGAAGTGATTAGGACAAATTCACCGAATCATGTCAATAATCAATCTAGGTCAGCACCTCAGCAAGTCTATAGGAGCACAACACCTAGCAGGTCACATACTCCAGTTAGGTCACATACTCCAGTTAGACAATATGCACCGGTAAGAGCTCAAGGATCACAGTCAGAAATGGCATATAATAGAAATTATTCTAGAGCTCCACAACAAATGCCTACACCAAGGCAAAGAGTGAACTTAAATCACTCGGCACCACAACAGAATTCAGTTCAAAGGCCCAACTCACCTGAAAGGCGAGATGGGTACTTGAAAGAGTTCACGTATGTGGACGAGAATGGTATTACCAAGTCAGTCATGGCTTGGGTTCCCCGTGATAACTAACCTCTTTTCTTTCATGTGCAGGAGATAACTACAAGTCCAAACAACAAGTGGTTCGTCGACAGTGGTTGCTCCAGGCACATGACGGGGGAAAGAAGTCTTCTCACAGACTTCAAGGGGGGTAATAGGGGATTCGTATCATTCGCTGGTAACAAGGGTGGAAACATCACGGGTACCGGAGTGGTCACTAATGGGACAATATAATTGGACCAAGTTTATCACGTTGATAAACTGGTTCATAATCTCATTAGTGTATCTCAAATCTGTGATAAGAAGAACTCGGTGTTATTTACTGACACTGAGGCGTTAGTGCTAAAGCCTGGATTCAAAATTCCTGAAGAATGGGTGTTGATGCGGGCGCCAAGGAAGAACGACTTGTACATGCTGGATATGAACAAGCCAGAGACTTCGATGGGGCCAATTTGTCTACTATCCAAAGCTTCGGAGACGGAATCCGTACTGTGGCACAGACGCATGGCTCACCTGCACCTGAGAAAGATGAATTACATAACGAAGCATGGACTGGTGCAGGGTGTGCCCATGAAAAGTTTTCAGTTCGAGGATAAGTGTCTACCTTGCATGAAGGGCAAACAGCACAAGAAGACACACAAGTCCAAGAAGCAGAATTCCATAGCCTCAACATTCGATCTGTTGCACATGGACCTTTTCGGCCCAATCAACAAAAGGAGTATCGGAGGTAGTTGGTACTGCTTAGTTATCACTGACGATTACTCACGTTTTTCTTGGGTTTTCTTTTTAGGTACGAAGGACGAGACGGCTGCAAGGCTCATCGGGTTCTTGGACCAAGTGGAGAACTCATACGGAACTAGGGTTAAATATATTCGTAGTGATAATGGAACTGAATTCAAAAACACTGTAATTGGTGTATATTGCCTATCAAAGGGCATAGTGCATCAATTCAGTGCACCATATGAACCTCAACAGAATGGGGTGGCCGAACGTAAAAATAGAACTTTGATTGAGGCTGCAAGGACTATGCTTTCGGATTCAAAGCTTCCTACCATGTTTTGGGGGGAGGCAGTGAATACCGCGTGCCACATTTTAAACCGAGTCCTTACAGTCAAATCATTGAACAAAACATGCTATGAAATTTTGAATAAACGGCCACCTAACTTAACTGGATTCGAACCGTTTGGAGTACCATGCACACTTTTAAGAACAAAACATCAACCGAAGTTTAGTGAAAAGGCTGACGAAGGATACTTCCTAGGTTATGTGCCAAACTCACCAAACAAACGGGTGTTTAACAAAACAACTGGTACTGTGGAGATTGTGTATAACATTGAAGTCACAAGTTATACACATGAACCCCAAACTGGTCCGGAATGGATATTTGACTATGATAAGTTATTTGAGTCATTTAACATTCCTCTGGATGATAATGCAGGTACAATCGAGAAGGACATGGCGACGTTGCATCTGAACGACGATGGCCAAATCTTTCCGAGGACCACGTTCGAATCTACATCCGAGCCTACTGCGACTGTAGATGGATCTCCAGAAGTTGCTGATCAAGAAGCACCTACCACTGAGAATCAGACTCAAGCATCGAGTTCCAACTCTGAGGAAAACGTCCGTGAGGAGGAAAATGTAGAAGCTGAGCCTGTTCCCCCATTAGGTGAAATAGGATCCAACTTAGGAGATAATCTAAGGGTTGATGAAATAGAGACCTCTAGGATTAACAAGAACCATCCAATAGAAAGCATCATAGGAAATCCTAACGAGGGTGTGAAGACTCGGAGTAGTGTAAATAACAACACCGTGTTGTTGTCGATGATAAACGACTCCGAGGCATATCACACATGTCTTTATTCATGTTTCATATCGCAAGTAGAGCCTAAGAATGTGCAAATGGCACTTAAGGATAACTCCTGGGTTGAAGCGATGCAGGAAGAACTTTCACAGTTTAGGAAACTAGAAGTGTGGGAGTTAGTTCCGTTACCTCGAGGGGAGATTGCAATAGGAACCAAATGGGTTTTTAAGTGCAAAAGAGACGATCGGGGTATAGTCACGCGCAACAAGGCGAGATTAGTTGTAAAGGGTTTCAACCAAGAGGAGGGAATCGATTACAACGAAGTTTTTGCACCAGTAGCAAGGCTGGAAGCCATTAGGTTGTTTCTAGCGTTTGCCTCCTTCAAAGGCTTTAAGGTATATCAACTAGACGTTAAGAGTGCTTTCCTGTATGGGAAAGTGAAGGAGTTGGTGTATGTAGAACAACCGCCCGGATTTACAGATCCAAAATATCCTGATAGAGTATATCGCTTAGATAAGGCTCTTTATGGATTACATCAGGCACCTAGGGCGTGGTATGAGACTTTATCCAACCATCTTTTAGAAAACGGTTTTGAAAGGGGTAGGATAGATAGTACTCTATTTGTGAAGAGGAAGGGTGAATACTTTATCTTGGTACAAGTGTACGTCGATGATATCATTTTTGGATCATCAGACGAACAGATGTGCAAAGATTTCGAGAAGGTGATGAAGTCTAAGTTCGAGATGAGTGCTATGGGGGAGTTGGATTTCTTTTTAGGGTTACAAGTTGACCAAAAGAAGGAAGGGATGTTTATCCATCAAACTAGGTATGTCTATGACATGTTAGAACGGTTTGGGATGGAGGGAACTAAGTTGACTGCCCACTTCAGCACGCCGATTCAAGTGAATCACAGTCTCGGGCCGGGTACTGAAAGTGATACCGATGTGGATCCGACTTTATATCGGGCCATGATTGGGTCACTTATGTATTTAACTGCTTCAAGACCTGACATAATGTTTGCTGTGTGTATTTGTGCTAGGTTTCAAGCGAATCCGAAGGAGATGCATATGAAAGCTGTGAAGCGGATTCTACGATACCTCAAGTCGAAACCGAAGCTGGGACTTTGGTATCACGCGGAGGGAGATCTAGAGTTAGAGGCATTCGCGGATTCTGACTACGGAGGATGCAGCTTGACGCGCAAATCTACAACTGGAGGTTGTCAGTTCCTAGGAGGGAGATTGGTATCCTGGCAATGCAAGAAACAAACATCGGTAGCCATTTCAACGTGCGAGGCCGAGTATGTTGCTGCTGGTAGTTGCTGCTCACAGGTTCTGTGGATACAACAACAATTGCGGGATTACGGTTTGGCTTACACTCAAACTCCTATTAGGATAGACAATCAATCTACAATTGCTATAACTAATAATCCAGTTAAACACAGTAAAACAAAGCACATAGACATAAGGCATCATTTTATTCGTGATTGTGCTGAAAAGAACTTAATCAAACTGGTAAAAGTGGCAACAGAAGATAATAATGCAGATTTATTTACCAAAGCGTTTGATAAGTCACGGTTTGAGTATTTAATTCAACTGAATGGAATGCGCAACCCAGAGTAATTTGACCTTAGTAGTAGTAAGTTTATTTTATTTTAGAGTCTTAATATTTCTTTCTTTATAGTAATCTGCTAATTTAGGAAAGTTTCTATTTTTAGTAAGTTTCTATTTTTAGTAAGTTAGTAGGTTAACTCATTTTACTGCTTTTCTTATGAAAAACAAAAGAAAAAAGAGAGAAAATTACAAAAAAAAAGAGAGAATATCAAAAAAAAGAGTTAAGTCTTAGATACATAGGTTCAAAGTGACGAAAATTAGCACCTTCGTTACAGACTCTAAGTATTTAGGCTTTCACACATAATGAAACTAAATCCTAAGTGTTATACTTTACTTAGTTTGATGTGTTGGTAGGCAAATACATATAGGGAATCTCAAGGCTAATAAAATATTCTAGGAAAACTCAAGCGTGTCACTAACTTAGATATATGACCAATCGGTCTTAATTTTTATGTACAAGACATACAAACATTGAGTCTAAATGAGGTATGCAAGCTTTCTGGGGATGTATGGCAACATCAAATACATCTGAAAATGGAAAGAATAGAAATATCATGTAAAACTGAGAGTCGAAAACATGCAACTCTGTTGTACGTAAGTACAGACCTGTTGTCTCTGTTTAGATTCGGGTTAGCAGACATGTCGCTTTGTTGTACATCAGTACAGACCTGTCACCGCTATCTGCTAACTTTAAAAGAAAACCTTAAGTCGAACTAAGACACTTTGTTGTATGAAAATACAGACCTGTGTCCGATGTTTGTCTTTTAAAGAAAGTTTGCAAATACCAACAAGTTAGAATCTTTGTCTGTGTGCCTTGATCATAAAAGTATGTCTATGTCTGAGTCACATAAGATAATTTCCTGATAAATAAAAAGTCCAAGGGATATTCCGAAATGTAGAATGTTTAACGGGGTAAAATACCAACAATCGGCTAAATAGGTATGTCACAACAAACAATCAAAGGAATCAAAAATTCCTAAGTGTGAAAGTTTAAGTACTGAAAGTTAGTATCAGACATCGCTATCTGATTGAACCTTTCTTAGACTATACTCATCAAAAAAATATGTTGTTAAGTATTTAGCTTAGATTGTAAATTTTCTTAAGTCTAGATTAAATTTTTGGTCAAAATTTTATTTTACTTTATTTATTTTATTTTTACCTTAGTTTATTTTATTTTATTTTAGTTTAGTTTAATTTTTACTTAGGTAAAAGGTTAAAAATTACTGAGGGTGCATTCAAAGTTGAATAAAATAATCAATGCGTGAATTATCTTAAGCTTAGGATAAAAGAATTGGCATAGTTTATCTGGTTACACAATACCGTAGAAAAAGTTGGAAAAGTTGAAATTATTTCAAAATTTTCGAAATTTTTCTAAGTGTTGGTGGTTTCGAATCTAAGACAGACTCGAATAAGGAGTAATTCGAATCTGTCAGTAGATTCGAATCTACGCTTAGACTCGAGGGTTGGTGGTATAATTAGGTTAACAGTAAGTCATTAATTCCATCTGTTTTCGAATCTATACTATCAAATCTATCAAGGCGATTTCGAATCTGTTCTTTCGAGTCTATCGTAATCCTTCTAAACGACATTTTGTCGAGTTTGAAGACTGTGTGTTCGATTCTACTCTTGCATCTAGGTATAATCAACTTGATTGTACAAGATTTATGTAGTTTTATACACAAGTTTAGGCTAAAACATCAAATTTTGAAGTTTTATGGGTCAAAATAGGGTTTTTGCTAAATAACTAAGTTTGGACCTATAAAATATCAAATTAAAAGCATAAATCGATGATTAGAACCTAGTTGAACTAATGTATGTGATTTACCAAGTTCAAAATGGTTAAAATCTTGGGTTTTTGTTAAAAAATTGGGCCGACGGGGTTTCGAGTCTATGCTTGGATTTCGAATCTGTTCATGGGTTTCTCGAATCTGTCAATAGATTCGAGATGACCATGATATTCGAATCTGTCCATTAGACTCGAATAGGGACTTCTTCGAATCTGTCCATTACACTCGAATATGGACACTTCGAATCTGTTACTTTCGAATCTGTACTTTATTTACTTTGTTTAATTTAAATTTTATTAAACTTGTGGAAATTTAATTGTGTTAGATTTTGTATTTAATCAAGTACAAAATAAAACAAATTTGAATTTAAACAAGTTTATTGATTTTTAATGAGTCTAACAGTTTTGTTTATTGTGCAGATATGGCGGCTCGAGCTTTTATCCCAAAGCATAATATGGTCCTTAATCCTGATAATAATATCCCTGAGGCGCAGGGTTTTCGCCAAGTTTTGGATTTCCTAGCTGAATCTAGGATTAGCTATGCGTTGTATCATAACATTCCAATAGTCATTTCGTATGTACGGCAGTTTTATGACCATTTACAGGTTGATTGTACTGTCACCCCGACAGTTCTAAGAACCAGAATTGCTGGACAGCCGCTAGTCTTCTCTGCAGATATGTTGCGACAGGTTCTGCAGTTGGGAACACAGGAACAGGAGGACGGGCCTATTGACTTCCCGTTAAGTATTAGGCAGACCGCGTTTCTGAGGATGGGCTATAGTTTGGATGTTGCGAAGTCATCATATATGAAGAGTGGCCTGATAGGGCAGTGGAGATTCTTGGTGCACGTTTTCATGGTTTGCTTTGCGCCGAAGAAGGCTGGTTTTGACTACATAGTGTCAAAGATCCAATCTGGGGTTATTACACTGGTGTATAATCGGAAGTTCAGTTTCTCACAAATGTTCTTCTCGGAGTTCGTCCATCAGCTTACGGCTCCTGAAAGGGAAAGGTTTCTGCTGTATCCAAGATTCGTCATGATGTTGATAAGGCACTTCTTGCCAAATTTGCCACAGTCAGATGACTCTCTGAGCGTTAATGTTATGGACAAATGCATTTTTGCTGACTGTTCCTCACATCGAGGAAGATTAGCTGTTCCGGTGGCGCGTCCATTGTTTGGAGCGATTGTGGATAGGGAGTTTCACGCCCCGGGAGATGCCAACTGGGCAGGGGTCGTTGAGATTCAACCACAGCAACAACAACAGCAACGTCAACAACAACAACAGCCGCGTGCTCAGCCGCGTGATCCAAGACGCCGACAGAGACCAGCCGCGAGTCAAATCCAGGCATCCAGGCCTTCTACGAGCGAACAGCCCCAAGCACAGGAAGCAGGGCCTTCAAGTGCAGTTCCAGAATCCGAGCAGATTGCTCAAACACTGGAGGAAATATGGGCATCTGGTCCCCATGCCAATGAAGATGTTGCAGCAGCGTTAGTGGGTGAGCTGCTTAGTCCCCCAGAAGATGAAGATGATGTATTTCGGGATGTAGAGGAATATGAGCCAGAAAGGGCAGATGAAGGCTTAACATCTTCAGAATCCGAATCAGAATCAGAGGAAGTTCCTGAACCAGCAGCTGCAGATCCCGGAATTCAAATTGGAACCTATGGATCGAGGTTGATTGTGAATGAAGGAGGTTCGAGGAGGCGAGAGGACAAGGTATCTGAGGATTCAGATTTTGAAGAAGAGGAGGTTGCTCCGTTGGTGACGAGGCAAAGGGCCAAACGTCACAGATTCATGCAGGGGACATCATCAGAGTCCGATGCACAACCTCAGCCTCAAACCCAAACCCAACCACAAGCCACAGCTCCACCATCACCGCCACCTCAGCATCATGAACCATACATTCCATCACCATTCATCCCATCTCCCATTCAGTCCATTCCATCTACGTCAGCCGCATATACTGAAAATCAAAGATTCATGCAACTCAAAGGACGTGTTGACTTTCAGCATGTTCAAATCATATCCCTTACAAAAGCTGTCGGTGAGCTCCAGGAGCATAACTCTAATCTTGACAAGGAGAATGCAGAATTAAGGAAGATTGTGGAGACTGTAAGAGACGAAAACACAGAGCTAAAATCGTTTATTGCTGATCAGTCTTCAGAAATCAGATCAATGAGGTCCCTCCTTGAGCAACTTATGAAAAATCTACAAACTCAGGGGGAGACAAGTTGTAAGGAGCAGGAAGTACAGCGAAGAGATGATGATAACGAAACCAATGATCCCGGTGCAAATAAAGAGAATGAGTCTGTAGATTTTCTTGCAGCTCAAACTACACAAGTTCAGGGGGAGCCTAGTCAAGGTGAAGGAGAAATGGGAGAAGCTGGTTCATCAAAACAGCCTACAGACTTTGAAATCAGTGAGATGATTGAAGCGCTTATGGATCTCGATGATGATCCTCTGGATGTAGGTTTTGATAATGAAGATGAAGAGCTGGAGGAAGGCGAGTTTGTGCCAGAAGAGGTAGTGGACTGGCAGTCAGATGATGAGGTAGTCGCTGATGAGGATGATGAAGCTGATGAGATAGTTGTGCAGCAGAATCCTATTACCGATACCTACATGATTGATGGAAATAGAATTGTCAATGTAGATATAGTAAATGCTGAATTGAATCCTCAGCCATCGACAGAAGAACCTGCAAGAGAGCTAAGTAATGAAGAAAAAAGAAAGCTATGGTTTAGGGCTGAAGAGAAGGAGTTAGCGATTAAGAGGACAATGAGAGTGTCGGGTACTGGGAAGCTGTCTGAGCGAATATTAAGCTGGTTCTTTGATAGAGATCTGCAACTATTTGTAATTAAAAGGAAAGACGGGCTTCAGTACATGAGGCGAACATTAAAAGCATTCAACTCCCTGCCAAAGATCGAAATCACTGCGCTAGCATGGAAAGATTTGATAAACATTGGCAATGATCCCTATGCGAGCGTAATTGAAAGAATCATAAGAAAGGAGGGGAGATCAAGGAAATTCGAGCGTTTGAATCCAAGGGTCGGGAGAAGAGTAGAGGATCCGTCACGTATTGATCCTCTAACTGGACGACCTTGGATGAGGATTCACTATAAGCCGGCTAGATGTCTTAGGAAGGTTCCTCTCAAGCCGATGCCACAAAATATTCTGAAGAATCTGAAGTGGTGGTATGCTGACACGGAGACTGGGGAACCGGTCATGGAAGACTTAGAAGAAAATGTTATTCTTAGAGTCTACGACCCTCTTCACCTGGTAAACCTCTCCAAAGATGATCTTCACATTTTGCATGCCTGTAAGATCTCAAGTGATACACATATGGACGGTGAAGCTAATAAGTATGAAAATGTAGTCAAGGTATGTGTCGAGAAAGGTTTGTATGCTGGTAGTATTTTGAATCAATAAATAAACAAAGTTTTTAAGTCAAATGTGTGAATTATTAGAAGCTATCGTCAAGGGGGAGTCTGTTGGTACATCCTGTGTGACGATAGCAGTCTAAGTGATTCTGCATAGTGAGTTTAGAAAGTATGTGTTAGATATGTTTATATGTGCTTGACTGTTAATGATTGTGTGTTTGAACTTGATGTAACATAATACAAGAAGTTCAAACATAAAGATCAAAGATTAATTCAAGCATAAGTTAAAAACATGAGTTTCAACACTTAGATGTTTAAGTGTTTTGGCTAGATTCGAATTACATAAAGGTAGACATTCGAATCTGTGATAGATTCGAATGTAGCCTTAGATTCGAATGAAGGCTAGATTCGAGAGTGTCTTTGTGGACAGACTCGAATGGGCCTTGGGCCAGATTCGAGGTTGGCCCACATCAGACTCGAATCAGGGTCTATAATTAGGGATAGACTCGAATCATTAAGGGACTTTTAGCAGAATTCGTGAGGAATTAAGCAAAAGGCGATCTCGAGTTTATCAGCTAGGTGAGTGCCGTTTCGGAGAGAATTAGTTCGTAGGATCGTTCGTGTGTCGTTCGTTCAGCGTCTAATAGTCTCCGTGTTCCGTTGGTTGAGAGTTGTTCATCTAACCGTCAACGAGGATTCCGCACTCGTTCACGGATCCGCGTCTAGATAGATCTTGCAGTCGTAGACCTTACAGAGTTCGGGCAACCTATTTCGGATTTCCCCATTTCGGTTCGGTTGCCATGATTCGGGATGACCAATTTGGATGCCACTTAGGATGAACCAATCCGGATGTCTATTTCGGATGAGAGTGGTCCGAACTCATATAACCCGAGTTCGGATGGTCCAAATCCGGGCTGGTCTTAATCCGGATGCCCAAATCCGAATATATCTGAATCCGGATGTATTGTTTTGATATTTTAAATGACAATTAAAGATTAATAAATAAAGTAATATGAGATATATTAATATTTATATCTCATTAAGATTTCAAAGAGTCAAAGAGAATGCAAAAATGATTGATGAGTTATCAGTTCTCAGAATCAGATAAAATAAAGATTTTAAGCTAAAAAGCTAATGATATGACATGATATGATTCTGGACAGGTTCAGATAAATTCTGAACAAAGATTTAAAGATATTGAAAGCGGATCACTGAATTGAAAAGAATTGACAGAGATCAGATTGACAAAGATTTAAAGATAAATCCTGAGATAACTCAAGTGGTGGATTTTATATCTGCTTGATAAAGACCTCATTACCTGTGAGCTATAGATATTCAGATTTACATGCGAGATTTCCGGTTGAGACATATTGTTGATGATAGATTATATTGACATTCATATATGATCAGCTGGATTGTGACCTATGCACACCATGGTTCGGTGATGCCCAGTGTATCATGATATCTATTTGATTATCATTTCACATGACATTGCATTTACAGTTCCTTTCAGATATTGCTATGAGATTTATTGCTATCATGACTTTGATTATTATGCTTCACTATTGCTCGCACCTTTGACATATCAATTCAGCTTAATATGATTAGCCTTGACGGACTATTGTTCTAGACCATGCTATTTCACCAGTTCTATTGAACTTGGTATGATACTCTGATGTTCCGCCATGTTGATTTACTAGTAGCTAGCCCTGTATGTGGCTGATCTCTACAATTTAAGTGTGAGCGTGGCTTGAACATCATCCGACTCTATGAATACTATGTCTCAATCATGAGTGGCTGTAGCGACAGTCAAGATATATCACGCTAGACCCATGATCCACTTGATAATGCATGTAATCTGAAAATCTATATTCTCACTAAGCTTTGCTTACAGTTGCTATTTACATTTTTACAGGAAAAGATAAAGGAAAGTCACCTGCTGGACCTAGTTCTTAGGTGTTACAAGATCAAGACAGAAGTTTTCATAGACCTTTACTCAGCAAACCCTTTTGGTACTGATTGGAAGATGACAATGTGGTGGTCTGGGTAGATTTATCTTGATTGTATGATGACATGAATTAGATTAGACTTATGCCCTTTATAAGTTTAATTTGAAAACTGTAAACTGTAAACTGTATTAAACTTAATCCTAATATTTTGTATTGTAATTTATAATTCCGCAACTTAATTACTTTATCTTAGTTATGATTGATATCGTGTTGCATGATGTGGGACCTAGACTCTGAGGACTGCCCCGTGAGGGGAGGTCTTCACAGAATGGTATCAAAGCCCATAGTTTGAGTGAATCAAGTATTACGAGAGTAATACTTGGTCTCAAACTGAAGCAATCCATATGTATCAATCATTTAGGTGGTTTGAACCTAGATAGGATGTACAGAATGTTAGGATGGGAAAAAGGGTACATAGATCTAAGTCTATAAACTGATAGTTAAATGATTTTAATTTTCAGTAAAGATGTCAGGATCAGGTGACATTCCCAACAACATGACTCCACAACAGATGTTTGAAATGATGCAACAACTGTTAGCCCAACATTCTGAACAACAAAATAAGTATATGCAAGAACAGCTTCAGGCTAGAGATGAGGCCGAAGCAAAAAGACGAGCTGATAAAAAGAATAAGAGAAAAGATAAACAAGTCCAGAATAATGAATCTGATTCTGATAACTCGAACCCTGAAACCCAAATTGAACAGCCGAAAGGCTGTAAGTGTAAAGATTTTAAAGCTAGCGGTGCCCTGAACTTTAAGGGTACAGTTAATCCAATTCAGGCGATGGATTGGATAAGCCACACTGAAGAAATCTTCAGGATATCTGATTGTTTGGAATCAAAGAAAGTAAGCTATCCATCTGCTTTGTTCGTCAGTGCAGCCCGTGCCTGGTGGAAAACCCAGAGAAGCATATATGGAGAAGAGGTAATACAGACTTTAGAGTGGAATCAGTTCTTAGACATGTTCAACGCGAAGTATTGCCCAGTTGATCAACGAGACAAGATGGAGGTTCAATTGATGCAGTTACCCAAGGAACCAAATCTGTAGATGAATATGAACATGAATTCTCGCGACTCTGTGGCTACTCCTCGTATCAAGTAGCTACTGAAGAAAGAAAGATGAATCGATTCCGTGGAGGGCATAACCCGAGATACCGGCATCCAATGAGTGCGATAAAGTATAAGTCTTATCTGGAAATGGTCGAAGCTGCAAGACAGATCGAGAGGGGATACCTAGAGTATGGCGATCAACTTTATGCTCTATCTACGAACCCGACATGTCCATCTCCCCCAAAGAAACAGAAATTCGGCAGATTCTTTAAGTCCAACAAACCGCAACCCCAGCAATCTCAGCAGTACAGCTCGCCACAGAATGTCCAAGCTTATTCCCTCACAAATGAACCCCGATTTTGTAAAAGATGCAGAAAATCACACATGGGATTGTGCAATCCAAACGACGTCACATGCTTTGCGTGTAGTAAAATCGGTCGCAGTAGCGAAGAGTGTCCCCAGCGAGGACTTGGATGTGCAAGATGCGGAAAGCATGGACACTTCATGTATCAGTGTCGTAGTGGACAACGAGGTCAATCGCAATCATCAGCTGGAGGTTCTACGATGAAAAGTTCAGCTGCAACTCCAACTGCAAGGACTCGTGCATTTCATATAACAGCCGAGGAAGCAAAGGAAACTCCTGACGTGGTTACCGGTACGTTCCTGTTAAATACGATACCTGCTCGTGTATTATTCGATTCTGGTGCTAGTCGTTCCTTGATATCGACTTCTTTTGCACAAAGATTATCCAAATCTCCATCGAAGCTTTTCGTTATACTTGATATTGAGACGGCCAGTAACAATTACGTTATGGCTGATTCTGTTTACCGAAATTGCACTCTGCTTGTTAAAAACATAATGTTCAACCTCGATCTCATTCCGGTTCCGTTAAAAGAGTTCGATGTTATTATTGGCATGGACTGGCTAATGAGCAACGAAGCTACGATTGTCTACAACCGCCGAATCATCAGAATCAAGACTTCAGACGGCCGACTATTAGAAATCAAAGGCGATAAGCGAAAAGGTGTTCACTGCTTCATAACTATAGAGAAAGCCCGTAAATATTTATCTAAGGGTCACGAATCATATCTATGTTATGTCTCTTCTGAATCTGTTACTGAAGCCAACAAGAAATCCATTTCTGATATTCCTATCGTCTGTGAGTTCCCAGACGTGTTCCCGGATGATATCTCTGGAGTGCCACGGGAACGACAAGTCCGAATTTGGAATTGACTTAGTCCCTGGTGCGGCTCCAATCGCCAAAGCTCCCTACAGACTTGCGCATGCAGAAATGCAGGAAATGTCAAAGCAATTGCAAGATCTGTTAGAGAAGGGATTTATCCGACCTAGTTCATCTCCGTGGGGTGCACCTGTCTTGTTTGTAAAGAAGAAAGACGGAACTCTCCGTATGTGCATCGACTACCGTGAGTTGAACAAAGTCACCATCAAGAATAAATATCATCTGCCCAGAATTGATGATCTATTCGACCAGCTACAAGGAGCAAGTTATTTCTCCAAAATCGATCTTCGTTCTGGGTATCATCAGCTGAAAGTAAGAGATGAGGATATTCCAAAGACAGCTTTCCGAACGAGATACGGTCATTACGAATTTCTCGTAATGCCTTTTGGATTAACAAATGCTCCAGCGACGTTCATGGATCTCATGAATCGCATGTGCAGACCGATGCTGGATAAGTCAGTTATCGTATTCATAGACGATATTCTGATTTACTCCAAAACGGAGGCTGATCATGTTAATCATCTGCGTCAACTACTAGAGTTATTGAGAAAGGAAAGACTCTATGCAAAATTTTCCAAATGTGAATTCTGGCTCAGACAGGTATAACCATTACATTGTATTGAGTTATTTCTTGAGCGTTCTTTGTTTCAAACAAAACTTGAAATCCTATTTGATTTCTTTATAGATCCAATTCCTTGGCCATGTTGTATCTGACGAAGGTATTTCAGTCGATCCTTCTAAAGTCGAGGCTGTTCATAAATGGCAAACACCTCGCAATGCCTCCGAAATCAGAAGTTTCCTCGGATTGGCTGGTTATAACCGGCGATTCATTAAGGACTTCTCGAAGATTGTTGTGCCACTCACGATGTTAACACGAAAGAATACACCTTTCGTATGGACTGATACACAGCAAGAGACATTTGAAACTTTGAAACAAAAACTCATTCAAGCGTCAATCCTAGCCTTACCAGAAGGCAATGATGACTTTGTCGTTTATAGCAACGTATCTGGTACTGGCTTAGGTTGTGTCCTCATGCAAAGGGGAAAAGTCATTGCCTACGCTTCAAGGCAATTGAAAGACTACGAGAAAAGTGCACCAACTCATGATCTTGAGTTGGCTGCCGTTACATTTGCACTGAAGATCTGGCGTCACTATATTTATGGGACTAAGTGTCAGCTTTACACTGACCATAAAAGTCTCAAGCATCTATTTACTCAAAAGGATCTGAATATGAAACAGCGTCGATCCTTGGAGCTTATCAAGGACTATGATTGCGAGATCATGTATCATCCCGGCAAAGCCAATGTAGTCGCGGATGCTTTGAGTAGAAAGACATATCCAGAAAAGTGTTGCTATGCCCTGACTCTTATTGTATTCTCTTCTGATCTTATCGAAGACATTAAAGCTGCTCAAGTTGAAGCACTGAAAGAAGAGAATCTCTGTTCTGAAAATCTTAAAGGGCAATTGCAATTTCTGTCTATGAATCATTTGAGACTTCAATGTCTCAAGGGAAACCGAATCTGGATTCCTAAATATGATTCTATTCGCAACACTCTTCTAACAGAAGCCCATCAGTCCAAGTTATCCATTCATCCTGGCAGCTCAAAGATGTACTTCGATCTGAAAGCTGACTACTGGTGGCCAGGAATGAAAAAGTACATCGATCGATATGTTGAAAGCTGCAGAGTCTGTCAGATGGTTAAGGCAGAACATCAGAATCCCTTCGGGGATATGCAACCACTGCCAGTTCCTGAGTGAAAGTGGGAGCATATAACCATGGATTTAATTACCAAGTTGCCTAAGACCAAAAGACAGCACGACTCCATCTGGGTAGTAGTGGATCGATTAATGAAGTCAGCTCACTTCATACCGATGAAAGAGACATACTCTCTTGATAGATTGGCACAGATGTATATCACTGAAATTATCTCTCGTCATGGTGTGCCGAAATCTATCGTATCTGATCGTGATAGTCGTTTCGCTTTGATATTCTGGAAAGCGCTGCAAGAGGGGATGGGTACTCGAATTTCCATGAGTACTGCATATCATCCTAATGCAGATGGTCAAAGTGAACGTACTATCCTTACTCTCGAAGATATGCTTCGTGCCTGTGTTCTTGATCTGGGTGGTAATTGGGATGACCATTTACCTTTAGTTGAATTCTCATACAACAACAGTTATCATTCCACGATCAAGATGGCTCCTTTTGAAGCTCTATATGGAAGAAAGTGCAGAACTCCCACCTGTTGGCACGAAACAGGTGAATCACCTTTAGCAGGTCCTGCCCTTCTACAGTTGACTCATGAAAAGATTCAACTTGTTAGAAGAAATATCCTTGAAGCTCAAAGCAGGCAGAAGTCATATTACGATAATCGTCACAGATCTATCAGCTTTGCGGTTAACGATTGGGTGATGCTAAAAGTATCCCCAATGAAGAATGCAGTGAGATTCATAAAGCGAAACAAGCTAGCTCCGAGATTTATTGGTCCGTTCAAGATTGTTGAAAAGATAGGGAATCAATCTTATCGTCTTGAATTGCCAACAGACCTAGCAAGAATACATCCTGTATTCCATGTTAGTCATCTGAGAAAGAGCTTGGCAGATGAAAGAGAAGTGCAGATGCCACATGTTAATCTGCAAATTGATGAAAAGCTTCGAGTGGTTGAAGAGACGGAATGTATTCTGGACTCGAAGACCAAAAAGCTTCGCAATAAAGAGATAAAGATGGTGCTCGTCCAGTGGAAACACCACAAAGGTTCGCATCATGGGAATATGAAGAAGTCATGAAAGCTATCTATCCAAGTCTGTTCGAACATAGCTAACTTCAAGGACGAAGTTTGTGCGTGGTGGAGCCCATTCTGTAACAACCTAGCTTTTGGCCCTACTTAATTATCTGATTTTGAGCCAATAATGTAATTTTATTACATTATTTGAATTGTAATTTAATTAAGTTATGAAATATTTAATTAAATTATGTAAATATTCAAATTATGATAGTTATAAATTATTAAAGATAATTAAATTAAAAAGATGTAAAATACAAAAGTGGAAGTGGGTTAATTTCATATAAAGATAAAATGAGATATATAAACTCAAATTAAATGGTCATTTAACAACAATTAAGAAATCACACACTCTCTCTCTCTAAGCTACGGCTTCTTCACAAGAATTCGTCAAAAATCTCCATAAACTTGCATTAATTGAAGAGTTAACTCAAGGAAAAGGTTACAAACATCATTAAGGATCATCAATCGACAAGAATTCAAGGTATTAATTACTTAAATTTTTATATTTTTTAGTTTATGTTCGGTTTCATAAAAAACCGAATTAATGATTTGAAAATTTTGGTTGCATGTTTAAGATTTTAATAGATAATGATGAAATTAAGTAGTTTGAAGTAACAGAAATGAAAATTTATGGTAAGATTGTCCAAATTAAGTAAAATCAGAATATTTGTTATTATTTGTGTTCTTGACAAAATATGAATTTTTGGACAATCTTGATAAATCTATAGTGTTTTTGATAGGGAAAAGTGTATAAAAACACTCTAAAAATGATAATATAACAAAGGATTACATTGCATGTTACAGAAAATGAGTTTAGAGTAAATTTGGTAAAAATCTGTAAATGTAAAAGAATGAACACCAAGAACAATTTTCTGGAAAATATGAAGATGTGGGATCCGAATTCGGTTGAACCCGAATTCGGATGAGATGCCCCATTTCAGATCACTATGAGTTCGGGCAACCTATTTTGGATGTCCCCATTGCGGTTCGGCTGCCATGATTTCGGATGACCAATTCGGATGCCACTTAGGATGAACCAATCCGGATGTCTATTTCAGATGAGAGTGGTCCGAACTCGGATAACCCGAGTTCGGATGGTTCACTTCGGATGGTCTGAATCCTAATTAAATCTGAATCCGGATGTATTGTTTTGATATTTTAAATGACAATTAAAGATTAATAAATAAAGTAATATGAGATATATTAATATTTATATCTCATTAAGATTTCAAAGAGTCAAAGAGAATGCAAAAATGATTGATGAGTTATCAGTTATCATAACAGATAAAATAAAGATTTTAAGCTAAAAAGCTAATGATATGACATGATATGATTCTGGACAGGTTCAGATAAATTCTGAACAAAGATTTAAAGATATTGAAAGCGGATCACTGAATTGAAAAGAATTGACAGAGATCAGATTGACAAAGATTTAAAGATAAATCCTGAGATAACTCAAGTGGTGGATTTTATATCTGCTTGATAAAGACCTCAGAACCTGTGAGTTATAGATATTCAGCTTTACATGCGAGATTTCCGGTTCAGACATATTGTTGATGATAGATTGTATTGACATTCATATATGATCAGCTGGATTGTGAACTGTGCACACCATGGTTCGGTGATGTCCAGTGTATCATGATAGCTATTTGATTATCATTTCACATGACATTGCATTTACAGTTCCTTTCAGATATTGCTATGAGATTTATTGCTATCATGACTTTGATTATTATGCTTTACTATTGCTCGCACCTTTGACATATCAATTCAGCTTAAGATGATTAGCCTTGACGGTCTATTGTTCTAGACCATGTTATTTCACCAGTTCTATTGAACTTGGTATGATACTCCGATGTTTCGCCATGTTGATTTACTGGTAGCTAGCCCAGTATGTGGCTGATCTCCACAATTTAAGCGTGAGCGTGGCTTGAACATCATCTGAATCTATGAATACTATGCCTCAATCATGAGTGGCTGTAGCGGCAGTCAAGATATATCACGCTAGACCCATGATCCGCTTGATAATGCATGTAATCTGAAAATCTATATTCCCACTAAGTTTTGCTTACAGTTGCTATTTACATTTTTATAGGAAAAGATAAAGGAAAGTCACCTCTGGACCTAGTTCTTAGGTCTTACAAGATCAAGACAGAAGTTTTCATAGACCTCTACTCAGCAAACCCTTTTGGTACTGATTGGAAGATGACAATGTGGTGTTCTGGGTAGATTTTTCTTGATTGTATGATGACATGAATTAGATTAGACTTGTGCCCTTTATAAGTTTAATTTGAAAACTGTAAACTGTATTAAACTTAATCCTAATATTTTGTACTGTAATTTATAATTCCGCAACTTAATTACTCTATCTTAGTTATGATTGATATCGTGTTGCATGATGTGGGACTTAGACTCTGAGGACTGACCCGTGAGGGGAGGTCTTCACATTATCATTTAATATTAGATAACTATATGGATAATTATAAACAATTAAATAGAGATCAATATAAATAATTATTTAGTCATTTATATTTATTACACAATATATAAAAGATAAATATTATTTAATAGATATATAATTATGGAGATAATTATATAATGTTTAAATAATAAAGATAAGTATTAAGATATATATTATATTATTATATTATAGTTAAAATAAATCAAAACTCTTAATAGTGTGTGTGTGTGTGTGTTGTGAACAAGTTATTGTTGTAAACGTTGTGAACAAATAAAAAATACATATAATCATTCATATATATCAACAAGTGTTTGTAACATGATTCATATGATTTAAAAGGTTTATAAAAGTGTCTACAACAAGATTGAGAACATTAAAAATGTTCATAGTAGTTTTTATAACAAGATACGTAGGATTCAACAAGATTAATAAGATTTGACAAATTCATAGGATTCAATAAAATCCATAGGACCCAATAAGATTAATAGGTTACTAGAAAAGTTCGGTAGTATTTTCAACAAAATTCATAAGATTCAAAGCTATTTTATGGTTGTTCACAATGTTCACAACGAATAAAGTGTTCACAAAAGATCTTTTGTCCCTTTCTCTCTCTCTCTCTCTCTCTGTATATATATATATATATATATATATATATATATATATATATATATATATATATATATATATATAGAATATGGTTCGAGAGAGTACCACCCCTATGCAGCGCACCAGAAGGTACCACCTTTAAAAAAACTTTTTAAATTTTTTTTCATAAATATGTTAAAATAACATTATGAAGATCATATTTCACATACATTCACATCTCCTAGCTCCTAAAAAATGATGTGAACGCACACTTACATAATTTTGAAGATATGTGAACGTGCATTTATGTGATGCGTGTTTTCATGCACTTAGAGTGTTCGGATTTGCGTGAAATTCACATATGATCTGTGTAATGTTAATTAAACATGTTCATGAAAAAAATTTCAAAAAAATTACTTTTAAGGGTGGTACCTTTGGTGCGCTGCATATGGGTGGTACTCACTTGAACATATATATATATATATATATATATATATATATATATATATATATATATATATATATATATATATATATATATATATATATGTGTGTGTGTGTGTGTGTGTGTATATAGGGATGAGATCCATTGTGAACAAGTTATTTGTTGTGAACGTTGTGAAGAAATAAAAAAATACATATAATCATTCATATATATCAACAAGTGTTTGTAATACGATTCAAAAGGTTCATAGAAGTGTCTATTTAAGATTCAGAACATTCAAAAGGTTCATACTAGTTTTTATAACAAGATGCATAAGATTCAACAAGATTCATGAGATTCGACAAATTAGTTGGATTTAATAAAATCCATAGGATCCAATAAGATTAATGGGTTAATAGAAGGGTTCGGTAGTATTTTCAACAAGATTGATAAGATTCAAAAGCTATTTTATGGTTGTTCACAATGTTCACAACGAATAAAGTGTTCACAAAAGATCTTTAGTCTATATATATATATATATATATATATATATATATAGACACATATCATACGGCAATGTGAGTGTGTGATACATATATATTATACGATATATATATAGACACATATCATACGGCAATGTGAGTGTGTGATACATATATATGATACGGCCACACAAATTTGTTTGGTGGTTGATGTGCTCTCGAGCAAAATGAAGCATGATATGCCCGTTTTTGATTCTATACCTGGCGTCGCTCGATCGTGTCATCACCGGTGGATATCGAAAGCTTTGTATTCATACGTTTTTGTCATCAACTACAAATGTACGAATTTTTATAGTTCTCATGTTACATATCTTATGTTTTACTTGGTATGATCGTGTACGAAATCGGTAATTTTAAAAAACTTCTGTTGCGTTTAATACGATTAATGTTTATGTTTTATGAAAAACCGATACTAATTCCCAACAACTTTTATGTTTATATTAATGCAAACCATTAAAAAAATACACTAAACTGACTAAAGTATCAAGAAATTAAAGATTTAGATTTTTTTTCTGTCATTTTTAATTCTAACCATAAAAGAAAATTACACTAAAGTATCAGGAAATTAAAGTTCAATGTTCAATTTTTTTTCTGAGACACTCTTTGAAGATCTCTATTTAATTAATTCTTTTTTGGCGGCTTGTCAAAACTCAAAAGCTAATTAATACTTGAAGTAAACGACCAAGTCAACTGCTAGACTTTAAGTCGTCTCTTTCATTATTATATGTTATTATTATTAGTAAGACTCTGGACTCTATATTGTATGTGTATTTGTAAGGTTCAAATAAAACGGTTAATTTCAAGCAAACCGAGCAACTGCATTAGCGAAATATTGTGTGCAGAATTCAGGACTAGACAGAAAACCCAACAAAGCGCAACTAAACCAGACTGGACCGAGGTCCAGCTTTCGGTTCTAGCCACGAAAAATGAAATTCGAACCGACTCTGTACTAGTTTTCCCAAATTTTCATTTCTTGGTTCTGTCTGTTGCTCACCCACCATTAGGATTTCATATATAACCAATTTGATAAGCATCGATCAAAGGAGTACGTGTAAAAATATTTAGTTTCTTACAATGAGAACCCAGCTTTGCTTTCTGATTTTCTTGATACCTTTTTATCTGATCTTGTTTGGAGACAATTTGAGATTGGTTTCCAGTCAATGTGAAATCAACCACCAGTCTATTTTGATCCAGTTGAAGAACAAACTCATTTTCGACTCTTCGCTTTCGACAAAATTAGTGTCTTGGAATGTAACTGCCACAGATTGTTGCACCTGGAAGGGTGTCACATGCAGCACCAAAGGTCAGGTTATCAGTCTAGATTTGAGTAATGAAATGATATCGGGTGGTATCAACGATTCTAGCGCTATCTTCAGTCTTACGAATCTTGAGAACTTGAATCTGGCTGCAAATAACTTCAATTTCACACAGATTCCTTCTGGGTTTGGTAGTTTGATAAGTTTGAAGTATTTGAACTTGTCGAATTCGGGTTTTTCTGGTCAGGTTCCTGGAGAATTCTCACAGCTCATGAAGCTGGAAGTTCTTGATCTCTCTTCCTTTTTCCCCTTCGGAGTTCGGTCACTGAAACTAGAGAAACCGAATCTAGCCATGCTTGTTCAGAATCTCACACACCTTAGAAAACTTTATCTGGACAGTGTGAACATATCAGCACAAAAATCTGATTGGTGCCAGGCTTTATCATCATCTTTGCCTAGGCTGGAAGTTTTGAGCTTGTCAGATTGTCAACTTTCAGGTAATTCGTCTGGCTCTGAACAATCTGAGTTCTCCAGTTCCAGATTTCTTTACAAATTTAAGGAATCTGACAGTAATCCAACTTGCCTATTGTAATTTGCAAGGAATATTCCCAAAGAAGGTCCAACAGTTGCGGAGTTTACAGATTCTAGATTTATCAGCAAATGAAAATTTACAAGGTTCCTTACCTGATTTTCCTATTCATGGTTCCCTTAGAAGTTTAGTTCTCAGCTACACAAATTTTTCTGGGGGGATACCCGAATCCATAGGAAATCTTAAAAATTTGTCCAGGATTCAGCTGGACTCGAGCAATTTCATTGGACAAATTCCGGTGACCATGGAAACCCTCACCCAATTGTCCTACCTTGACTTGTCATCAAACAAATTAACCGGCCAGATCCCATCATTTCAGCAGTGCAAGAATCTTACCCATATCGACCTCTCACGAAACAGTTTATCAGGTTCGATTCCTTCTGCTCACTTCCAAGATCTTCATAAGCTTATCTTGGTTAATCTAGGATTCAATGCTTTCAATGGAAGGATACCTTCATCTTTGTTCTCTCTCCAACAAGTGCAAAGGATACAGCTTTCCAACAACAATTTCGATGGTCCACTTGCTCATTTTTCTAACGCATCTGCATCTTTGGTGGATACTCTTGATTTGAGCAGTAACAAATTGGAAGGACAAATTCCGAGGTCTTTCTTTGAACTTAGACGACTTGGTATTCTTTTACTATCATCAAACAACCTCAGTGGCTTGATACAAATCAAGGATTTTCAGGGGTTGAGGAGCCTTACGAATCTTGATCTTTCGTTCAACAACTTGTCAATTAAGACAAGCTTCATCAATAGCACAGCTCAACTTCCACAGTTCTCCTCGTTAAAGTTGGCTTCATGCAATCTTCAGAACTTTCCTAATCTAAGAAAACAATCAAGTTTGAGCAGTCTAGACCTTTCAGACAACAAAATTCATGGGGAGATACCAAGCTGGATCTGGGAAGTTGGCAATGGGAAACTTGAATATATGAACCTTTCTCGTAACCTGTTAACTAGTCTCCAAGTGCCCTATAATTTTACTGGTCTTGCTGTCCTCGACTTGCATTCCAATCACCTCAGTGGGTCAATTCCGGTTCCACCAGAAACTGCCACCTTCATCGACTATTCTGACAATCGTTTCAATTCTTCACTCCCCGAAACCATTGGGAATAGCCTATGTTTTGCCTATTTCTTTTCTGTTGCCAACAACTTGGTCACTGACAAGATCCCTGATTCCATATGCAATGCTAGCTACCTTAAGGTTCTTGATTTGTCAAACAATAGTATAGGAGGAAGGATACCAAAGTGTTTGATTGAACTTGGTGGCAATCTTGGAGTACTGAACTTGGGCAACAATAACCTCAGTGGTCGAATCGACGGAACGTTTCCAAGCAACTGTGGTTTGAACACTCTAGACCTGCATGGAAACTATTTGGAAGGGGAGGTCCCACAATCTCTAGTTAATTGCACGATGCTAGAGGTGTTGAACCTCGGCAAGAACAGGATTAATGACACTTATCCATGCTCTTTGCATAATAATACCAACTTGCGTGTCCTTGTTCTGCGATCCAACCTGTTCCATGGACCTGTGAATTGTAGTGATAGCCAACACAACAACTGGTATAAGGTTCAAATTATTGACATAGCCCATAATAATTTTACTGGAGCCATCCCTGCAGATTATTTCTGGCAGTTGGATGCTATGATGAGCAGGAAGAACGGACCACAAAAAATGACTCACCTCAGCTTCATGGTGCTACAGCTTAATAACTTCTACTATCAGGATACAGTCACAGTCACGCTCAAAGGATTTGAGGTGGAGCTAGTGCAAATACTGACACTCTTCACATCCATTGATATCTCAAGTAACAGTTTTTCCGGGGAAATCCCAACCACAATTGGGCAACTCAATGCTCTGCATCTTCTCAATGTATCACATAATGAGTTCACTAGCTCGATCCCACGTTCTATTGGAAATCTAAGTCAGCTAGAATCATTAGACATGTCAGCAAACAAACTGAATGGAGAGATCCCTTCATTGCTTACAAATCTTCAATTTCTTGCTGTCCTTAATATTTCATCCAATCAACTGGAAGGAAGAATCCCAACAGGCAAGCAGTTTAACACCTTTGAGAACAGTTCCTATTCAGAAAACAAGGGATTGTGTGGGTTTCCATTGAACATACGTTGCAGTAGTCCAGTTGCACCATCATCTGTACCAAGTTCAGGTGAATCTAGTAATAAGCAAGATTGGCGGTACTCCGTACTCTATGGAATGGGAGTCGGGGTAGGACTAGTAATTGTTATATCAATATTGCGTTCTCTACGCAAGAGAGGTAATTCGGGTATTAGCAGACGAACAAACTTGCCAAGATGATCTCTCTGGCTATGGGTATTCATTAAACATATATGAACTTTGTCATTTAAATTTTCTATAATGCTTCCATTTGTAATTTTGTTTAATTATAATTTGGTAACATTTATTTTTATGTCATTTTCAAAAAACTATCTTTTACTTTTTGTGTTTACTTCATGTCATAGCCATACATAATACATAGCCATGTCATCAATTGCAACGGTGGTTGGATCAAAAGCAACATTGCTGCAAGTAGCAGAGCATCGCCATGTCGTATGTTATTTAAAAATGACTGATAAGGCCTATAAAACAACGAGCTACTATCATTTCTTCATTATAGATCGACATTCTTGTCTACATCTTATTTATCTTAAATTATCATAATTTCATTTAAATATATAATCTGATCTTCATCTTTTTTATCTTATACTAACGTATTCTTTCAAATAATACTTAAATACTATCACTAAGATTGAATTGTATGAATTTGAATTGGATTGGATGATATCCAACACAATATGTGATCCGACTAAAGCTAATGGATGGTGATCCAACTATTTAAAATAGAGGAATCATGGAATCAAATCGACCCATTTACTTTTTAGATTTCTGTATTATCTATATCCCCTATACCATCATGACCCAATATCATACCCTACTGTTCCTTACCCTCCTACCTTACCTATCCCAACATAGTTATAATCCGCCCACCCCACCCAACGCATTACTCCTATTCTATCCTTACTCACACCTATACATTCTCTACCTAATGTTGGGACTTTGTCCCACATAGAAGAGAGATGAGAAAATGATTTGCCTAATAAGCATGGATATGATTTATTAATCAAATTTAGATATTTGCTTAGAATGGATTGAACCCTAGAAATTAGGAGTGAGCATGGAGTGAGTTTGGATCGGTTTATGGCAAAAACCGAAATCCAAACCAAAATATCGGTTTTTAAAATTAACAGTCCAAACGGTTTGGTTTTTTCGGTTTCGGTTTTTTTGGATTTTGATTTTTTTTTTTTGTCCGAAACCCCATTTTTTAATTTGTGAAAATTATTTTTTCTTTGACAATATATGAAATTTTTAACAACATCTGATACAATAATCATTTAATCAAACATGAAAAAGACAAAAAAAAAAAAAAAAAACCCTTAAACTTCAAACATCCAAATATCCAATTTCAACAATTCAAATCATAAGTTTAAACATCCACAAATATCCAACTCCAATATTCAAAATCCCAAATCCAAAATGGTATTTTCATTAGACCCATGTATTACATGTTTATTTTTATTGATTATATAAAATTTACAATGAAAGATGCTCAAAATGCACACATATATTACACTTCTATATAAAAAATTAAATATAACATTTATCATGTTAGGCTGCTTTATTTTGAGGATTATTAAGCCTTCTAGCTACTAGTTCATGTTTTTCTACATGATAAGATGTTAGGAACTTTTTTTTTCCTGCTCTGCTGTAATATGGCATTTATGTTTCTTTGATGGAGATAAAATGTTTGGAACTTGGTCTCGAACTATTGCTAAGAGGGTTGTATGTAATAATCCAATCCCAGTAATAATTTGCACTTAAATCAGAAATATATTTATTGCATTGATGATGAAAATTAATGATTACAAAGGTGAATGAAAAGTGAAAACTCAATCTTTTGCTCTAGTCAATTGTTAGGGAATGAATTGTGAAAAACATACTCTTGTAATAACCCTAGAAAGAAAAGTATAATTTATACCATGAATACCCATCAAATTTTTCTAGAAAATAAAAATTACATTAAAATAAAATAAAAAATAATTACAAGATAGATCAAAAGCCCACAAGATTGAAATAGCTAGAATAAAGTCTAACAATCTCCCTCTTTTCAATCTGAAATTTTGGATATTAATTTTTGCTATCTGAAATTTTAGATTCGGATACCGGATTATCCGAATATCCGAAAATTGAATAATTTTGTTATGTTTTTAAAAAATAGATCAAATATTTAAAAATAAAAATTACCAACTCATGTATATAAATAGGTATTGCGTATAAATATATTACAAACCAAGCTACTTTGAAGCTATTTTACTAAAAAAGATAAAATAACAATTAAAAAACCTAAAATACATATTATATTGGTTAATAAACGAAAAACATTAAGTTAAAACTCAAAAATATACTTTATAATAAAAATAAGGAAGAATGGCGTCAAATAGTTGTGTACTTTTGAGTTTGTACATATTTATGTAGTCTACTTTTTTTTGTGCACATTTGGTAGTCAAACTTTCAAAAATGTTTCAATTAGGTAGTTGGGTGACTTGGAAACCGGCACCAACCGGTCACCATGCTTAGGTGGACGGGTTTTTCAAAAAAATGGCATCAAATAGCTATGAACTTTTAAGTTTGTACACATTTATGTTGTGTACTTTTTTTTGTGCACATTTGGTAGTCAAACTTTTAAAAGTGTTTCAATTAGTAGTTAATTGGGTTATCTAAAAATCGATACGAACCGGTTACTTTGCTTATGTGGACATACTTTTTATAATTTGAAATTAAAAAAACCTAAGATGATTTATTTTTTCTATAAAACTATAAAAAGATTTATAAACAAATATGTATCAAATTGATAAAATATGCTTTCATTATATAACAATATAATAGAGCATTAATTTTCAACTCCTAAACATGATATCTATCAAATGGAAATGATATGTTTTGAATTTGATAAGCATCGTGTTTAAGAGTCATTAATTCTAGGGAGAATTTCATATATATCCTTGTAAACTTCCAACATTACGTATATATCGTTACATTTCTTATTACATATATATCATTCTAAACCTTTAAATCTTACACACACACACACACACACACATATATATATATATATATATATATATATATATATATATATATATATATATATATATATATATATATATATATAGATTTAGGTTCAAGTGAGTACCACCTCTAATGCAGCGCACCAGAAGGTACCACCCTTAAAAGTAATTTTTTTGAATTTTTTTTTCATGAACATGTTCTAATTAACATTACACAGATCATATGTGAATTTCATGCAAATCCGAACACTCTAAGTGCATGAAAACACACATCAAATAAATGCATGTTCACATGTCTTTAAAATCATGTAAGTGTGTGTTCACATCATTTTTTAGGAGCTAGGAGATGTGAATGTATGTGAAATTTATATACGATCTTCATAATGTTAATTAAAACATGTTTATGAAAAAAAAATTTTAAAAAAGTTTTTTTAAAGGTGGTACCTTCTGGTGCGCTGCATTTGGATGGTACTCTCTCGAAATCAAGTGCACCCGAAGGTACCAACCTTAAAACACTTATTTTAGTTTTTTTTTTCTCATAATCATGTTTGATTTAATGTTATACGCATGATATATGAATTTCACATACATTCACACTTTTGGTGTTCATAAAAATTATGTGAATGCTCAATGCATATTTATGTGAATGATCATCCATGTGAATGGTCATTTCACACAATGTGAATGGTGTGAATGCCTTTTTTTACCATTCACAAGATTTATGATGTTGTTTCTTTTGAAAAAAAATCTTATAACGTTGTCTTATACATGTCTATTCAAAAAAAATATGTGAATGATCATTCACATTAGGGTACGCTGGGTACGCTGGAATCTTATAGGTACGCTGATGAACATGATTCTCTTTCTCTCTCTCTCTCTATCTATATATATATATATATATATATATATATATATATATATATATATATATATATATATATATATATATATATATATATATATATATATATATATATATATATATATATATCCAAATGACTATTTTAAATTTAATTACATCATTTAAAAAATATTAAATATCATTTTTTAATTAATATTATTGAATTAAATTAGATAACGATATTTCTTTATTTTTCTAATTTATTTTTGTTGGAATTTAAGATGGTAGTTTTGGTATTCAAAATTTTTTTAAATGATAACATAAATTTAAAATAGTCATTTGAATATATACGTGAGATTTAAAGATTTAGAAAGATATATATGTAATAAGAAATTTTGCAAGGATATATGTGTAATATTAAAAGTTTACAAGGATATATATGTAATTCTCTCATTCTTCTAGGTCATAAAAATATGTCCACATAAGTATCATAACGGGTTGGTATCGATTTTTAGATAACCCAATTAACTACTTAATTGAAACACTTTTAAAAGTTTGACTACTAAATGTGCACAAAAAAAGTACACAACATAAATGTGTACAAACTTAAAAGTTCATAGCTATTTGATGTCATTTTTCTTGAAAAAACCGTCCACGTAAGCATAAAAACCGGTTGTTGCCGGTTTCCAAGTCACCCAACTACCTAATTGAAACATTTTTGAAAGTTTGACTACCAAATGTGCACAAAAAAAAGTACACTACATAATGAGTACAAACTCAAAAGTACACAACTATTTGACGTCATTTTCCCTAAAAATAATACTCAATCTTACATAAAACAATAAAAAATAAATTAAGAAAACAAAAAAAATTTTGGATTTTGGATATTTTGGATATCCGAATATTTGAGATTTCACTATCTGGATCCGAAATTTTGGATAGTTTCGGATCGGATTTTTGGATTTTCATTTTGGATGCTCATGTTCGGATTATTTTGAACGCCTCCTAATTATGGACGCTCTCTTAAGTATTATAAAATAAAATAGCTAAAAGCATTTGATCAGATGAAGTTCATGGCTACGTTGATCCATATGAAGTTAAACATATAGTGTACTTTTCACTCACTAGTGCTTACAAGGATGTGAAGATAAGAAAACAAGTTTTTGGAGATAAGATTTACATAAAACGCACTTTGAATGGTAAATCTTATAGCAATAAGTTAACCAGGTGGATTGACGAGCTTGGAAATATCATTTGTCCTGATTACGGGAGTACTGATGCTTGCGAGTGCGCAACGGGCATGGACAATATTGACATCGATATTTACTGATATCAACGGGCTAGACATCGAAATGATTGATTAGTATTTATAATATAGATTGCAACGTATTTATATTATACATTGCTATATTGATAAGTTATATTTTGTTTTTATTTTCTCATCAAAACCTTTACATTTGAATAGGGATGTGTGGAATGACCGAAAAACCGAACCGAAACCAGAACCGAACCAGAACCGGAACCGATTGGAACCGATTTATAGTATTCGGTTCGGTTATCGGTTCTTATAATCTTCAATATTCGGTTCTCGGTTATTCGGTTATTGGTTCTGCGGGTATCGGTTTTATCGGTTATAGAACCGATTATTTGAAAAGCTCATAATATGCAAATTAAGAAATGATTTAAAAGCCCACAATGTGAAAACCAAAAAAATCATTTGTTGGAACAATATTTTTAGGATGGTGAAACTACAAAATTTATATGAAAACATCATGATCGACACTTCTCTTATTATATTTTCATGTTTTTTTGTTTATATCGTGTTATAATAGATAGAATTATATACATTTTTTAATTTTCGGTTCTAATCGGTTCCGTACCCGAAATACCCGTACCATAACCGAACCGGAACCGGAACCGCATTATAATTATTGGTTCGGTTATCGGTTCTTACAATCTTTAATATTCGGTTTCGGTTAAATCGGTTCCGGTTCGGTTCGGTCCGGTTCCGGAACCGTTTACATCCCTACATTTGAATACTTGTTTTACAAATAGTTGGTCCTACTCATCATATTTTACATTACTAATGATAGGGCAATAGTTGTGAAAGAAAGAATAGAAAACAAGTCATATATGCATAAGTACAAGCAGGGGCGAACCAAGCATATTGGGATGGGGGTCAAAGGACCCCGATAATTTTTTTTTACGTGTTATATATATGGTTAAAAAACTTCCGACCCCGATGATTTTTGAAGTCCTACCCCTATACTTTTGATAAGTTTTAAAAAAATTTATATATAAAAAAATATGATACAAAATCTAAAAAAAATATACATATACGTAATAGTTGGTTACCTATTTAACAAATAATTAAAGACAAAAAACTATATTTGGGTTTGGGCAAAAAACTTGAAAATTTAGCTTGGACTTCAAAGAGATTTTTGGATTAGAGTTGTTGGTTGGGCTTTCAAACAAAAAAGGGAAGAAGCGAAGAAGTAGGCAGCGTATTGGCAGCCCTCAAATGAAAACAGAAGAAGTAAAAGAAAACGCACCAGTCGCCACCGCCACAGACTTCTCACGCCTCCGCCCGCTGCTTGCCGGCTCCCTCTCGCCGTCTGACCGTCTCGCTCTCGCTAGTCGCCACCGCCACAGACGAGACTTCTCACTTCTCACTTTCGTATTTAGAATTCCTTTTTAAGTTTTTAAGTATTTAGAATTATGGGTTATATGTCAAAAATAGCAACAATTTTTTTGTAATTTTACCGTTTATACCCACATTATTTATTTTTTATAATTAATAGCAACAACTTTTGTATTTTTTTACCGATTATACCAACTTTTGACATGGAAACCTGCTATAGCAGGTTACCATCCATTACTACCAACAACCTTTATATTTTTACCAATAATAGCAATAACGTTTTATATTTTTACCAATAATAGCAGCGACTTTTAACTTTTTACCAATAATAAAAACATATCAAATTAAATTTTCTTCTATCCTTAACTAATGATTATTTTAAAGAAACTAAATTTATGAAAATCGAAACACAATCAAATAAGTTCATAATCCATTTTTTTCAAAAAATTTTGTTAGTGATAAATCAAATGCAATGTGTGCCTATAAAATTATAAAAAATACGTTTTCTATAGTCATTAAAAAATGAAAATTATTTTGATTAGGGGTGAGTATGGATCGGTTTTTGGCAAAAACCAAAAACAAAACCGAAACTTCGGTTTCTATATTCAAGAAACCGTTCGGTTTGGATTTTAAACGATTTGATTATTTGGTTTTTATTTTGGTTTCGGTTTTTCTTTGTCATGGTTTTCAATTTCAAGTCTTTCTTTCTAAAACCAAAAACCACACACACACACACACACACACACACACACACACACACACACACACATATATATATATATATATATATATATATATATATATATATATATATATATATATATATATATATATATATATATATATATATATATATATATATATAGACTAAAGATCTTTTGTGAACACTTTATTCGTTGTGAACATTGTGAACAACCATAAAATAGCTTTTGAATCTTATGAATCTTGTTGAAAATACTACCGAACCCTTCTATTAACCTATTAATCTTATTGGATCCTATGGATTTTATTAAATCCAATTAATTTGTTGAATCTTATGAATCTTGTTGAATCTTATGCATCTTGTTATAAAAACTACTATGAATCTTTTGAATGTTGATGGGATCATTACAGAACCTAAATTTAGTGTAGAATTGTAGAACCAACATCGTCCATAGATTTGATTAATCTAATGGTCTTGATTAAAACCATCAAGTTTGGAATCAGTGAAAAAAGATTGGTATTAGTGATATTTTATTTCTTTTAAGCGTAAAAAAGGAAAAGATTGGAAATAACAAAAAGATTGACATTAGCACAATAAATATCCTTTTTCTTTAAATTAAAATAGCATTAATATGATTAATTTTTAAATCAAAAAAATTATACTATAAAACGAGAATTTTATACTCTTTAAAACGAGACCGGTCACGATATATTTTTTTCGAAAGTTTTTTTTACATGTTTATTTTTCGTTAAAAATTTTGTTACCCAGACCACGATACAATATTGCATTACGAGATCAATTCAATGTCGAAGGAACACTTGATATCATATATTGTTGGGAAATAGTCTAAGTAGTTCAAGCTGTTAGTTAGATATCTCATACTGTTAGTAGAATTTCTATGTAAGTACAAAGTTCATGCTGTTAGTTAAAGAATCTCGAGCTGCTAGTGCAAAAGTTCAAGTTGCCAGAGTAAATCAACTCAAGCTGCTCTGTTCAAGCTGTCAAGTGATTCAAGCTGCTCAACAGATTACAAACAGAAAGTGCTGATATTCAGGAAAAGATATCTACACGAAGATTCCAGCATATCTACTATCAGAGAAGTCATAGTCCTTCAAGGAAACAAATCAAGAAGCAATATAAATACATAGAATAGGTCTTTCTATTGAATAGGAGTTTTTCTGCGTATTCAAGATTGTAATTGCTTTTTGTTTGAGTTTTCATAAGCCTCTAAGGTTTTAAAACCCTAAGAACAGTTTGTGTTCTTCGTCTAATCAAACAGATTAGAGGTGATTGTAATCATTGAAGTCAGCAATACAAGCAATTTTGATTATTACTTTTGTTTATTTGCTATTGATTCTGAAAGCTTTTGTTAAAATAATTAAGTGTTATTCCGCAAACTTCTTAATTAAACTTTGATTCAAAGCAAGATTATTGATTTATACTCTGATAAATTCAAATCAGTTAGTCTTGGTTAGTTAAGTTCAGATTCTGACAAGTGGTATCAGAGACACAGGTCGTTCTTTGTTTTTCAAAGTCGAAAGCTTTCTTTTAAATTTTTAATCTTTTGCAATGGAATTTGATAATAGCAGCAGTGGATCTGGGCAAGGACTCAAAGTGCCTATGCTCAAGCCCACTGAGTTTGAGATGTGGAAACTCAGGATTCAACAGCATATTCAATTCATTGATTATGCCATATGGGAAGCTGTTGAACTTTCCTCCTGTATGTTGATCCATACCTCTGATTGCTGAGGGCAACCCCGTTCACAAAACTCCTCCCACATTGCTGACCTTGCCCGAAGGCTCGCAGTCCTGCAGTGACCGTCTTTACACCTTATCCATATGCCCTCTCCTGTTTACACCCAGGTTCACACCGTTTTATATGTCCCATTCTTTGGCCTGCTTTCGCGCCCGCTTGCTGGTCCTGCGTCGTCGTCCAAGCGCCTCCCCCGGCTCTTTTGACCCCGCCGCTGGACTTTTTTGTGTCCCGACTGACAACCTTTCTCAAACTTTGACAGGTTACACAACCCCTGTATGTTCACTTGCCCGTGCAAAAGTCCATCCTGTATCACTAATGAAGTCACCAAGAACAGTTTCTCAGTCTCTCTGGCGAGATTAGAGATGGACAGTTCTTGCTGCACAAGTGGCGAAACAAAGACACTCTTGAGGAAATAGAACTGGGATGTCTAGTACAACAGTTTGCATGAGTGATTGAGCCTGAGATTGATAACTAAAAGAACATCTCTTCTTATATCACCATACTGCTTTATGGATCTTCTGGAAACTCTAATGGCATGTGACTCCTTTCAGGTGGTGATGGCAATCACTGACGCTCACTATGGGCCTTTGTTGCCACTGTATAGACTGTTGCTTTACAATGCTGCAAGATCTATAACAAATTCTCCAGATGATACTTGAAGAGAATGATTTGAAGATGGCAAACGTGCAGATCTGACCATCGACGACCAAAGGTTTCTTAAAAGAACTGGCAGAATCCAACTTTCAACTAGACAGAGGCCAAACCAGCTTTGATACTAAGTACAAAAGTTGATGTTACAAATGTCATAAACTGGTT
>JAANYP010007715.1:0-17523 GCA_020465985.1 Centrapalus pauciflorus | reverse complement strand
ACTGATTTTAAACTCATTTACTTCCATATCTGTGTTAAAATCATCAAGAATCGACCATTTTGAAGCTTGAAAATATGGGTTTTTTAAGTAGGTTTTTCATGTGTTCATGCTAGTTTTAAGTGTTTTCTAGGTTGTTTTAAACTACCAAAAGTGTTTAAAATAGTTTATAAATCATTTACAACTGTTTTTTAGGCATCAAAACTGATAAAAATCGATTTTTGTCTATTCTGCCTTAGAAAATCGTAAAAACCTGCTGTATTTCGGATTATATACTGTAGCATTTCGGACCATATAGGCACCAAATTCGGACCCCTCAATCATCCTAATTCGGACATCACTTAGGTGTATTTCGGACTCCCTCTAAGCCAATTTCGGACCCTAATTCGGTCCTATTCCGAACTTCGGACCATCCGAAGTTCAGGAAAGGCTTTCCATATTTTTTACATATTGGGACTTGTTCTTAAATTTTCTAATTTCGGACCCCACCATTTCGGACCATCCGAATTCGGTCCTCTGTCCCTATTTCGGAAATATCAAATTTCGGCCATTTCACTGTTCATTCGAATTCGGTTCATCCGAATTCGGTCCTTAGGTCCATCCGAACTTCGGTCATCCGAATTTTATACCCTAAGTACAACTGTTCATCCGAATTTGGACCCTCATCCGAATTAGGTCCATCATCCGGATTACTGTTCATCCGAAATTACTCATCCGAAGTCTAGCCTTTCAAAATCAACCGAAATCACTCCATCCGAATTCGACCCATCCGAATTCGGTTGCACCATCCGAATTACTATTCATCCGAACTCATCACCCGAATTCAGAACACTCTGTTTTCAGTCCAACCCATCTGTACTCAGTTTCCACCTCTAAGATCTCCACATTCTCAATCAGCACCAATACTCATAATGTCTCGTGAAGCTCTTGTACTCGGATCTGAGAACAGACCACCTGTTCTCTATCCTGATGAGTACGAACAATGGAAAGCCCGGTTCCTGAAATTCGTCGGAATGCAACCTCTCGGGAATATGATGCTTCAATCAATATCCGAAGGGCCCGTCATCTACTACAGAGAAATTGCTGCCAGACCCGAGGCTGATCCTCCTGTCCTAGCCTCCAAAGTCGAAAGAGAGCCGGCAAATGACGCCGAAAGGGATCGCCAGCATGCTGATAAGAGGGCAGAATATCTGATCTATCAAGCCCTCCCCACTGATATTCTGGTAGGTGTAGACAGTAAAATGTCTGCAAAGGAAATGTGGGACGAGCTGGAAATCCAAATGCTGGGGGCAGATCTTGATGACCGTGCCAAAATTGAAGAGGCAAAGGCAAAGTTTTCAGAATTCCGCGCCAAAGACGGGGAATCTCTGCAATCCACGTTTACCAGGTTTTGTGCAGTCCTTAATGAATTGAATAAACTGCACATCAAAAAGGATCGGGATGACATAAACATCCAATTCTTTGCCGCCTTAGCCCCCGAGTGGCAGCTTGCATGTAGGGCAACAAAGAGAGTCTTGAACATCCCTGAGGTATCTATAAATGTCGTCTTTAAGGAGCTTAAGAAATATCAAGGCGATGTGGATCAACAGAAGCTGATGGCAACTCAATTGGCCTCACTATTGCTATCAGCCAACACAGGGTTGAAACCAAATGATTCCCTAGCCTTGATCACAAACACGCAGATTCCGACACCATCTTTTGCTCCCGGGTCTTCATCATCTCAGTACAGGTATGCTTCCCCTCCGCGTGAGGTCTATGATGAGGAGGAAGCCACGATACAAGAACAGATTGCCTTGTGGACCAACCGTCTCCAACAACGACGGTTCTCCAACAAGACCAACAACCAACTCCGATATGACACCGGTCCTCGGAGGTACTCTGATGATAGAAGGGATGACAGACGCGATGACTATCGCAGGGACGACTACCGCAGACATGATAGAGACGATCGCCGGTATGATGATAGACGCGACTATCGCGATGATCGCCGTTATGACAGGCGTGACGAAAGGCGAGATGACAGGAGAGAGGAAAGGAGAGAGGACAGGCGGGACGATCGTAGGGATGATCGTCGGGATGACCGCCGGGAAAGGAGGCGTGATGACAGCCGTGAGCACCGCCGGGCCGACAAGAGGCCGGCGGAAAGAAGAGAGGAGAAGCCAAGAGCAGACGAGCCAAAGGCTACTGATGAACGTCTCTGCTACAAATGTGGCAAACCGGGCCACTTTGCTAGGGAATGCAAGAACAATTTTGAGAGAGACGTTGCATATTACGAAAGAAAGCTCGAGGCTGCAAAGACGAAGTCGGATGCATTGGCCCTCGTCGCCCAGGAGGATTACTAGGATGCTGAAGATTCTGACGACGAGGATGACAATGGCAAAAATTGCTATATGGTTGATCGTCAGGGGTTGGAGATTTGTGCTGCTGTCACTGCTGCAAATTCAGACACTGCTGCTGAGGGGAAGACATTGAAACATCCACCAGCATGTCTGATGGCTACAACCGACGATCCCGAATGCTCCACATCCGGCTCAGAGTCCAGCGAGGTATATTCCTATTACATTCCTGCACATGTAAATAAATTATTTGTAGATAATGAATGTACACTACACACACAAATACTTGATCTACAAGATAGATTAAAAGCTGAAACTGCAAAGTGTGTACAGGCAGAACATCAAGCTCATATTTTGAAAGAATCATCTGAATTATATCATGCAAAATGGTTAACTAATCATAATGTTATAAAACAGATGTTGATAGAAAAAGTAGATGTTCAGGATAGGAATATATACCTTGAATCTTGCATGGAAACACTTTCAAAAGAAAAACTCTCTTTAAAAGAAGAAATTTCTGTTCTTACAAAACAATTAGATGTGGTAAATATGGAAAATATAGACAGTTTAGAAAAATACAAAATGATTGAAGAAGAAAGGATAAGTTTGTACGCAAGAATAAAGACCCTTGACGATGCATTTTTGAAAAGGGGTCAAACAGAACAAACTATCCATTTAAATCAGCCCAAAGAAACTAGGTTTTACCATTCTAAACAGGGAATTGGTTTTAAAAATCCTAAATATTTGGAAAAAGCACAAAATGTCTTACCTGTATTTTATGACATGAATTATATGGGAGCCGGTATTAAATCTTTCTTTTTTGAGTCATCAAAAGAAGTTTTAAACCAAGAAAATGAGAAACGTATTGCGCGTAAAGATAAAGAAATTTCTTTTCATTATGAAGAACTTAACGAGAGTTATTCTTCTAGAGTACCCACTTTAGAGGAAGATCTCTCGTCAACTTATTCAGAAACTGAATTGAACACTGAAACTAAAAAATCAAATCCTCAACTTTATATTCCTGCAAAAGTTCTTCAACAACAAATCATTGTTTTAGAAAAGGAATTGAAGTCGTCTCAAGAAAAAGCACTTGATCTTCAAGATGCTCTTTTTAAGAGAGAAGAAGAATTGATAAATCAATCTTTTCAACAAACTGTGGAAGTCACTGTCTACAGAGAAAATTTTGAAATAGTTTCACAACGTTTGAAAGATCTTTCAAAACAACAAACACTTTCTCATTCTCTAAAAATTCCATGTATGTCATCAGATAAAGGTAAGGCTACAGCTGAAACTTCTTCTATCTTTGTCAAAGGTGAGTGCACAAATGCTTTCAAGAATGAGGTTTCTAAAAAGACTCAGATAAAATCCAAGTCTTTTAAGAAACCCACTCACCTCCAAAAAGAAAAGTCTGTCAAGTCTAAATCTTCCATGCTTACTGACTCTAATCGTTTTGTTCCTACAGATCATATAAGGAGAGTCCCAAAAACCACCATGCAGGATTTTTCAAGTTTTTTTGTGAAGAAGGCTTTAATGCCATGTGAATTTGTTTCTAGAGATAGGATGTCTGTAATCTCTAAAGACAATTTGTGTAACCAAGTATGTGACAATGTTTGTAATGATGTACCGAATTCTACTATTTCATTAAAGTACTCTTTCAAGGATTTGTTTAATCTATGTCCAACTAAATATAGACGACAGGTTCCTGAAATGAATGCTTTTGTGCCTTATCCTGTTAAACGAATTCGGAAAAAGAAAACTAAAAATAGTGCATCATCGGCCACAAACAAAGTTGAGACATGTCTGTTGCCAAGACCCAAAACCAAAGCAACGGTCAAGAAGGTCTCATCAAGACAAAAACCGAAGGCAATTTCAGCGCCTAAGGTTCCAAAACCCAATAAATCCAATCTTCAATGGATTCCAAAGGGTTGTGCATCTAGACCACACACAAATGCTAGTTGGGTTTCTAAATCTGTACACGTGCCATATAAATCTGGAATTCCTAACAAAAAGGGACCCATATTGAGGTGGGTACCCAAGGTTGTGTGATCTTAATGCAGATGGTTCTTGGTTACTTCTGATCAAGACCCGTGCTTCAAAGAAATGGCTTCTAGTTACCTTAGACTAGGACCTGTTCTTTTGCTTGTCGGTTGTGCTTAAACCGACACGTTTGGCTTCTGTGCACACAGCCCAGGACCCAGTCTTAACTCATCATGTTTTCTGAACATCTCGATTCAGAACACGGTTTGATTGTGAATTAAAAATGGATGTGTTTGAATACATATAGTTTTCATTATATGAATTTATGTGTTTTTCAGGCTATGTCCATTTGGTATATGGATTCGGGTTGCTCCAAGCATATGACAGGAAGAAGAGAATTGCTGTCCAACGTTGTTGAACAGTACTGCGGAACTGTGAAATTCGGGAACAACCATCAGGCTCAAATAAAAGGATACGGGGACTTAGTTCTAAATAATCTGGTCATCAAGGACGTTGACTATGTTGAAGGGTTATCTCATAATCTTTTTAGCATAGGACAGCTCTGCGACAAAGGACTAGAAGTAACATTTAGGGCTAAGAACTGCAGTGTTAAGAACATAGATGGAAAAGAAATCTTGACTGGTTCCCGAAAATCTAACCTTTACACCATTGACGTATCTAAGCTTGTGGTGAAGGATAACATTTGCCTACTATCAAAAGCCTCGTCAAAAGACTCTTGGTTGTGGCATCGAAGATTATCCCATTTGAATTTTGATAACATAAACAAGCTGGCTGCGAAGCAATTGGTCAAAGGACTTCCTGAGTTGCGCTACGAAAAGGACCATCTTTGCGGAGCATGTGAGAAAGGAAAAATGAAACGATCATCTCACAAACCAAAGCCCGAACCATCAACAAAAAGAGTTTTGGAGTTACTTCATATGGATTTATGCGGACCGATGAGAACTCAAAGCATAAATGGAAAACGATATGTGTTGGTTATCGTTGATGATTATTCTCGATATACCTGGGTCAGGTTCTTGCGTTCCAAGGACGAGACAGCTCAAGAAATCATTGATTTTATCAAGAGTGTCGAGACCCAACAGCAGCTGTCAGTACAATCAATCAGATCAGATAACGGCACGGAGTTCAAGAACTCGGTAGTAGAGGGCTTCCTTCGATCCAAGGGGATTCAGCATCAATACTCTGCTGCTAGAACACCTCAACAAAACGGGATCGTGGAAAGGCGTAACCGTACGCTAGTAGAAGCCGCTCGTACAATGCTCACATACTCAAAGCTACCTCCGTTCTTGTGGGCCGAAGCCGTATCAACAGCATGCTATACACAGAATCGCTCCATCATTCATAAGCGCTTTAACAAAACTCCATACCAGCTCTTTTTGAATAAAGTACCATTTATCAAGTACTTACGTGTATTTGGTTGCAGGTGCTATGTGCTGAATGACAGAGACAACCTCGGGAAATTTAACGAAAAGGCGGATGAAGCGATCTTCATTGGATACTCATCCAACTCGAAGGCGTATCGCGCATTCAATACCCGAACCAGAACCGTCAACGAAAGTGTGCACGTCACATTTGATGAGTTGGCTGAACTGGCACCCGAAGTTGATCAATCAGGACCACGCATTACTCAAATGCCTGGAGACTCTTCGAATAACCCCATTTCTTTTTCTTCTTCTGATTTGGTTAATTTATTTGATCCTTTTTATGTTGAATTTTTCGGTCCTAACGCTAGTGTGTCTAATGTTGTTAATAATGTAGGTAATCCTTCCAGTTCAACTGCGCCGCAAAGTTTCTCCACTCCATCTTCATCAACATATCCTCATCCATCCACATCATCCACCGACACATCCGCAGTTGACTCTACTCCTGTAATACCCTCACATATAATACCAACGATTCTTCCTTCACTTGAACACTCGGAAATTGAACCCGAACCTGTGGTACCATCATTTGAAACCATTGACCATGAATCCTCATCCATTCCCATATTAACCACAGAGGTTCCATCCCGAGCACCCCTTCCACACGAGATCAAATGGACCCGCAGTCACCCAACAGAACAAATCATTGGTGACGTAACAACAGGAGTCCAAACTCGTAGGGCATCTGCTAATGAATGTCTCTACACTTCATTCTTAAGTATGATAGAGCCCGCTCGTGTGGATGAAGCCCTGACAGATCCGGATTGGATAGTTGCAATGCAAGAGGAACTCAACCAGTTTGAACAGCTAAGAGTATGGCGGTTAGTTCCCAAGCCAAAAGACCGTACAATCATCGGAACAAAGTGGATCTTCAAGAACAAACGAGATGAAAACGGCATTGTGATAAGGAACAAAGCAAGACTTGTTGCCAAAGGCTACCGACAACAAGAAGGGATAGATTATGACGAGACCTTCGCTCCCGTTGCACGGATCGAAGCAATCAGAATCTTCTTGGCGTATGCGGCACACAAAGACTTCAAAGTGTACCAAATGGACGTCAAGACTGCCTTTCTGAACGGTGAACTTAACGAGGAAGTGTATGTTGAACAACCACAAGGCTTTGTTGATGCACATAAACCTGACCATGTTTATGTGCTAGATAAGGCCCTCTATGGTTTAAAACAAGCACCTCGAGCATGGTATGATAGTCTTTCGAATTTCCTTATTTCTGCCGGTTTCTATAAAGGTGTGGTGGACACAACTCTGTTCACTAAAAGGGAAGGCCCACATATAATGCTAGTACAGATTTATGTTGACGATATTATATTTGGATCTACTGACAGTAATTTTTGTAAGGATTTTTCAGCCCTAATGGAGTCTCGGTTTGAGATGAGTATGATGGGGGAAATGAACTTTTTCCTCGGATTACAAGTCAAACAACTTGAGGATGGGATTTTTGTGAACCAGTCGAAATATACTCTTGACATTCTCAAGAAGTATAAGTTAGACTCTTGCACGAGTATCGCAACTCCCATGGCCTCCAACTGTAAGTTAGACACCGATCCTTCTGGGAAAAGTGTCGATAATACAACTTACAGAGGGATGATAGGATCCTTACTGTACTTGACTGCCAGTAGGCCGGATATAATGTTTTCAACATGTCTTTGTGCTAGATTTCAGGCCGACCCAAAAGAATCACACCTAACTGCGGTAAAACGCATTTTTCGTTATCTTAAGGGTACACCCGAACTTGGTCTATGGTATCCAAAGGGAACCGATTTCGATCTTACCGCGTTTTCAGATGCTGATTTTGCAGGTTGTAGAGTGGACAGAAAAAGCACATCGGGAGGAATACAGTTCTTAGGCGATAGACCGGTGAGTTGGTCTTCCAAAAAGCAGAATTGTGTATCCACATCCACAGCTGAGGCTGAGTATGTAGCAGCTGCAAGCTGTTGCTCTCAAGTGCTGTGGATGAGAACACAATTACGTGATTATGGGTTCTCACTCACCAATATCCCTATTTACTGTGATTCTCGAAGTGCAATTGCCATCTCTTGCAATCCCGTGCAGCACTCTCGAACAAAACACATAGATATCAGGTATCATTTTATTAAAGATCACGTGGAAAAGGGAACCATTGAGTTGTATTTTGTTGGCACGGAATACCAACTAGCGGATATATTTACTAAAGCTTTAGACGAACCTCGTTTTCGGTTTTTAGTATCTCATATCGGCATGTTGAATCCACCTTCCAATTAAATATCAGATATTGTCTTAAATAATTCTATTTCAATCTATCATGATTGAAATTCCTTTATGTTAGAAAATAACTGTTATTTAAATTTAAGGTTTATGTCACAAAATTAAACCTCATTATTTCCTTATCTGCGCATATTTTTAATAATTAATGATCCTGATAAATTGCTGTGTGATTTGTTCATCATGGAGTGGGATGCAAACAATATCCAGGTTTGTCGATATTAGTAATGCTTAAAAGAAGGGTTGTCGTGATTTAAATCTGAAAAGGAAAAAGGATCGGTATTTATTTGAGGGGGAGTAGAATTAGGATTTTAAATTTTATAATTTTGTGTTTCTTTTTATTTCCTTTATGGTTAAATTTTTTATTTTTAGGTTAGTCATAATTTTATTTTTAGGTTAGTCATAATTTTAATTTTAGGCTAGTCTTAACTTTACTTTAATTTTAAGTTTTAACTTTAATTGGTCAGAAAATCACAAAAAGATTTTAAATTTCAAAATTATCAAAAAACCAAAAAGATTTTAGGTTACTTAATTTCATTTTAACTTCAAATCTAAAGAAAATACCAAAAATATTTTAATTTTTTGTTTGGGCCAAAATTTTTTCTTTGTTTTTGCTTAATTCCACAAAAGCCCATTTTAGTTTCAAATTTATGTGTGTATGTTGAGTCTAAACCGGCGGCCCATCTTCCATTTGGGGCGCGGATCTCAGACCCGACCCATGACCCGCGCGAGTTTATATAATGGGTTGGTCAACTGGTCAACTCATCTTCCTTCACTTTCAAGATATTTCTTTCTTCTTCTCCTTCCCTCCCGTCGACACCACCGCCCCAACCCACCATTGTTACCACTTCAAGCTTTTGGAACATCATAATCTTTCGTTTTTCTTGCTTTTTCCTTCTTCGGCACTACCAGGTAACATATTTCTGTCCTTATTTCAGTCTTTAACTTCCTAGATTGCGTGTTTGATTTTCAAAGTTTTTCTAGTTTTTCAATTCGGTTTTTTCTAGTTTTAGGTAGTTTAATGTGGTATTTCTTCTTAGTTGTAGTTAAATAAAATGTTCCTTAGGTTATTTCAGTATAGGATCTGTAATTTCATGCATTTTCAGTAGGATTTTAACTGTTCACGTTTATTTTTGCATGAACATTAACTGCACTCATGCAGTTTCGGATGTCCGAATTCGGACCACCACCCGAATTCGGATGTCCGACTTAGACTAAAGTTCGAAATTTTCAAAGTACAAAACCATAGTTCGGACCACTGTTGATCCGAATTCTGTTCACCGTTGATCCGAATTCGGACCTTCAAAGCAGGGCCAAGATTTTCAAACTTGAATTTACTCTAAGTTAGTTCACCACTGTTCATCCGAATTCGGATGATACCCGAACTCGGTTCCAATCCGAATTCTGGGTACCATCCGAACTCAGGACCATTCCATATCATTTCATGCATTTACATAAGTCATCATCCGAATTCGGATCATGTTCCATGACACATCCGAATTCGGACCACTTTCATTCATTCCATGCCTCACATTTCGGACCACATCCGAATTCGGTTCCTGTTTTCAACTCATCCGAATTCGAACCCCACTCACATCATTCATGCATCATTCCATTTCGGATTGATCCGAATTCGATGACACTGTTCATCCGAATTCGGACCATCCGAAATCCAACACTTAGGATTTTTTTTTATTTTTCATTTTTTTCCATTTCTGCATTTTCATATAAATTAAAAATCAAAAAAAAAAAAAATATATATATATATATATATATATATATATATATATATATATATATATATATATATATATATATATATATATATATATATATATATATATATATATATAGTTCCATCCAAGTGCACCATTGATTAGAGTTAGGATCAGTGTTTGAGTGAAACGGTCTTATCTAACATCGGTCTCTTAACGATTGACTTTGGACTTTGTTAGTAGAATCTTATTCTACTAATAAAGACCCGATGATAAACAGATCAGACAATTTCTATTTCACACTCATCTAAGACTTCACATCAATGCTTTATCATATCGAGTCTTATGATTCTAACTGTGTTGCACTTTGCAGGAAAATGGACCCCACAATCGTTCTTACCATTCCCCATCCGCCAATCCCGAATAATAACGCTCAGTTACCTGAAGAAGCCATCTTGCCGAGCGCCGAGTTTGTCGAGTTTATCCCCCATAACTGGCAACTCGACGTCTCTGTCCTTCCAAAAGAATCCCAAACCCTAGCATTTGACATTCTCACCCGCCATCCCATATACTATGCCCTTTCCACAGCCATCGCTGTTCCCCAGATTTACCTACAACAATTCTGGAACAGGCTACAATTCTTAACCGACCCCGAACCTCACTTCACATCCACCATTGACTGCGTTCCAGTCAAAGTCACAACCACAGCCATTCGTCACATCCTTCGTTTTCCCATCCAAGACTACATTCCCTCCATCGACTCGTTCGATCCAAACCCATCCGTCTCAGAAGCCCTTTCTGAAATTCAAAACCTAGGGTATGACGGATCCCTTACCAAACCATCCGACTTTCGCACCAAGAACCTTCAGTCCCACTGGAGAATTCTCTTCGATGTACTCAACAAGTGCCTGACAGCCAAACATTCTGGTCATGACTCAGCATCGGCCCAGGTTTTAGGCATGTTCGCTGGCTTTGCCTACGACCGACACGTGGACTATGCGGCTTTTATCTTTGAAGAATTAAGAAGAGTCCACGTGGAAAGGAGCACGAAGAAAGGACGCAAGTATGTCCCCTATCAACGATTCCTTCAGCTCATCATACAATATGCCATGGATCAGGACGAAGACATTCATGAGCGTCCAGAAGCTGATGTCTATCCAACCGTCGCTATCCAGAAACTGACTTTGCCAAAAGGGGCACCAACGGTACAGGTAATGAAGATTCCATTATCAACTCTGACATTTCGAGGGGTACAGATCGGGTAAGGGACTATATGAGAGAAAATTATCCGGATGAGTCTCAGTCTGAATCGACTGAGACTAACCAGTCCGACGGTGAGCAACATGAGAGTGAGAACGAGGGAGAAAGGATGGAAGTACAACAATCACTGGGTTATGGTGAGAGGGAGGCTGAGAGTGTAAGGGAGGGAGCCGTAGGTGAGACGGCGGATTCTGAACGAACCGTCTCTGTCGTAAGGCCGAGGAATACGCAATCTGAGGGTGAACCAAGCCCTATCAGCCGGACACCACTTCATAAGACCGTTAGTCCAGCGGTCGCCAAAACCCCAACCATCCACTTGGTTTCCCCTCAAAGGGAAACCACTTCATTACACGGGGATCTTCCACATACGCCATCGCCCTCTCATTCGGAGAGTGGCGGTGTTGAAAGATGTCACACTCCTCCCCACGTGACCGAACTTCCTTCGCCCACGATTCCATCCCCACAAACAGACACCGTGCACGATGCTTTTGTGGCATCCCCAAGAGCTGCCTCCGTGGCAGCTCCCGAAACTTCCAGATCTGAGCATCACGTAGTGGAGCCAGAGATGACGGAAGGAAGACCGGGAGTGGCTCAATCTACGCCGTCCACTTCCGGCCATCTCCCCATCAATTTGGAGATGTTAACGGCAGCCTTACGTGCTGCCGGCGTTATCACCCGGGCTGACCTTGACGCCCAAAGGGAGGCAGCCGAGGAACGACATACCGCCCTTCTTTCTCTTATAAAGGGTAAGGGTGTCGCCTCCGAAGCCGGCCCCTCACAAGGATCTCACTCAGTCCAACTACAAATGGCGGAGCTCTCTGACAAACTGGACGCACTCAATCGCCTAATCCTTCAGGTCCAGGAGCAGCTAAATTCCAGGATGGATCGCCTCGAGTCGGCAGTTATTGATCTCCAATGCCGCGCTCAGGCCGAAACCCTCAAAAGAAAACATGACGACCAGGACGACCCTGATCGTCATGAGGGGGAGAAGCGCAGAAAAGTACAATTTGAGGAGCCAATGCTGGGTACAGGGGGAGCAGAGACCGCCGAGGGGTCTGAATTTCAGGGGTCGGGGGAAAAGTCACAGGAAGCTCAGGAGTACATGCTAATTGAAGACGAGCCGATGGTCGAGGGTCCAGCTCCACTGGATCCAATGACAGCCATGGTAGAATTTGAGGAGCCACACGAGAAGGTTGAAATCATATTAGTTTCTGATTCAGATTCTGATACCGAGGACAACCAACCACTTTTAACTCCTAAGCCTGAACCTGACTCTCCAACCAAAAATTCCTCATCCTCTTCCTTCGATTTCCTGAATTCACCACCCAGAGCCCAACAGAAAGACATACTCTCATCCATCCAAGCTTCCCCATCACTAAAAGAATCCCACATTACAGTCAGCCCACCAAGATCCCCAAGCCCTCCACCAGTCCAACAAACCCAACGCTCAGGTCCCTCCCAAACAAAAAGGGTTGACTGCTTCGATGAAACTCCCGAGGGTCCTGGAGTGCACAGAAAAGACGACCTATTCTGGGTAGACCATTACACGAAAGGAAAAGTTCACACACTGCCGCAGAGCGAAAAAGATCAAATGCGTCAAGAACGGCGGGGGACTATCATAAAGCTTCTTGAAGCTAAAAAGGACGAAATCGAAAAACCCCCCGTTCAAGGCCTGAAAGAATTCCTGCAGAACTTTCCCCCGGAGCAATTTCAGAATCCATATCTAGAAGAAAGATTCAAGATGGTATTCAGAAAGAAACCTGGAGCCTTCAGCAGACGCCTACTCATGGAACTTACAAATGTCTCCAAAGCTGAACAGGCCGAATACTATCAATTGATGCTCCGGGAACAAAGGTCTAAGGTGTCAAAGTCAAAGATTAAAAAACTCAAATCAATTACCATGTGCAAAAGAGCCAAAGTATTCTATCCCTCCTATCAAGTGGAAAGAGAAGATGGTACGGGAGATGACATCTTTGAGTATGACCTTGACTACATAAGAGCGGATGACGTTGAGTTCCTTCACAACAATCTGAAAAATCGAATCAGAAAACGTCTATCCCACATGACAGCTGTAGGTGCCTTAGTTCGAAGCATGAATCGCCGATCGATTATAATGTGCTTAAGAGATTTTCAGATGGCGATCGAGAGTGCTATGGTTAAGGTGGGCCTACGAGCACCAGAACAAGATAGTTTTCTTTTAGCCCACCACCCGGCCTACAGAGTTATACTTAAAGGAGATCCGGGTGTTATTTTTGTGAATCACAAGGGCTACAAAAGGTATATGCGCTTTGAGGATCTACCTTGCTATTCCGATGGTACACTTCGATTGGTTCGAGCTGCTCTCACAAAGAAAGTACAAGATTATGATGCTCAACCAGATCCTGAACAGAGATGCTCACCTACGGAGATACAAAATACACTCAGCGGCATAGACTACCTGAACGAGCGGCTACATACAAGACAAGTAACCAGACGTTTCGATGTCATACTTGGTCTTCGTGAATCAACAGATCTTGCGCGAGTTCCAGGACCTCCTAAGTGATCGAAAAGGGGGAGATTGTTAGATTAATTATTTCGATCCTAGGAGTTATTTTGTAATATTTATTAACATTGTAATGTGTCTTGTATTTATTTCTATGTAATTTCTTTCTTATGTAATAGTGTAGGGGCCATTATTGCCAAGTCTTGTAAGTTAATTAAATGAGCCTATAAAGGCTCCTAGGGTTGCTTTTTGACAATACACGGTTGACCTACATTTGAATCTTCTCTTGGAGCCGCCACTGTTCTTCCATATTCACTAACATTCATATTGTCTTCTTTCTTATTAAAAACACATTTATTGAGCTTGTTTCTTCATGTGTTTGATGAGAAAAACGTCAAGGTGCTGAATATATACGGGATTTAATATTAACAGTTGGTAGCCTATCTACTACATGCTTATTGTCAACAATATGCATAAATTTCTTATTCTCTATTGTCACAGTTTGAGTATTATACCCATTATAGTGTATGTCATTGAAACTCAACAAGTTTATTTTAGACTTTGGTGAAAATAGAGCATTATTTATCAAAAACCTTGTACCATGAGGTAATATAAAATGAGCCTTTCCAGTTCCCACAATCAGATCTGCAGGACCTGATATTGTATGTATATTAGCTTTACTTGGCGTTAGTTGGGAAAAGTATTTCTTCTTTTTGAGAATTGTGTGTGTCACCACTATCTGGTATACAAATATCTCATGAATTTGCTAGATGTAGTTCTTCGATAAAATTCATTTTAGACTTCCAATAATAAAGTAATAAGTAAATATGATAAAATTTGTTAAGTAGAGACACATCCATATTATTATTGAAAAAGTGCAATGCATGATACAAGAAATAAAACATAGCTTAGGAAAAACGAAAACACGATTACATTATTAAATATCTAAATCATCAAAGAGATCTGAAGCATTCGGTTCAGGCATTGAAACATCAGGGAGATCAGTAAAATTTGCTTCTTTCTCTTTTCCTTTAAGAGACTCTTCATAAAGTTTGCAGAGACGTGGTGCTGTGCGACAAGTTTTTGACCAATGACCAGTCATTCCACATCGGTAACAAAGATCTTCAAAATCTCGAGAAACACTAGCCCTTTGTTTATCATTTTTGGGTCTTTCTTGTGATTTAAATTTCTTATCACGTGGAATATTATTATGACCACGTCCACATCCACGACCTCTGTTGTAATTATAGTTATGATCACAGTCATGATTATAACTATAATTATTGTTTTGATTATAGCCACGACCACGACCTCGTTTACGACCAAATCCCCGTTCTCGTCCATGCGTTATACTTTTAGTTGTAGCATTTACTTCAGGTAATGCTAGTGATCCAGTTGGACCAGATTGGTGATTTTTCATCAGAAGTTCATTGTTTTTCTCTGCAACTAGAAGGACGGTGTTAAGTTCAGGATATCTTTTAAAATTTTGCATCCGATATTGTTGTTGTAAGGTAACATTTGATGCATGAAATGTTGAATATGTTTTCTCCAACATATCTGCATCTGTAACTGTCTGGCCACAAATTCACTTTCTTAAAATCTTGGAACCTCAAATTGTTCCCATTTGAAAACAAAATCTCCCATTGATGATCATATCTTTCCTTTAAATCTTTCCATATAATACTTGGATCTTCTGTATTCATATACTCCGATTTCAAATTTTCATCACTATGTTTACGAAGAAATGCATTTGCTTTTTCTTGAATGGAGCAACTGTTGTTTTCATTTAGTGTTTCTACGATACCCACGATGTTAAGAGTATATTTACATCAAATTTCCACAGCATGTAGTTATTGTCATTTACGTCCAATGCGGCAAATGATAAATTCTCAAGATTTTTCATATTGACTATCAAAACAAAAATTAAACACCAAGATTAGTATAAATTTATTTCAATAAGAACTACAACACATAATACTGGGAGAATCGTAAACGAAAACAGAGCCAGAAAAGGGTACATCTCAATATCTCATCAAATGGAAGTTGGAACAAAGAATAGAAAAGTATTGAAAGTATTGAAAGTATTACAATAAGAAAAATTAAAAACGAGAGAGACATCTTCATTCTTCAACCAGTGAAAAATTTTCTTTTGAGAAAAGTAGAAGAATGATTTAATGAAAAATGATGTTTTATATTGGAGTATTTATAGAGAAAAAGCGAGTTGTCAAACGGTCGAACTTTTGACCGTTGCAACAGTTATGTAGCCATTGTTACAATTTAATAAAGACTGATTAAAAAATAATTTTTGTTTAATGTAAAATAATTATTAAAAATATAAAAATACTCGTTATAAAGAAGAGAAAAGAATTAGTAGTTTGCATTATAAGAAAAAAAAGTTAATGATGTAAACTAGTATTCATAATTAATGTTAGTATAAATGAAGAAAATAAACATAAGAAAAATATAAGGGTTATTATCGAAAAAACCATCCGAACTTTTATGATTTTATCGGTTTAACCACTCAATTTTTTTCCCAACCAATCAAAACACTAACCTTTTCATTTTTTAATTGCTATGATCATTTTACTAACAGGTGATTTGGTGACGTGGCAATTACGTGACGTTTTTTATCATTGAAAAAATCACTCGAACTTCCAAGAATATTTTTGGTTTGACCACCATCCTCTTAAACTAAAAATTAAAACTCCGAGAACCGATAATTCAGTGTAATCGAACATATCTTTTCATATTTTTATCAATAACAATAATATATCAAATTAAAATCAATTCATTTTTATTTTTAATTTTTTTCAAGATTGTATAAACACCAAAAATTAACCCAATTTAAGTTTCAAAATTGCTTATGAAATTTCATAATAAAATTTTAGTTTTTAATTTTCTATTATTATTTATTTTTCAAAAAATTATTTAATTATATTATTACTATCGTTAGTGATTACTATTTAAGTTATAAAATTATTTATTTACGATCCTTTAAAACATTCAAACCCTAACAAACTTGATAAACACTACAAAATCTTAGAGAATCAAATTGATTAGAATTTGTTTGGAATAACACAATGATAATGAAGAACTGATGGAGTAGAAGATAATGGTAATGAAGAAGCACAAGAGATCAACGAAACATCGTTGTTGATAAAAGCAATATGATGATGAAAAAAGAGAGAATCAGTTTTGTTTAAAAATGTTTATTTTAATCATTTGATATTATGAGCAATATAATAATAGAAGTTACAAAAATATTAACATCAATTAAATTAAAGATTAGATCAAGAAAACTAATAGAGTGGTTAAAGAAAAAGAATTATAAAAGTTCGAATGGTTTTTCTGATAAAAGCTCTAATTCATAACAACAATTGACCGGTCAAACAGGTTACCGGTCAAAAATGAATGGCTAAACCAATAAATTTGAAAGTATAGTGATTAAACTAATTAAAAGTAAAAAGTGTAGTGATTTGATCAGTTGGGAAAAAATTTAATGGTTAAACCGAAAAAATCATAAAAGTTCGGATGATTTTTTCGATAATAACCCTAAATATAAATACATGCTGGTATGCATAATCAAATGTCATGACATAAATAAACGTTAATAATCATAAATAAAATATTAGTAATAGTAAATAAACGTTAGTTGATAAAATAAAACGGTTAGTAATGTAAATAAATTGTTAGCAACAATAATTAAATGTTAGTATAAGTAGAACATTAGTAAACATAATTAAACTGTTAGAAACAATAAAAAAATGTTAGTTGTTTAAAAGATGTATTATCATTATTATTATTTAATCATTCTATCAATTATTTATGGTAATTATCTTCTCATTATAAGTTATAACTTTAAGTAACCATACCTCGTTTGATTCTTGATTTAATTGCATAGTTCTTCATGCTGATAACGTGTTATAATCTAACCAAATAATAACATTGATTTTGTGAATATATATATATATATATATATATATATATATATATATATATATATATATATATATATATATATATATATATATATATATATATAGAGCGGGGTTCAA
>JAANYP010007714.1:0-13683 GCA_020465985.1 Centrapalus pauciflorus | reverse complement strand
ACCTCAAAAATTCCCAAATGGCTCACAGACCTAATCCCTTTCTCCCAGTGTTCGTTGGTGAGGACGTTGTCATACACTCGTCAGTCACCACAATGCTGACTATCAAACCCACCAACTACATTGCTAACTTAACCATTCCCAAAAACTATGTGGGGAAGGGTTATGAAGAAATGGTGGAGTTCCTTCAAGTTCATCCGTTGAACTACACGATGACTGCATCTCCTGGTGTCCTGTACCAGGAGATGGTATATGAGTTTTGGTACACCTGTGCTTACAACCCAGAAACCAAATTCATCCAAGGTACTATTCTCAATGGGACTCAGACCATTGAGATTAGTTCTGATCTGCTCAGGGAGGTGCTACATCTACCAACTGCTGCAACTTACGATAAGCCCCAAGCTGAAAATGATCAAATGGGCAATCTGCTACGCTTCTGTGGTGTGGCAGAACCCAAAATAGGAGCAACACTGTTCAGGAAGGACCTCTCTCCTACCTACAGCTTCTTATTCGCCTCAGTGGTGATGTGTTTTGGAAGCAAAGTTGGTTCATTTGACCAACTCAGCAGAGATGAAGTTCCTATCGCCCTACAGTTCGTGGATGGGACTACCCTTGATATGGGTAAATGGATTTTTGTGAATATGAGGAACCTGGTGCAGCAAGAGTCAAGACCAGCTGCTGTTCGATATCCCAGGTTTCTGAGCCTCATTTTCAAGCATGTATGTGGTGAGCATCTCTATAACTCTCAGCCTCTTCTTAAGACTGCTGCATTCCCAGTTATAGGGAATAAAGTTTTCTATACTCCAGTCCTGCAGAATGAGCCTCCTCTATCCACACCAATGAGGAGGCTGCTAGGTTTGGTGGAAGGACCCTCTACTGTGAGGGTGGATCCAGAGACTGCTCCCACCAGAAAATCCAAAGCCAGGTCCAAGCTTGTCAAAAGGACCCTGGCAACTGAAGCTGGGCCTGTGAAAAAGAAGGCCAAAACAGCTCAGTCTGAGTCTGTTCCTTTAGCCTCTGTGGCTGAGGAGGAGCAGGCTCCTCACCCTGGTTCATTTGTTGAGCCTGAAGCCTCTGTGGCTGGTGCCTCTGTGGCACAAGAGACAATGGAACAGGCCAGCCCCACTGTTCCTAGCCCAGTCTCACATCCTGTCCAAACAGATCCTCTTCCTACTCCACAATCACCCACATCATCCATCCATTACCAACGCAAATCACTAGCCAAAAAGAAAACAGCCCACAAAACCACCTCCTCTGTTCCCTCTCAACAGGGTTCAGTTGAAAAAGAAGCAACCCCAGCTGCCTCTCCTATTTTGGGAGCAGGTTCAGCTCATTTGGAGCCTGCTTCACTCCAATCTGAGTCTACCCAGAGTCAGCCTAGACCCTCTGGTTCCTCCCAACAGGAACCAGTTGTACAACCGGAGATACCCACATCAACTATCCCAGCCTCCCAACAGGCTGAGGATATTGAAAGACAGGAGTCCTCTCCATTCCATACTGTGTCCACACTGTCCACCACTCATATCTCCTCACACCCTGAGTCTGCACGAGGTGCCCACGCTGCTAATATAGACCAATCAGCTGCTCAGCCTCAAACTTCTGCTCCCCATGATACAACTGTTCTACACCAAACATCTGCTGAGGGACCAACAACCCAAGCTGATGAACCTCAGGGATCACACCATCCCTCTGGTGAGGCTGCTCCCTTCATGCACATTCCATCAGCAGGTTTCACCACTGCTGATGTTGAAATGCATATCCCATCTCCCTATGATGAGGTGCCTTTAAACCAAGGCACTGCAGAGGGAACCACCACTGGTCTTCATGAGGGTGTTGCAACACAAGCAACATCTGAAAGGCCCCAAACATCATCCCCTTCTCCTGGTGATGCAGCTACAGCCGCTGCTGAAGGACCTCTTGATCCCTCCAACCTGGGCCATCTTACTTTTGCCCAGGCAATGGAGCTTCTGTCCCAAGTCCCTCTTCCCTCTCCATCACATCCTCAAACACCAGCCTCATCATCATCTTCTCCATCTACCCACTCCAAACAATCCACCCATACACCACCATCTCCCAAAGACCTGCCTTTGAAGGATCAGCTTTCTTTGCTGACCAACAAAGTTGGTTCTTTGGAAAACAACATGCACTCCCTACCATCCATCATCTCAGACTCTATGTCTGAGCAGCTCAAAGGCTTCTTTGATATGTTCAAAGAATCCTTCCCAGTCCCTTCCCATACTGACAACTCTTCACAGCTGATTGCACTCACTGCACAGCTGCAAACTATATCCAACTCTCTCTCTTTTATCCTCTCCTTACAACAAGACTCTGTGTCCTCTATGGCAGCCATTTCACAACAGCTGTCATCTCTCCTCACTTCTTGCCACACTACCCTTCCTAACACATTGGCCAGCCTGAATACTCTTATTGGCTCTCTATCAAATATTGTGTCCTCAGACCTTGCTGATGTGCAAGATACTCTTGAAGTCCATCTTGCACAACTTCAAAGCCTGTTGTTCACAGCTTCTGATAGAGAAAACATTGTTAAGCTGACCACTCTTGCTGATTCCCAAGCCTCTTCTCTTCAGGCCTGTCTTTCCCAGCTTGCAGAGGTTAAGGACAACCGGGCTTTCTTAGTGACAAGCCTGGTTGGCCCCAAACCTGCTGCCAAAACTGCTGGTAAGCCTGCTGACTTTGTGTCTTCAGGCAGACCAGGTGTTGAAGGTGCTGTTCCATCTCCTTCAAAGGGGGAGAAGTCATCTGCCTCGAAGACTAAGTCTAAGGGGGGAGAAAACCTCTTCTCCTAAGGAGAAAGCAGTACCTACAACTCCCACTGGTCAACCAGCAGGGACATCTACAGGTACAGCTGAAGGTGCCTCTCAAGCTGCTATGCCTACTCAGGCTGTCTCTCCAAACCCTGCTCAGTCTAAGGGGGAGGAAGTCATTCCTGAGGATAGGCCTAGCAGTAAAAGGAGGCACTTAATTCTAACTGAAGAAGAAGAAGAAGAAGAAGAAGAAGAAATTCCTGAGGCTGCTGTCACTACAGCAGCAGCTAAAGGAAAAGAAAAAGCAGCCATTGATCAACAACAGCAGAAAGCAGCTGATCTTAAGTTTCACAAAGCCAGGGCTAAAGAGATGGGTCTTCCTATGCACAAGTACTTTGAGTTTAGAGAAGAACAGCTTCAAGCTCTGGAGGAATTGAGAAAAGAAGAAGAATCTGCTAAAGCTGCTAAATCTTTTGCACTCCAAGAAGCAAAGAAAATTAAAATGTCTACCTTGGAGGTGCAAAAGAAATTAATGGAAGCTGCTAAGGTATCAGCAGGAGAAAAGGAGGGAGAAAAAGCACAGGGTGCTCAGGTCTCTGTGACCAAGACTCAAGTACCCTCTGCCAGAGCCAAATTCCACTTTGACAACTTGGCTAGAAAGAAATTTCATGATGTTGCTACTATAAGGCTTGCCAAGGAAGCGATTGTCAAAGCTGTTCCCATTTCAAGAAAAGGCACACAGTGGAAGCTTCAGATCACCAGGATGGGTGCAACAGGCCCTGAAATGGAATCCTACGATCACACTGATGTTGCACAGATGGGATACAGGGAATGGGTGGAACTGGCAGTTGCCCTGAGCCAGTATAAGTCAGAAACGGCTAAGACTATCAGGGCATACATCAAGAAGCTGATGGAGAGAGTAAGTGAGCTGGGCCTGATTCCAAAAGAAGTAAGAGAGGGTGTCTCTGTGACATACCCAAAAATAAAGACCAGAAGGACAAAGAAGGATACAGAGATGGAGCTACTCCTTACGCTGATTGAACAGGGAGACTATGCCCTTGAAATAAAAGGAGTTGATCACAGTCTGCCTAAAGGAATAGAGTTTGAGGATGGCAAGATTATTGAAGAACCTGAGCTGGGGGCATTTTTTGTAGATCCCCTAACTCAGAAGAAGTGCTTCCAAAGAGCCTCAGAGCTGTACAAAGTTGATCTGAGACAACTTGCCGCCTTCAGACTTGCAGTTTCTTTCAGGCAGTCTAGCAAATAGAGAGCAGCCATCTGGGATCAGCTCAGAGGCTTCTATGAAAGAGGAGAGCTCAATGATCCCAAGTTCATGATCATCAGAAGTGAAATTGAGGAACTTAAGGATACAAGGGAAGAACTGGAAAAGATGGTTCAGGATCCTTCTCCATTGATATGAAGTCCATCTACCGTCTGGGTAGGTGAAGAATGGAAGCTGTCCATCAGTTGACAGGCTGCCATTATCTGCTCCCAAACTGAAACAGTCCAAACATCTTGTACATTAGTTGTACATCCCTGTACATAGTTGTACATTCCCATTACCATAAGTTGCTAATTTTTGCTTTACATTAGTTGTAAAAAACATTAGTACATTAGTTGTACTCTTTAAGAACATGTGCTTGTTCTAGTGTAGTCAAGAATCAGTGTATATTATAAACTGAATCTTTACTTTACTGTAATGTTGTAATTTCAATTCAGCAAAATGTACTGTAAAAAATATATAGTGATTTTTGATAAGACCAGCTTGGACTGGTTATTGCAAATAGGGGGAGATTGTTAGGCACAAAAAGGCCTCAGTCAAACCTGTTCTACATCTGAGGGGGAGATTTATAATCAAACCTGTTGATGCATCTGAAGGGTTGAATTTAAGGCCTGTTATATGTCTTATTGAAACCTGAAAATGATTTGCAATATCAGTCTAAAGTTGTTCTATATGTTGCATGTGTTGCAACTTCGACAGTTTGTCCAAGCTGCTCTGTCTGCTGAACAGGCTGGACATAAACTGTCTACGCTGCTCTACACTGTTGAGCAGCTTGGGCATTTTTAAAGTGTTCTGTTCTTTGTGAACAGAACCTGTTCTTTGTGCACAGGCTAAACACTTTATGGAATATGTTTCCAAGTCATCATGTATTGTTTTTGACTACAAGATCAGTTTACAAAGTCGAAGACAAAGTGGAAAACAGAAATGCTCAGCCTGCCCAAGCTGTTCTGTAACATGAAGACAAAAGGTTATTTGAAAAAGGGTGACAGACCTTTTTCTTATATCAAAATAGGCCTTTACAAGGAAGAAAGACGCAAAGTTGACATTCCTAAATTAGTTAAAGGCAATGCAACAGTAGACAAAGTAAAAAGACAAAAGTTCTGCACATGTGAAGACAAGTCTGCTTTTCAGAAAAGTGCAGAAAAGGTTATGTTGTCTTTTCAACAAGACTTCTCCTTTTTCATTCCGTCCAATGAAGATGTTTCTCTTAGATCCTCTAAGTGAGTATAAAAGGAAGCTTCTAAGGTCAGAAAGAAGTGTGAAGAAAGCTAAGTGCTGAAACCCAAGAGTGAACGTGCAAGTGTGATTTTCATGCATGCAAACCTTCTGTGTAAACCAGCATCTGTGTGTATAAGCTGTTTTACATAAGCCGTTCCTTTAAGTCTTGTAAACACAGTGAGTGCTTCTTAGTGAGTGTATTCATTGTATACTAGTTTGAGTCTGTCTTAGACTAGTAAGCATACTGTTGTATCTGTCATCTCAGCTTGAACTATTCCGCATTCAAGCTTGTTTGTAATTAACAAATTGTTGATAATACATACAAACATTGAGAAAAGAGTGTCTAGTTTTTAAATTGCTGTATTCACCCCCCTCTACAGCTTATAACTATATACTTTGGGAACCTCTCGGGACCTACAAACCTCCATACACCATCTACATCACATTTCTCTTTCACCTCACTTTGCAAGATTTTTTACTCAACCTCCACATCTTGAAATCATTTCATTCATCTTTTCATTCTCTATAAATAGAGAGCTTTTCCATTTATTTGATGCAGACCAAAACTCTCTTTACTCCTCTCTTTGATCTGGCCACAAACAGACACACCTTGCACACAATCTTCTTTCAAGTGTTCTTCATATTTGCAAATTGTTCTGGGTGAAATCTTCCAAGATCCAACCTTCTACTCATTTGCATTCTTCTAATATCCCAAAGTAAGTAAATTCTAACCTATTATATCTTGTATTCATGTTTATATAAGTCTTGCATTATATTTATAATCACCAAGAACAACAAGTTTCATAAAAACTCAAGTTTATAAGTCACTAGTTTTGTTTTTAAGTTTGTTTTCTTCAAATGTGTTTATAAATATATAAACACATTATGTAAGTATAAATATTATGAAAACAAGTTATATAAATGTGTTTTATAACCTTTCATACAAATGGTTTTTGCATAATCAACAAGAATCACAAGTTGGTTCAACCTTATGAAATACAGATTTTCAGCAGAAATATGGCGTCAACTTTGAAAACTCATAACTAATTCATAACTTAACGAAATGAGTTGATTCTTGCCTCAAAAGTTAGATCTATGTCTTAACCAAAAATCTGATGGTTTTCATAATTTAATATGGAGATTAGAACCCCCAAATATTATTTGGGAACCCGAAAGTTTGACAGCTCAAAAATGGCCAACATAGTTTTTTAACGAGCTTTTTCCCCAACCTGAACACCTCGAAAAATGTCTGTTCTTTACTTTAAAATTTATTTGTATATATTAGTTTTATGTCTATGAGCCTAAATTGTTTTGGAGCTTAGTCAAAAACAGCCTCAAAGTAGGCCAAAAAACCTTTAAAAGCTGGAAAATTTTATATATATATATATATATATATATATATATATATATATATATATATATATATATATATATATATATATACACACACATATATACACATATGTAAACTTGACGTTTTAAGTGAGTTTTACTTATAAACTTGTAATGTTGGGTGATTTAAAACATATAAACCATTATACATACATATTATCATATATGGGAGTCATTAAGTCCCTTATATCATTCAAGACTCGGTTAAACACATCCGGTTTCATCACCCATCAAACAACCCAAATTTGCATTTTTCGCTCGTATTTGCCATCGCACTCTCGGTGAGTCTTCATAGCCCCTATTTTCACACTGTTATGTTTTGGGGTGAAATACATGCTACATTTTCATACGGACACAGAAACTAATTCATTTCTATTATGTATTACACATGTGCTTCCATCAGCACTCAGATCATGAACCGTTAGTTACATTTTATGTAAACCCGAATATATCATGGATAGATCTATCGGGATTAATGTCCCCCACCTAGGTTGGTCGCTCCATCTGCTAAGGGGTGCATATATATTTAACATTACGGTATTACATTAGGAAATACTGCACAGGGCAAACTCATAATTAAGTTTCGGTTGCATGATGGTTTATATGTAATACATAACATGAAATTTATGATTTTATAAATTCAAACTCAACTGTTGATATCCATATAAATCTTATTTACGTGTAAACCTATGAAGTCACCAACAATTTTTTTGACGTATTTTTTTTTTCAGGAAATTAAGGCACGTGCACTACATCGGAAGTATATCAATGCTTTCGTACTTTTGGAGTCGCATAAATTTTCAAACCTTCGTAGATTTAATTGCATTATTAATGTCATTATGGTTAGGTATTTGAATCTCTGTAATTTGCGAACTAATTACGCTTTATTTTGGTTATGTAAAACAATATTTATATTTGAAGTTAAATCAATGTATTTTTGAAAACGTCCATATAGTGGTCATTCACTTGATTATGACTATGCTTCCGCGACGTCACGCTTCGTTGCCAACCTGGGTGACGGGGTGTGACATCATACCCCAGGAAGAGCTACAACTGGATGACAAGCTACATTTCATTGAAGAACATGTAGAAATTATGGACCGAGAAGTCAAGAAGCTGAAACACAGCCATATACCTATAGTAAAGGTCAGGTGGAACTCTAAGCGTGGTCCTGAGTTTACATGGGAACGCGAAGATCAGTTTTGTGAAAAATACCCTCATTTGTTCTCAAATACTCAATCAATGGAAAACACGAGTAATTTCGGGACGAAATTCCCTTAACAGGGGGAGACTGTAACATCTGGCACAAAATCAGGTTAGCAACTATAACCTAATCAGTAGTTATTAGCAAGTTATAACCTAATCAATGGTCATTAAAAATTAATCAAGGTGATTAACAAACTTCATAAGGAAATTCATTTCAATTAGAAACAATTTCATCGGTACGATGAAACGACAATTTAATTACTCCGATCGGTTTACGATATGATGTATTAATTCAACTAAGTAAATAATTAAATTATAATTAGTGACACTAATCATGCATTAACAAACTTATTTACCATTAATTATGCAAAACTAAAACAATTCATTAAACTAATGCATTTATAAGTATTTATAAAATTACACAAAAAGTAAAATACAAGAATACATTTAGAAATACTTTTATACAAAAAAAAAATAAAAATACATTTTAAATACCCCCTTAGGCCGGCCCTCATAGTACAAAAACTAGAGGTTGACTTCATTTTTTTATTACATATCCCATTCACCATCAAAATCAACTTTAAATCCACTCATTTTGCTAAAAGGTGCACTCAACCTCCAACATTTCATCATTTGAATTCACTTTTTCCATCTACAAATAGAAGACAACTCTCACTTCATTTCCACAAACTTTCAACGAAAAAATCCTCTCTTCCTTCCCTCATCAAATCTGGCCAAAGGCCTCTCACACCAAGAAAAATTGTGCAACTTTTGTTCTTTCAAGCGTTGTTCATTTTTCAAGTGTCTTGGTGCAACACCCTTTCATGAATCACAACTTCTACTTGATTTCATAGTCCTAATACATAAAAGTAAGTAAATACTAACTTATAACTTCTTATATTTATGTTTATATAAGTCTTTCAGAATATATAAAATCACCAACAACAACGTTTAATAAAAACTCAAGTTTATAAACCACTAGTTTGATTTTAATGTTTGTTTCTTCAAATGTGTTTATAAATATGTATACAAATAATGTAAGTATAAATAATATGAAAACAAGTTATATAAATGTGTTTCATAACCTTTTATACATGTGGTTTTGAATAAACAACAAGAATCACAAGTTGTTTTAAGTTTATGAAATCCGGATTTTCGGCAGAATTATTACATCGACCTTGAAAAATCATAACTAATTCAAAACTTAATGAATGAGTTGATTATTGTTTCAGAAGTAGAAATATATGTCTTAACTAAATATATGGAGGTTTTCATAATTTAATATGGAGTTTTGAACCCCCAAATATTATCTGGGAACCCGGAAGTTTAACAGCTCAAAAATGGCCAACATAAGGTTTTTAGCGAGCCTTTTCCCTAACCTAAACACCTCGAAAATGGCCGTTCTTAACTTGAAAAATTCTTTTTACATAGTAGTTCATGAGTATGACTATCAAAGCCCAAATCCTTTTGGATCTTGGTCAACAACAACTACAACGTAGGTCGAAAAACCTTTAATAAGTTGGAAAATTATATATATATAAACTTGACGTTTTTAAGTGAGTTTTATTTATGAACTTGTTAAGTTGGGTTATTTAAAAACATAAACACCCTTATACATGTATATAATCATATATGGGAGTTATTAAGTCCCTCATATCATCTAGGACTTGGTTAAAATCCGTCAAGCTTCACCACAAGTCAACAACAACACTACGTTTTTACGCTCGTTTTTTCCAACATACTGTAGTGAGTCTTGATAGCCCGTATTTTTAACGTTACGTTTTGTGGTAGAAATAGATGCTTCATTTTAATATGGACACATAAACTTCTTCATTTCCTTTATTTATTACACATGTGGTCCCATCAGCCCTCAGATCATGGATCGTTAGTTACATTTTTATGTAAGCGCGAATATATTTTGGATAGATTTATCGGGAGTAATGTCCCCCACCTAGGTTGGTAGCTCCAACTTCTAAGGGGTGCATATATATATATATATTTAACATTGCAGTATTGCATCGGAGATTACTGTACAGGACAAACTCATAATTAAGTTTCGGTTGCGTGATGGTTTTATGTAATACATAACATGGAATTTATGCTTTTATAAATTTAAACTCAATTGTTGATGTCCATACAAGTCATATTTCCGTTTAAACCTATGAACTCACCAACAATTTTGTTGACGTATTTTAGCATCTATTTTCAGGTAGTTAAGGCATGTGCACTGCATCGGAAGCATTCCAAGGCTTCCGTTCATTTTGGAGTCGCATCATTTTCAAAACCCGGAGATATATTTGCATCATTGTTGTTAATTTTATTATGTATTTGAATCTCTGTAACTTGCGAAATACTCTTCATTTTTTCGGGCTATGTAAAACAATTTTATATTTTGAAGTTATATTAATGTATTTTTGAAAAACGTCCATATAGTGGTCGTTCACTTGATTATGACTATGTTTCCGCGACGTCACGCCTAGTTGCCAACCGGGGTAACGGGGGGTGACAATATAGGAAAATTCCTATTCTGTGTGACAATACAAGTGCCATAGCTATCTCCAACAACCCAGGCTTCCAATCTCGAACTGTCAGTGATGTTGAAAAGTCACTTGATCAAATTTGTTAAAATTTTACAGAACATGTTAGACATAAGAGGTTTTATCTGCTTTGTACTTAGCTAGTTTCTGAAAATTTGAACAGGTTTGACATGTAACAGGTTTGACAAAATCAGATTTATTCTCAAACATTCTGTTATTCAAATCTAAAACTTGCTCACTGTGTTATCTGTCATACAAGGCAAAGCCTTGTAACCTGTTCAGCTATTAAACATGTTTCACAATGAAACCTATTCTCATATAGTTGCACAAGTTTCATAAACAGCTCGCAGAATGATCAGTGTTTGATGAAACTCTTTCATCACAGGATTGAACAACAGCTTAGAACATCAGTTTTTAATTAACATTACTTCACATTTAAGTTACTTAAAATATGTATTTCTTTATCTTAATTACCTGGGGATAATGTGTGTTACGTGTGTTAGTGGTTAAAAAGGTCAAGTTGGTTTGTCAAACGTGCTGACGTGGTAAACCATTCCGTTTTCCGTTAGTAACATTTCAAATCAACTGCCCACACCTTTCTCTCTCCTACTCACTCACATTCAAGTCCTATAAATACCCAAATCACTGTTTCATCTTCTTCTTCGTTACTGCTTTCTTAACCATCTAAAAAACCCTAAAAGACTAAGTGTCCAGAATTTGTGCATCACTCCTACTTCCACAAATGGTCTCCAAAAATAACCCCTTTGTTCCAGTGTTTCTTGGTGATGATGTTGAAAAGCTCCCCTCTGTCAACACCATGCTAACAAATAAACCCACCAACTATATTGCTAACTTAATGATTCCCAAAAACTGCATTGGCAAAGGTTATGAAGAAATGGTGGATTTTCTGAAAGCTCATTCCCTTCACTATGCTATGACGACCTCCCTTGGTGTCATGCTCCAGGAGATGGTCTATGAGTTTTGGTATTCATGCTACTATGATCTTGCTACCAAAACAATCAGGGGAACCGTTCTTAGCACCACCAAAACTGTTGAGATCACAACTGCTCTTCTTTGGGAAGTACTCCACCTTCCAGTTGCTGAAAAGCATGACAAGCCACAGCCGGAGACAGAACAGATGGGCAACCTGATATGCTACTTTGGTGTAGCAGAACCGAAGATGGGTGCAACCTTATTTAGGAGGGACCTCTCCCTGTTAGGCACAAAAGGCCTCAATCAAACCTGTTCCATATCATAGGGGGATATTATTAATCAAACATGTTTGATACACTTAAGGGTATAATTTAAGGCCTCTTAATGCCTTATTGAAACCTGATAAGTGATTTTCAATATAAGCCCAAAGCTGCTCACCCTGTTGCATTAGTCGTAACTTGGTAGATTGCCTAAGCTGTCCGAAACTGTTGGACAGGTTTGGCATAAACTGTCTACACTGTTCATATATGTTGAACAACTTAGACCCAACTAAAGTGTTCTGTTCTTTATGAACGAAACCTGTTTTTTGTGAACAGAACCTGTTCTTTGTGAACAGGTTGTACACATTATATAATTTGTTTCTAGGTCATCATGTAATGTCTTGGACATGAAGATCAGTTTACAAGTCGAAAACAAAGTGGAAAAACAGATCTGCTTACACTGCCCAAGCTGTTCTGATACATGAAGAGAAAGTGGATATTTGAAATGGGTGACAGACCATTTCTTATATCAAAATGGCGATACAAGAAGAGGAAAGGATTAAAGTTGTATTCCTCTTTAAGGTAAAGCAGTCTGCAACAAAGTCAAAAAGGAAAAGACAAAGATTCTGTAATACAGGGACAAATTCTGTTTTGTCAGATTGTGCAGAAAAGCAGTCTTGTCTTTTTGTAAAGGCACTCCATTATCTCTGCATCCCAATAGGAAGCTTCACTGAGATTATTTGAGTGAGTATAAAAGGAAGCTTCTAAGTAATGTGAGATAACAAAGAGAGAGATATCCCGAACGTGCAAAAGAATTGTGTTTTCATGCACGCAAAGTCTGCTTAGAAGAGAATAGTTGAGTGTGTCCAAGTCGTTCTTATTCTAAGCTGTCTGTCTGTCTTGTAATATAGTGAGTGCATCTTAGTGAGCGATTTTATTGTAACTAGTATGAGTGAGTCTTATATTAGTTGTTCATCTGTTGAATCTGTCATCTCAGTATGAACCATTCCGAAGTTCAAACCTGTTTGTAATTAACAATGTTAATATATATACATACAAACATTGAGAAAGTGTGTTGAAATTTTAAATACCTGTATTCACCCCCCTCTATAGCTTACAACAACATACTTGGGAAATCTTTTGGGACCTACAACTGGTATCGGAGCCGGTTAGAGTGTGTGTTAACTCTAGATCTCTCATAAGCTCCCTATTTCCCACCATGAACAAAGGTGTTGCTAACTCCTCCTCTCACAAAGACAATGGGTCAATGGCAAAACCTCCAAATTTCAATCCTCAGAACTTTTCTTGCAGGAAGTGTAGAATGATGCTCTATCTAGAGAATCTGGATGTGCAACTACCAGAAATAGTGTTGGAAGGTCCCTATGTGCCAAATTTTGTCACTACCATAACTCCTGCTGCTGAAAGAGCTGTTCCTGAAGTCAGAACTATTGAGAAGACAAAAGCTCAATGGTCTGATGAAGACAAATGTCTGGTTGCCCTTGATGCTAAAGCCATGAACAACCTTGTAATCTCTCTAACTGATGATGTGTTCAAACAAATTGTGAAGATGAAGACTGCAAAAGACATTGTGGGATACTTTGTGTACCGTCTATAATGGTCCCACAAACACATTGTATAACACGATCAATAATCTTGTTAGACAATGTGACTGTTCTTTGCAAAGCCAAATGAGACTCTCACAGAAAACTACACCAGGTTCACTGCCTTAATTAATGATCTCAAAGCTGTTGGGATCACTAAAGATAGTTTAAGTCTGGTGAACAAATTCTAGGACATACTACCTGAGGAATGGACTTACTTTTCTACTATCCTCAAAAACTCAGGTAACATTAAGACATGAATCTTGTAAATCTTTATTGATCCTTGCTAAATGATGAACAATCAAGGCAACAAAAGAGAAATGCCTTGGAAATGTAAAAGAGAGGTGCAGCCTTAGTGGCCAGCGTGAGACAACCTGTAAATCATGTGTGTGATGTGTTCACACAAGTTGATCAATAGGCTGACGATGAAATGGATGAAATGTCTGAAGAAGAGGACTGTAAAGATCCTACTTAGTGTGATGATGAGCAAAT
>JAANYP010007713.1:0-125500 GCA_020465985.1 Centrapalus pauciflorus | reverse complement strand
TTCCTGAATTCAGTCTCGCTGCCTTTGAACATGCCTGTTTCATGTCACAATTAGAACCTAAGAAGGCATCTAAGGCTTTGAAGGATCCATCTTGGATTGAGGCAATGCAGGAAGAACTTCTGCAATTCAAGATTCAGAATGTATGGACTCTAATTGATCTTCCTAAAGGAAAGAGAGCAATTGGTACAAGATGGGTGTTCAGAAACAAGAAGGATGAGAGAGGGATAGTCATCAAGAACAAAGCAAGATTAGTAGCACAGGGATACACTCAAGAAGAAGGAATAGATTATGATGATGTCTTTGCTCCAGTGGCAAGAATTGAAGCCATCAGACTGTTCCTAGCCTATGCAAGCTTCAAAGGATTTAAAGTGTATCAAATGGATGTGAAGTCTGCTTTCCTATATGGCACAATTGAAGAAGAGGTCTATGTGTGTCAACCTCCTGGATTTGAGGACTACAAGTATCCAGACAGAGTCTACAAATTAGACAAAGCCCTCTATGGACTCCATCAAGCCCCTAGAGCATGGTATGACACTCTGTCATCATACCTTCTACAGAATGGATTCAAGAGAGGTACTCTGGACAAAACATTGTTCACAAAGTCTATCAAATCTGAGATTCTGCTTGTTCAAATCTATGTTGATGATATTATCTTTGGGTCTACTAATGACAGTCTGTGCAAAGAATTTGAGGCATTGATGCACAAAAAGTTTCAAATGAGTTCAATGGGAGAACTCACCTTCTTTCTAGGATTGCAGGTCAAGCAGAAGCCCACAGGACTTTTTATAAGTCAATCAAAGTATGTTAAAGATATACTGGAAAAGTTTGGTTACAAAGATACCAAAGTTACTAGTACTCCAATGGACACTCACAAGCAGCTTAATGCAGATAAAGATGGAGTAGATGTGGACATTCATCTATACAGATCCTTGATAGGTTGACTTATGTATCTCACATCTTCTAGACCTGATATAATGTTTGCTGTTTGTGTGTGTGCCAGGTTTCAATGTGCTCCAAAGGACTCACCTATTTGCTGTTAAGAGAATCTTTAGATATCTCAAAGGCCAACCACATTTGGGCCTCTGGTATCCTAAAGACTCTCCTCTTGAACTAACAGCCTATTCTGACAGTGATTATGGAGGATGCAACATTGACAGAAAGTCCACAACTGGTGGATGTCAATATCTAGGAGCAAGACTGGTCTCTTGGCAGTGCAAAAAGCAAACAACTGTCTCCACCTCATCCACTGAAGCAGAATATGTAGCAGCTGCAAGCTGCTGTTCCCAAGTGATGTGGATTCAGAATCAACTGAGAGACTATGGTATGAATTTCCTATCCACTCTTATTTACATTGACAACTCAAGTGCAATAAGCATTGTACAAAATCCAGTGAAATTTCCCAAAACCAAGCATATAGACATCAGATTTCATTTTATAAGAGATTGTAATGAGAAGAAATTAATCCAAGTTACCAAAATTCATATTGATGATCAGTTAGCTGATCTATTTACAAAACCATTTGATGTAGGAAGATTCACCTTCCTAGTATCAAATATTGGCATGGTTAATATGGATTAATTTATTTTTCATCATTCTCTCTTATTTCATGAAAATATGTTTATTTTATATGCTTGTCAAGTGTGCAGGGTAATTTGGTAACTTCCTATAAGTGTGTGCGCGGGATTAGATATTTTCGAAACCCCCAAACCTTTAAAGGTCCCAGTTTCGTTCAATTGTAACTACCAGTTGCAAAATATCTTCCACGACCTTCCTTTTCTCTCTGAGCGATTCACACACACTTCTCTGAAACCCTAAATCACCGATTGATCGTCAATGGAGTTTGTCAAAGAACATAACTGTCTTCCCTATTCTCTCAAACACATTGACCTTCAACCATTCCACGACATGATGGACTTCCTTCGAAGTTCCCACATTCATCATGCTCTCACCATAAACCCAACAATCTACATATCTCATATAGAGCAGTTTTGGAAACATGCCTCTGTCCAAACCATTAATGGAGTCACTTCTTTGATATCCAAGATCGATGGAACCACTGTCACCATCACTGAGGATCTCATCCGTCAACACTTGCATCTTCAAGATGCCACAGGTATAACAGATCTATCTCTTACTGCCTTACATGAAGGCCTTTTTGCTATAGGGTATAGGGGCCCTACTGATTCTTATACTTTCTTTAAAACTCATTTTGCCCCTAAGTGGAAATATCTTGTACATATTATCCAACAATGCATAAGCCCTAAAAGAACTGGTTGGTCAGAATTTTCTTCTAATATAGCCACTGCCTTAGTGTGTTTATCTAAAGGCCAACAGTTCAATTTTTCTAATATGATTTTTCAGGGCATGTTAAGGCATCATGCCCTAAAGCATGGGAAATTTTTGATGTATCCTAGGTTTTTGGCTGAAATTATTGCAAAAACTTGCAGTAATTTCAATGTACATAAAAGGATTCATGTTTCCCATAGGCACTCTTTACCAACAATAAAACGTCTTCTAAAATCCAGTGCCAATTTTTTGAGTGTAGATGTCTCATTGCCCTCTGCAATGTTGGGCATCAATCCACTAAACAGAGGAGAGGGTCCTGAGTAGGCTCAGCCTTCAATCACTGCTTCACCCCCAGGACCCCAACCCACTCCTCATGATACAAATACTCCATCTGATCCTTCTCTCAAACCCACATCCCCACTTTTACTATATAAAAGAAAAAGGGTTTCAGGAGCTCCTTCCTCCTCAACCCAAATACAAGAGCCAAATATCTGTGTGCAGGAGGACACTTCTACACAGAATATCCAAAGGGCACCCACTGAGGACACTCTCATCCTCAATTTGGAGGTGGCCATCCCAACAGAGGATGTCCATATGGGTTCTGTGGCAGACACTACTGATGTCTCTGCACAAGAAGCACAGGACAGTGTCAACATCAATAAGACCACACCCATGGCAACAGAGGGTGTGCAAGCACCTTCTGGAAGTCCCCAGTATCAAGAACAGAGGGCCCAGATGTTTCTACTTCTGGAATTCCTGCCAGTGAAGATCACAATCACCACACTCTTTTGCTGATCTTGAGGCTAGTTTGCAACTTATGATATTAACGGATCCCCAGTTGAAACCTGTTGTGGCAGTATTGGAATATTATCAGTCCATTATTGCTGCACAGGGGGCACAAATCATTGCACTTCAACAGACTGTAGCAGCTCAGAATCAGAGAATGGATTATTTCCATAAAAGGTTCACCCTCTGTGGAAATAAAATCATTCAACTTAAAAAGATGATTCGAACCCTAATGGCAAAGGTTGTAGGTCCTCCTGACCAAACCAATGCATCCAAAAAGGGGGAGAATCAGGAGATCCCTAGTTCAGTCCAAGCAGCTTCAGCTCCTGCTCAAACAGTCCCAGATTCTAGGCTAACAGTCCCAAAAGCTACTCAAACTCTTAGCCTAGAAACTCAAGCTGCTCCTATAAGAACAACTGGAGTTGTTATCCGAGAAGGTAGTCAAGCTCCTGTCAGTACAGTCCAAGCTACAACTTCTGCCTCCAAAGCTAAGGGCAAGGGCATACTCATAGAATCTCCAAAGCATAAATTTTCATCTAGAGAGGCCCAGGTTGCTCATGATGCTGAATTTGCCAGACAATTAGCAGAAGAACAGGATGATCTTTAGGACCAGCAAACCCACGCCCCAATGCAAGATGATGAAACCTTAGGTGATTACTTAAGAGGGTTTGTGGTCAAACAGAATGAGAAGAAAAGGAAAATGCCAACAGGGCATTCAAAGGCAGAGCACAGAAGATTTTTGATAAATTTTGCTTATTCAGTTGGGATTTCAAAGAAGATGGCTCAGTCATGGAACACAGAAAGGCTGCAGGAAATCCATGACAAGGAAATGGAAAAACGAAAAATACGAAAAGTCTCCCATCAAGTCCAAAACCTCCAAGAACCAGTTCAAACTGGTGTAAGTACAAATTAAGCAGGTGTCAGTGATCCTGCTCCTTCTATTCAAGCTGCTGCTACTAATCCTCAATCAGAAGCAATTTCACAAGCAAAGCTTGATTAGGTGAAAAAGGTGTTATTTGAGCATCAGCTTCAAAAGGTGATGGAGATTGAAAAGACCCTCGATCAGTATGACTTGTCAAAACCTCCTATTACATACTGGTATGCTATGTCAATGGATGACATTGATTTAAAATACCAATTTGTTGTCAGAATAGAAGCTGGTCCTGAGGAAGAATACAAGAGTATAATGCACCTAGTTCAAGGGATGACTAGGGATGAGCTTACTAGAATGCATCATATTGGAACTGTGAGTCAAGCAAGGTCTTCAAAACCCCAGGTCAAGCAGGCTATAAAGGATTTGAAAAGCATTTTTGATCCAGAGTCCATCAGAAAAGATATAGAAGATGCCAAGGAGATGAAGATTGCAAATGTTGATCTGTATGTGAAATCAAAGACATACAGACTCAAATTTACAATTGGATCCAGCATGTTCTTCAATTTTGAATTCTTTGATCTTCCAAGGGCATGGTTGGTACAAATGAGCTCAGTGAAGATATACTGTGATAGAGAAGAATTGAAAAGAGAATTTTTTTAAGGCAGTTAATCAGAAACTTTCACAATTGTAAGTTTTTGTATGCCTTAGTTTGTAGATAACAGTTTTACTTTGTTTTATTTCCTTATTTGTATAGAAACTTAAAGTCTTGTGTAAAGAATTCAAGTTAGGGGGAGATTGTTGGGAAATATTCAAAGTATGTCAAGCTGTTAGTTAGATTTCTCAAACTGTTAGTAGATTTTCTGTAATTACAAAGTTCAAGCTGTTAGTTGAAGAAGTTCGAGCTGCTAGTTCAAAAGTTCAAGCTGCCAGTGTTCAAACTCAAGCTGCTCAACAGATAAACTTCAAGCTGCTCAACAGCTCAATAAACAGAAAGTGCTGATATTCAGGAAAAGATATATTTTGAAGATTCAAGCATATCTACTATCAGAGAAATCAGAGTTTTTCAAGGAAACAAATCAGAAAGCAATATATATACATAGAATAGGTTTTTCTATTGTAAGTCTGCACGTACAAGTTTATTCAGTTGTAATGTCTTTCTGATTAAGTTTTCATAAGCCTCTAAGGTTGAAAAACCCTAAGAACAATTTGTGTTCTTCGTCTAATCAAACAGATTAGAGGTGATTGTAATCATTAAGTTTGGCAATACAAATGACTTTTGATTATTGATTGTGTTTATATGATTATTTGTTTTTGAAAGCTTTTCTTAAAACAATTAAGTGTTATTCCGCAAACTTCTTAATTGGACTTTGATTCAATACAAGGTTATTGGTTTATACTCTGATTAATTCAAACCAGTTAATCTTAGGTAGTGATTTCGATCTTGACAATATATATATATATATGTGTATATATATATATATATATATATATATATATATATATATATATATATATATATATATATATATATATATATATATAATTGATCAATATTTTTATATGAAGAAAAAGAAAGAAGATGGAGGGAGACTAGGGGTGAGCTCGGTACCGAACCGAACCGGTACCGATCCCGAAAATACCGAAACAGAATTATTAGTTTTGAAAGAACCGAATACCGAACCGTATAATTTTATACGGTGCCGGTTCGGTCCCGAATACCGAATTTTAGCTAATTTAAAAGCCGAATACCGAACCGAGAGTACCGAATACCGAATTTTAGCTAATTTAAAAACCGAATACCGAACCGAATATATTAATTCGGTACCGGTCGGTACCGGTACCGGTTCGGTACCGGTTCGGGTTCGGGAAATGGTACCCGTCGCTCACCCCTAGTTTTTATACACCAAATACCCGAGCCGAACCGGTACCGGTCCCGAATAGGACCGATTGTAAAGTAATGGTCCGGTCCTCGGGTTTAGATTTTAGCCATGTTCGGGTCCGGTCCGGTCCGGGTTTGGTCCCGATAACACCCCTATATATATATATATATATATATATATATATATATATATATATATATATATATATATATATATATATATATATATATATATATATATAGATTTGGGTTCAAATGAGTACCACTAGTTTTGCGGAGTACCGGAGGTACCTCGCTTAAAACCATTTTTTTTGAAAAATTTTTTCATAATCATGTTTAAATTAATAATATAAGACTACTTGCAAAAAATCACACATAAACACACACTATAACTATGTGAAACGTGCAAGTTCACATGAACTGCACTGTTGTGAACGTATGTTCACAGCTAAGCATGTTCACATGAATTTTTCCACGTTCACATGACTTTTAAGAGGCTACGAAGTGTGAATGCGTGTAATTCTTTTACAAATATGCTTATATTATTTGTATCTAAATGAATATGAAAAAAAATTTTAAAAAAAAAACTTTTTTTCGGAGCATGTTCACATCTTAAACCCGTGTGTTCACAGGTACTCACGGTACTCTGCATTTTTAAGGTACTCACACGAACCATATTCTATATATATATATATATATATATATATATATATATATATATATATATATATATATATATATATATATATATATATATATATATATATATATATATATATATATATATATATATATATATATATATATATTTGGGTTCAAATGAGTACCACTAGTTTTGCGGAGTACCGGAGGTACCTCGCTTAAAACCATTTTTTTTGAAAAATTTTTTCATAATCATGTTTAAATTAATAATATAAGACTACTTGCAAAAAATCACACCTAAACACACACTATAACTATGTGAGACGTGCAAGTTCACATGAACTGCACTGTTGTGAATGTATGTTCACAGCTAAGCATGTTCACATGAATTTTTTCACGTTCACATGACTTTTAAGAGGCTAGAAAGTGTGAATGTGTGTAATTCTTTTACGAATAGACTTATATTATTTGTATCTAAATTAATATGAAAAAAAAATTAAAAAATAAACTTTTTTTCGAAGTATGTTCACATCTAAAACCCGTGTGTTCACAGGTACTCACGGTACTCTGCATTTTTTAGGTACTCACACGAACCATATATATATATATATATATATATATATATATATATATATATATATATATATATATATATATATATATATATATATATATATATTAAACTTATGATATATAACACATAATAAATACGATACAAACATGCATACAAAACTTTTTAATAATATAATAAGTAATATATTAAATAAATGTAATATTATAACAATTCGATACATGTAATATTCTCGTATTAATTAAAAAATATTAGTATAATGTTAATGAAATGTAATACTCTTACATGTATAAATTATTGTCATAATACCAACGGTAAAATTAATGAAGTCGACCATTTATATATAATAATAGTATATGTAGTACTATATAAACTAATAAAAACAACTGTTTATATATAATTAATAGTAAATGTTTCACAGTGAATAATATATAATTATAACCCACGTATTACGTGGATATTTTTAATTAAATTTATTTATATAAAATGTATATGAGTAAAAAAAAACATACAAAAATAATAATTGTGTTTATTTTTTATTATTTACAGATTAAAAAATAGAGTATATTTATCTTTTTTTTAAATATTAAATGATATTTATCTTTTATTTTTTATAAGTTGTAATTATCTTTTTGGTGAACGTAGAGGTGACACGTGACATTTGATGTTTTCCTTTATTATACATAATAATAATAATTTCCACAACTAATTCAAATTATTATATTTGGATCTAGTTATGATTATTGTGGATAATAATGATAGATATTTATTTTAGGGAGAATTTCATATATGTCCCTCTAAAACTGTATAATATCATATATACTCAAGTCAAAAAAAAAAATTTCATATATATCCTTTTAAAACTTCATAATATCATATTTACCCAATTTAAAACTTTAATATCATATATACCCTTTCAAACTTTTAAATATATCAAATATATCCAAATTATTTATTTATTCTTTTTTATTACTTTAAAACTCATAATAAATATTCATTAATAAAGAAATGACCAATCTACCCTTTTTATTTCTTAAACTTCATAATATCATATTTACCCATTTGAAAACTTTAATATCATATATACCCTTTTAAACTTTTAAATATATCAAATATATCCAAATTATTTATTTATGATATTTTATTACTTTAAGATATCAAATCTTTTATTTCTTGATGGAATTCGGCGATTCAAATTTCATTTGTTCGTTAAGTAGAAGCCTACCACGAGCCTACCACGAGCACCAATAAAATCAAGGGATTTAAAAGTTAATTACCTTGATTAAGTTTTCAATTCTTGTAGGCTTCGACTTAATGAACAAATTGAAATTTGAATCACCGAATTCCGTCAAGAAATAAAAGATTTGATATCTTAAAGTAATAAAAGATCATAAATAAATAATTCGGATATATTTGATATATTTAAAAGTTTAAAAGGGTATATATGATATTAAAGTTTTCAAATGGGTAAATATGATATTATGAAGTTTAAGAAATAAAAAGGGTAGATTGGTCATTTCTTTATTAATGAATATTTATTATGTGTTTTAAAGTAATAAAAAAGAATAAATAAATAATTTGGATATATTTGATATATTTAAAAGTTTGAAAGGGTAAATATGATATTAAAGTTTTAAATTGGGTAAATATGATATTATGAAGTTTTAAAAAGATATATATGAAATTCTTTTTTTGGCTTGGGTATATATGATATTATGCAGTTTTAGAGGGACATATATGAAATTCTCCCTTTATTTTAGGTAAACATTAATTTTAAATGTTACAAAATCTAATTTATTACTAATTAATTAATGAAAAAAAATAAAGTCAAAATTTAATACAACTAAGTTAAGGTGTTAAATTTGGAAAAAGATGTGGAAAATAATTAACTTGTTAGCAATCAAAAAATAAAAATGGAATATCTGAAAATCAACAATCAAAATTTATCATATTCACAATTGAAGTTTTATCAATTAAATTTTAAATCTTGTTAGCAAAATAATTAACAAAAAATTTTAACTTTATTTACTATACTTCTACATTTAAATTCAAATTTTTACATTTAAATTTAAGATCATTAAGGATAATAATGACACATATTTATTTTAGGTAAATGTTAATTCATTAATGAAAAAATTAAAATCAAAATTTAATATAATTAAGGTAATGTAGTAAATTTGGAAATGAATTAAAAAATGACATATGTATAATTATTGATTTTAGTTGAGCGTATAAGAGACATTTCATAAATAATTATGAGTTTTCATTAATCTGGACCATTGAATTCTTTCCATCCAATGGTTCAGAAACAACAAGTGGTTTTCTTATTATATATAGTATAGATTTGTGATAACTAGTATTTGTTTTGTTGGAATTTCCAAAGAAATTGAATCTTATCAATGAAAGTCGACTATGTTTCCTATTAAAATTTGATTTAGGAAAAGACATACAATAGATGTAAACTTTTGTTTTTTGTTTTTTTTTCCATTTATGCTTTGTAGTTTTTTTTTTTTGTTTTCATTTAGTCGTTATAGTTTTCTTTTTTGTCTCTATTTGGTAGTTATATACTTTACTTTGTGTGTCCATTTGGTTGATATACTTTATTTTTATTTTCATTAAGTAATTATACTTTTTTGTTTCCACTAAATTCTTGTTAAATTACTGTTAAATTTTACGCGGCTATTTAGTTTGATATTGTAAAATTTACGGGTGTGTAAGAGTTAAGACGGGACCGAAAAACTGACGAACTGTATCAAACTAGACCGGGTACCATTCGGTCTAATTTTCAGTTGCGGTCTAGAACAACTCATCTGCTTTTTCAAAGCAATCCCGATTTCTTAAAATCACTAATTTTTACAATACTAAAATTTTTTAACGGTTGTATACTATATTTAGGTTAACAAATCATGTATTGGAAATCGAAAAACACCTAATAAAAACAAAAATAAATTATAACTATCAAATAGAAACCAAAAGAAAAGGGGAAAGTTCTGCATTTCTACCACCTAAGTTGGATTATTTTTACGATATAAATCTTAAACCATTCTTCATTGCACAAAAAACCTTCAACCGGTTAAAACATTTTAAATTTCAGGTTTTTTTCAAAAAAAAATTGCCGGTTGCAACTTGATGACATGTAAAATTTTTAAATAGATTTTTGCGTAAAAAACCCCCCAACTTGATTAGTCTTTTCAATAACCAAATCATTTTTCATTGTATAAAAAACCTCTAACCAACAAAAATAGTTAAAATTGAGTTTTCTTCACCGAATGCATTTTGATTACATGGATATTTATTAAAATTTTATTTATTCCTAATGAAACCTCCACCCTCTAGGCTCTAGCAAACCTCGCTGCTCTGGCTGATAATATTTAGAAGCTAAAATGGAACATAAATAAACGAAATTGAACATAAAACTAAACCTAAAAATGCAACTCGTGAAAACAAAACGAAATTGATTCCATCGGCAAAATGGAAGTTGAAATTCCAGATTAAGCAGCAAAAGGTAATCGAACACACATACATAAAATAAATAGCATTCAATATAAAGAGGGGATAGAGTAATCGGAGTTGCCGGAGGTAGAGGAGAATAGAAGAGATAAATATGATCGTTGGTTAGAGTCGAGAAAAAAAAATAGTTAAGGATTTAATTGAAAAAGTCACAAACTTCGTGATTTTTTATTCAAAAAAAAAATCAGTTTAAGAATTATACATGTAGTGCCACTTAAGCGCCACGTAAGTCGGGTTTGCCACGTGGACGCCACGTATGTGCGCTGTAAGCATAACAACCTATTATAAACGGTAACATCCTAATTTCAGAAGATTTTACCGGTTAGAGGTTTTTTGTGCAATAAAAAATGGTTAGGAGTTTTAATCACAAAAATGGTAGTGTGTCAAATTATAGGTTTCCTGTGGGATCGTTTACCGATTCGATCCAACCTTTATCTAGATCCAATCTTTTTACCCATTATGATAGTGTGTCAAATTTTAGGATGTATGATTGGTTTACTTTTTTTGGATGACCATAAATATTTTAAACATGATTGTACGTTGTTTCCCTACTTATTGTATAAATATTTATTTGAAGTGTTATATAATTAATTTATATTATAAAATCACAAATTATAGTGCCTAGAAAAAAAACTAAAAAGTTGTGCTTTTGTGGTAGGATCTTACGATCCCGATCGATCTTATGATCCCGATCTTGCATAGATGAAAACGATCCTAGGTAAGATGTCGATCTTAACAACCTTGGTTTGAAACACCACGTTAATAACACGAGATTTTAAATTTATTAATGTTTAGTTTTTTAAATATATTTAAAACCATGTTTCAATCTATTAAAATAATGTAGAATGAATAATATTACGAAAAACTCAATTACATATTATAAAAAATTGATTGTTTTTAATGAAAAGTTGTTTATTTATTGAAATAAGGTATATTTACTTGTAATTCGTTGTAAAATTATCATGATATTTCATAAAATAAAAATACGAAATAACTAAATTGTATCAAACGAAGTGATTTTAATAACGTGTAAGATATTCCCAAAAAACAACAAATAAATTATTATGGACTTTCGGTATTTTAAAATTAACACTACTATATTTATATTACTTGTTTTGTCCATTAAAAAAAATAAAATATGATATAACTCGAGCCAAAGTATTTCATTATTCAGGGGTGGGTTTTGATCCCAAAATTATAAGCATCATCTCTCCATAAGGACTTTGAGAATATTAAAGTTCACGAACTTAATTATATATATTATCGTTGCATTGAATAACAAGCTTGATGATTTTAACAAGACCATTGACAATGACAGAAATATGGAACATCACATTTTCCTGTTGCGTTTTCCCCCTTTGAGTTGCGACAATAGTCGTTGCATTCGTTGACATCACAAGCATGACTTAAATCGACAAACATTTCACATACAGTTGATGCTACATTTATCTCGGTATTCCTCGCACCTAACAATTGTAAACATTGTGTCATGATTCTTGTTGTAGAATATATATTTAAAACAAAAAAAAAATCAAAAATCAAATATATATAATATATACATACAAACATGTATGCATAAAATACCTGTTTTTGACATCGCGAGAGATGTTATTGTGATAACAAGAAGAAAGATACAGTACATATTAATAAACTTCATTGTTAGTGATTATTAGGCTTATGTTCTAATAATTTTGAATGCTCTAACTTCAAAAATGAAATGAAAAAAAACAGTTCATGGAGGTGTGCATTTATAATCATGTGAGATTTAATGCCATTAATTTTCACCATATGTTAGATATATGAACAATTGGATTCTATATCATATTTTGTTTACAAAAACTAATTTATTTACACGTGTATTACATGGGTATTTTTTATTAAAAAAATTAAGGGAAAATTTCGCAAAAAACCATCAAATTACTACAAGTTTTTTTTTATTAAGTCCGTCAATCAATTTTTTTGTCTGATAAGTCCCTTAACTATATAAAAATCACGAATTTGGTGTTTTTTTCAAAAAAAGTTACAGATGACCTGTTGTGCGGGTTGCAATTGCTAACGTGAATTATATGAATCTATGATTTTTTCGATTAAGTCCTCCAACTAAATTTTATTTTTATAAATCCCTTAACTAAATTATTTTGTCTTATAAATCCCTCAACTAATTTTTTTGCCACATAAATCCATTATCTTGATAAAACTCATGTTATTTGTTGTTTTGTGAATTTAAGTGATTGTTCAATTGACACTCACATCACACATACGTGGATGCAAAAAAAATAAAACAAAATGATAAATCAAAACGATTATTTTTATTGTTTAAAGTTTAGTCAGGATGTACTAGTTAAATATATTTAAAAATTGTGGTCTAGACAAACATATGATCGAAATTATCATCATTTATGTTTTTATATCAAACCAACTTATGTTATCCGGAATAACGTACTTTTCAAAAAATATATTATTTTCTAACAACCATCGTCGTTTTGAAAAAATATTATTTTCAAACTAACTTATTATGGTCTAGACAAACATGACATGCTCTGTTATTGAAATATACATCGTCGTTTTTAAAATTTTAAAAAAATTTCGTTTTATTTTATCGAAAAGTTGAAAGGTTCAAGTAGTTTGATGACTTATCAGGAAAAAAAAATGAAATGGGGACTTAATCAGAAAAAATTTATACTTTGATGGTTTTTGCAAAATAGGTTAAGCATGTTAACATGTTATAACAGGTTAACGGACCAATTTAAAAGGTTTAAGCAGTTTGGGGACTTATCAGAAATAAAAAATGAATTGGGGACTTAATCGAAAAAAATTTGTAATTTGATTATTTTTTGCATAATTTTCCTAAAAATTAACTAATATTGAATTATTTATAATTATCAGAAAGTTTCCTTTATTGAAATTTCTTAATCAAACAGGATACTTTAAAGAATTTTATTTCTTGATGATAAATAAATAAAAAGATATATTTGATTATAAAGGAATGTGAGAAAATAAAAGTTAAGTGTAATGAGAAAGCGACATGTGATCGTTACATGTTTTATTTTATTAATATATTAGTTTATAAACACATACGTTACATGAGACGTTTTAGATAAATTAATAGTAATATACTAATATAAAATTTGTATAAAAGACTATTAAATTTGTAATATTGATTTAAATATGTTTATTTTTTATTATAGGAAAAAATATTCAAGACAAACATATGATTTTATCTTTAAATAATAAGTTGTTTTAAAAATCGTAAACTAAATTAATTAAATGATTTTTGTTATCAAAATAGAGGTTAACATAATTTAAATTGTAAATAAATTAAACATGTTAAAAGGAAATGATGCTAATTGACATCCAAATTAAGTAACAGTGGCAATTTGTTTATTTTTTTTATTATAATACACACACATATAGACTTAGGTTAAAGAAAAGTACCACTAAAAATCAATTGCATCTAAATGTACCAACCTAAAAAAAACTTTTTTAAATTTTTTTTCCCGCAATCATGTTTAAATTAAGGTTAAATACACGATATGTGAATTTCAGATACATTAATGAAGCTTATGTCCTTAAAAATTTTGTGAATGATCACTCACATGTTTTTTCAATCATTCACAAGATTTATTTTTAGAATCTTAATTTATAAATGTAATATTATTTTGATAAAAACTCTTATAATCGTAGTTTATACATGCATGTTGCTGTAAAAAAAATCTGTGAAAGATCATTCAAAAAAGGGTGTGTCTGGTACTCTCAATTATTTAAGGTGCTTCCATGATCCCGATTTTATGTATATATATATATATATATATATATATATATATATATATATATATATATATATATATATAGAGAGAGAGAGAGAGAGAGAGAGAGAAAGAGAGAGATCAATGGAAAACCACAATGCACCTGAAAACTTGTGAAAACCGCACTGCACCACCACAAATGTATCAAATTCCCCGCGTGATACATCAAAATCTCGCGTGACGCATCAAATTTTCTCGCGTGATGCATCAAAATCACGCGTGATGCATCACTTTATTTACGATCATGCCACCGCGTTTTTCATGAAACGCACAAAATCGGGCGGTATGCGTAGGTTTCTATAGTTTTCAGGTGCATAGTGGTCGAGAGAGTACCATTCATTATACAGCGCACCAGAAGGTACCGACTTTAAAAAAAACTTTCTTTTACATTTTTTTTCATAAACATGTTTTAATTAACATTATGAAGATCATATGTAAATTTCACATACATTTATATATCCTAGCTCCTAAAAATGATGTGAACATACACTCACATAAATTTGCATATATGTGAACACACATTTATGTGATGCATGATTTAATGCACTTAGAGTATTCGAATTTGCGTGGAATTTGTATATCATCTGTGTAATCTTAATTAAAACGTGTTTATGAAAAGAAATTCATAATTTTTTTTAAGGGTGGTACCTTCTGGTGCATTGCGTAATTGGTGGTACTCACTTGAACCTAACTATATATATATATATATATATATATATATATATATATATATATATATATATATATATATATATATATATATATATATATATATATAAAACTCAATATTTATGTATTCCCAAAAACTAATCTTATCATTTAGATCAAAAGAATCAATTGTTAAAAACAGAATGATATATTTGTAATATGAGACTATTTTTTTTGTTAAATGTTTGAATAATAACAAAAAGTAAGGGGTACAATGAAAATTTATTTTTCTCTTTCCTCTTTAATTCTCTCTCAACGTCTCCTCCCCATTTCATTTCCTGATTTTTTATTCTCTCTCTTCATCTTTTGTATTCATTAACTTTAACTAGATTTGTTTGAGTTTTTCTTTTTCAGATTTATTTAAAAATTTTAGACTTGTTCGAATTTTATAATCTATCTATAGTATTAAAAGAGTAACAAAACGCCACATGACATGCTCTCATTTAATTTGCCACATGTCGCTCTTTTCTTTTGCCATGTCATTTACTGCTTATTTTTAAATTTTAAAACCAATCAAATCTATGTAAATCTAATATAAATTAAATTAATAATTAACTAACTGAAATTAAGCAAACTTTATTATTTATATAATTATTATATTACACACACACACACACACACACACACACACACACACACACACACACATATATATATATATATATATATATATATATATATATATATATATATATATATATCAATTTCTAAAATTAATCCATGTAATACATGGGTAATAACCTAGTAACAATCAAAGTAGAAAAAAATCGATTGAAGAATTTTATAATAACATCAAATTTTAGATTTGTTCGAATTTTATAATAACATCAAAGTCCAAGATTTGAGTTTTTGTTTGAAGGTTTCCGAAGATGACTTTTTGAAGACGAAGACGAAGCATTGATATATGTTCGTCCAAAATATTTTTTCAAGATGACGATTTGTATTCTTTTCAAGCATCACGAAGACCGATTCTGGGTTATTTAAAGGTTCTTTTATGATTTTTATAATTTAAAATGTAGTGATTGTTCATAATCCAGATCTGGAGTTTTTTTTTGTGCATAATTAGATCTGCACTTTTATTACATGTGTAATAATCATATATTACATATATAATACTCATATATTAATGTATAATAGTCATACATTATATGTGAAACAGTTTATTACATGTGTAATAGTTTTATGCTATATGTAAAGAGGTTGATGTGAAAATATTGTTGTCAATTTTGTATTTAAATTCAATATTTTGAAAATGAAGATGAACATGAAGACGCAGACAAAACATTGATATATATATATATATATATATATATATATATATATATATATATATATATATATATATATATATATATATATATATTCGTTCAGAGTATGAGTGTTTTTTCAAGATGACGGTCTATGTTCTTTTCAAGTATCATGGAGATCGACTATGGGTTTTATGAAGGCTTTTTGATGATTTTTGTAATTTTAAAACGTAAGATTGTTCATATTTTAGATCTTTGTTTTTTTAAAAAAAAATCAGATCTGCATGTTTATTACATATGTAATAGTCATATATTATGTGTATAATAGTTATTCATGAAATGTAAAATAGTTTTATTACATGTGTAATAGTTTTATATTAAATGTAAAGAAGTTGATGTGAAAATAAAATAGTTAAGTTTGTATTTAGATTTAATATTTTTAATATTTGATTTTCTTAATAGAATTTGAATATAGATGTATTCTTTGTGTTGGTAGCGGTGTGTATTACAGGTGTGATAGTTTATTTTACATGTGTGGTATGCATTACATTTGTAGTAGTATGTATTACATGTGCAATAGTTATTATTGCATGTGTAATATTATCTATTACATGTGTAATAGTCCTATTACAAATCTAATTGTTTCTATTACATGTATAATAGTTTCCATTACATGTTTTTAATAAATCCAAGACTAAATTACATAAATGGTCCCTGTGGTTTATATGAAATTACGATTTTGGTCCCTGAAAGAATTTTATTACACCACTAGTCCCTAAAATCGAAAAGTTGTAACATTTTGGTCCCTAAAACTAACGGCCGTTAACTTGAGCCGTTAGTTTCAGGGGCATTTTCGTCCGTTTGAATTTCAGGGACCATTGCTGTACATATCATACTTTCAGGGACCAAAATGTTACTTTCTTTTTATAATTTAATTTAATTTTTCATAGTTTATAATATATATATTTAGTATATCTTTCTTTTTATAAATTAATTATCCAAATATAACATTTTTTTTATTCCTTTTATTTTAATTATTAACTTTTATTTGTATGTTTATTGTTGTTATTAAGGTTAGCTTTCTTTTTTTATGTATTACTATAATTATTTATTTAAGATTATATATGATATACATGGTTCATTTCTTCAATTATTTATTGAGAATCCTAACCTTTATCTATTCTCTTTTTCATTTAAGAAAATAAAAACTAGTTGTAGTTTTTTTCATTCGGAAAATCTAAAATCGAAATTATTTATTTCTTTTATCCATTCAAAAAAGTTCAAAATAAGGACGTGTTGAAACTTTTTTCGTTTGGAAAAAAAATATAATCAAGTGCTTCGTAGTTTCTTCATTGCAAATACTTGATAAAAAATTTAATTTTAAATGGTTTGTAAACATCAAGAATTGGAATGGTTAATCGCTTTTTAGTAAAAAAATTTAATTTCGAATGGTTTGTTGTTTTATTGAAAAAAATTAAAGTTTTATTGATTTTTTTTATCTACGTTTAATTAAAAATCCGAATGTATTTTTGTTTCAAAAAATCAAATATCATAATGATTCATCGTTTTTTATCAAAAAAGTAAAATAAAAAAAATAATCATTCTTAATTTATTTATTTTTTTTACTAAAAAGCGATAAACCATTCTAATTCTTGATTTTTTCAAACAAAAAAATCATTCTTATTTTTAATTAAACGTAGATAAAAAATCAATAAAACTTTGATTTTTTTAATAAAAAACAACAAATCATTCGGGATTTAATTTTTTTTATTACTAAAAAGCGATTAACCATTCCAATTCTTGATTTTTTCAAACCATTTAAAATTAAATTTTTTATCAAGTATTTGCAATGAAGAAACTACAAACCATTTTGATTATATTTTTTTTCCAAACGAAAAAAAGCTTCAACGCGTCCTTATTTTGAACTTTTTTGAATGAATAAAAGAAATAAATCATTTCGATTTTAGATTTTCCGAACGAAAAAAACTACAACTAGTTTTTATTTTCTTAAATGAAAAATAGAATAGAGAAAGATTTGGATTCTCAATAAATAATTGAAAAAATTGAACCATGTATATCATATATAATCTTAGATAAATAATTATAGTAATACATAAAAAAAAAAGCTAACCTTAATAATAACAATGAAAATACAAATAAAAATTAATGATTAAAATAAAAGGAATAAAAAAATAAAATGTTATATTTGGATAATTAATTTATAAAAAAGAAAAAAATACTAAATATATATATATATATATATATATATATATATATATATATATATATATATATATATATATATATATATATAGAGAGAGAGAGAGAGAGAGAGATGGGATCATTGCAGAACCTAAATTTAGTGTAGAACTGTAGAACCAATATCGTCCAAAGATTAGAATAATCTAATGGTCTTGATTAAAAGAGTTAAGTTTGGAATTAGTGAAAAAAAGATTGGTAATAGTGATAATTTAATTCTTGGAGGGGTAAAAAAGGAAAAGATTGGAAATAGCAAAAAGATTGACATTAGCAAAACAAATATCCTTTTTCTTTAAATTAAAATAACATTAATATTATTAATTTTTAAATCAAAAAAATTATACCATAAGAACGAGAATTTTATACTCTTTAAAACGAGACCGGTCATGATATATTTTTTTCGAAAATATATTACGTGTTTATTTTTCGTAAAAAGAAAATTACCCAGACCTCGATGCAATATATCATGGTGAGATACTGAGATCATTCGATATCGAATGAACACTTTGATATCGTATATTTAACGTCAATGCAACACTGCATATACGCTCATTATTAACAGAGCTAAAATAATAGTCACAATTAGTAGTCAAAGTTGGTGGATTTAACGAGAACGGTTATGATATATATTTTTTATTTTTCGTAAAAAAAAATTTTACCCAGACCACGATGCAATATATCATGGTGAGATCATGAGATCATTCGATATCGAATGAACACTTTGATATCGTATATTTAACGTCAATGCAACATTGCATATACGTTCATTACTAACATAGCCAAAATAATAGTCACAATTAGTAGTCAAAGTTGGTGGATTTAACGAGAACGGTTATAATATATATTTTTTTATTTTTCGTAAAAAAAAATTTTACCCAGACCACGATGCAATATATCATGGTGAGATCATGAGATCATTCGATATCGAATGAACACTTTGATACCGTATATTTAACGTCGATGCAACACTGCATATACGTTCATTATTAACAGAGATAAATAATAGTCAAAACTAGTAGTCAAAGTTGGTGGATTTAATGAGAACGGTCATGAATATATATTTTTGAAAAAAAATTTACGTGTTTATTTTTCGTAATTTTTTTTTTACCCATACGACCATTCGATGTCGAATGAACACTTTGATATCGTATATTTAACGTCGATGCAACACTGCATGTCCATTATATATTAAAAGAGTAAAAAAAAAGTCAAAGTGGACAGTCAAACTTGGTAGGCTGCTATTAATTCAATGTTAATTGTATAATTACCATCTTATCCCTAGTGTTATATTATAATCTAATGGTTTAGATTGGTTCTATGGTTCTGCACTAAATTAAGGTTCTGCAATGATCCCAACCCTATATATATATATATATATATATATATATATATATATATATATATATATATATATATATATATATATATATATATATATATATATATATATATATATATATGTGAAAACTATGAAAATTAAATTAAATTATAAAAAGAAAGTAATATTTTGGTCCCTGAAAGTATGGTATGTACATAAATGGTCCCTGAAATTCAAAAGGACGAAAATGCCCCTGAAACTAACGGCTCAAGTTAACCGCCGTTAGGTTCAGGGACCAAAATGTTACAACTTTTCGATTTTAGGGACTAGTGGTGTAATAAAATTCTTTCAGGGACCAAAACCGTAATTTCATATAAACCACAGGGACCATTTATGTAATTTAGTCTAAATCCAATTACATATGTACAATATACGAAATTACACATAAAAATATAGTATTACATGTATCGTAATTGTTTGACAAAAAAGAAGGAAAGAGAATGTATGATATCAGCTAGGGGTGGCAATCTTGACCCAACGGGCCAAAGAGTTAAATGGACCCATTGTAAAAAACTAATATAGAACATAAGTTTTATTTTTAAAAGTGAAAAATTATAAAACGATGTATTAAAAAATTGTTTTTTGAAATTTTTTTCAAAATTATGTAAAATTTATGACTTTTGGTCGTCAACCCGTTTGACCCATTTGCTTGGCTCAAATTGACACCCTATCTGGAAAAAAGAGGAGAGATAATGAAAAAAAGTAAGAGAGAATCCATTTTATTGGAGGATAAAAAGTTAATGGGTTTAACTTTTACCAACTTACCCTTTTGAGTTATTTTTTAAATTGAAAAAGTGATTTTTAATAACCATTGATTTTTTAATCTAAATGCTAAATTAGTTGATTGAGACTCCATAAATATTCAGTTATTCAATGATCTCACCCCTATATATTGGGTTAAGATCATTGGAAAACCTTAATTTGGTGCAGAATTGTAAAATCAATCTACACGATAGGATTATAATATAACACTAGGGATAAGATAGTAAATATACAATTAACATTAAATTAATTAGCCCACCAAGTTGGACTACCAATTTTGATCATCTTTTTGAATTCACTTCCTCGAATTCACTCCAGGACATGTGTGACACTACCTCCATCGTCAACACATGTGTCATTGCATCCCACCACATAACAGCGTCCCTTGCAAACATAGCGGTTGCAAGGCGGACCATGTCCTTTTCAGCGCAGTCGCTGATTCTGAAAGTTCTCTCCGTGGTGGTAATCCATTCCAATGCCGTGACGGCATCTCCAGTTCCATCAAAAGTAACAGCCCCGTTACTTTTGAAATCCTTAAACCTACAACCCCTTGACTTGTTAGAAGACCCAGTGTCTTGTCTTTCCTCTTGATCATCCTGTTGTTGCTCTTTGTTCTTCCTTTTATCGGCCTTTCGTTTCGCTTCGGCCTCATCTCTGGCCCTTAACTGGTCGGCAAATGACTGAGCCTGCTCAGCCATTCTTTTGGATTGTAGCTCATTGTTTTGTTCCATTAGAGCTTGAATCATCTTGAACATTTGTTGAGGAGTCATATCGTCTCCTGACATGTTCTGAAATATAACAATTTATATTTTAAACATTTGGTTGTAAGTCCTAAGTGTTTACAGTTACCCTTTATTTGTCCCCGTGTGCATGTCAATCCTATCTTAGTTCGGATCATTTCCTAGGAGTCCATTCTAATATCATAACCTAAGTTTGGGTCCAAGTCCTCGCGGACACTTGAAACCTCAAACTATTGCTCTGATACCAAAACCTGTGACACCCTCTTGTTTTGATAGTATAATTGAAATCACCAGGATCAACAAACAACCCAATGAATATCATGATAATTGAAATTGAATACTTAAATCAGAATTAAGCGAATCCATACTAAAGCAATAGAATACATGTCTACAGTGATAAAGTCTAACTATTACATCAACATAATTGTTTTAGAAGTAGTAAATCCCAGCCCAAACCTATTACATTCAAGTACCAATAACTTCTAAAGTCTCCGGGATATTGAAGTGAAATGCTTAAGTAGAAGGTCCTGCTACACTTTTGCCTTTGCCTGAAAACATGGTGAGTCAACAGTAAGCTAATGCTTAGTGAGATAATAGATTATGCAAACAACAAATATTTCTTTACAAGCAATGCTTAACCATGGGCAGTATAAGCCCCATGTATGTGAAAACAGGCAGTGTAAGCCTCAATGTGTGTGTAAACCATGCATTGCTAGCATGGGGTTGGCAGTTCAAATGCTGATCGGGGATGTGCCAAACCTGAAGGGATAACGAGTGGGATGATCAGTCCCCGAAAGTGGCCTGCTGTCAGCCCCAGTCCAGGTCGCATCAGATTGTGAAGTAATGATCATGCAGTGCAAGCATGATGTAAATAGATGCACTTTCAAATGAACGCTGGCTACATGTGTGTTACATATCAAGTACGAGTGTGCATCATAACAACAAATCATGTACGAGTGCCAAATGATGTATATGAACAATGTGAACATGCCATTGAATATATAAACATGAATGCAAAAACAATAAATGTTAGAATGACAATCTGTTACTCACAGTGATTGGTATAGTGTGTCGTGTCTCTGAATCAATGTGTGTTAGACAACACCACAATGATCTGTAAAGTAAGTGTAATAGTGATTTTGTGTTAGTAATTGTTTAAAACTTAAGTTTTGAAAATTAAGTATAATTGGTCTGATTTCGGACCACATCCGAATTCAGATGGATCCGAAGTCCGGATGGTCCTCTGGTCCGAATTGGGGGTGATCCGGATTGGGTAATGGTCCGAAATAGGTAAGGGTCCGAAATAGATAAGGGTCCGAATTGGGTCTTTGGTCCGAAATGGGCTGGTGGTCCGAACTGAGCATGGTCCGAACTCGGATGCTGGTCTGAACCGAGTTCATACTTGGTAAATTTCCAACATTTCCAAGAATTCACTTTTTTTTTGACCATTTTACATATTTTTGTATCTAAAATTGTAGATATGAACTTAAATGTACTAATTCAGCTTATAATATGTCATAATGTACCAAAATTTCCACATTTGGGTCTATTTTCTTCAAGTCTCGAAGAACACACATTAAAACACACATAAAATTCCGAAAATCATACTTAGAGGTAGAATCTGAATCTGAAATTTGGTATGTAACATCATCAATACTCGATTTGAACTAATCCATCATAATATATAACATGCATTAACATTTGCAACAATAATCTTAGAAATCGGTTTTCATAAAAACCGAACCAATAATCACTTAAATTGCAAGTTTTGTGTGAATCTTACCTCAAAACGCTTGTTGTAGTAGTTATAGTTCCTAAATTGCAACTTGAATCCAACTTTTTGCACTTGAAATTGTTGATTCTTGTATGTTCCTTGGATTGAAACCGAGAGAGAGTAGAGAGAGAGTACGGTTTAGAGAGAGAGAGAGAGAGAGAGAGAGAGAGAGAGAGTAGAGAGAGAGTGTGAATGTTGAAATGAAGAGTTTTCTATCCTTTTATTTGTATTTTATCCTATTTGCACATTATACCCCTCAACTTCGTATTTTCTCCTTTAACTGATAATATGATCAAAATTTAACTTAAATTGATATAATATTCCATTAATATAATAATTAAGTTCTTAAAATTGTAAATTACATATAATTGAAATTTGGGATGTTACATCAGCTCTTCCTTTAACTCATCAATTGCTTGATTTGATTCAGATTTCTTGATTGATTCTTCTGCCACTGATTTACCTTTCAGAAACTTGTGTATATTCGACATCTGAGCCATCACTTCAGATAACTGAGCAGAGACATGAGTATTCACTCCTGAAACAGCTGCATTCAAAGCTTGATTCAATGATGATTCGATAACGAACGGGGATATATTCACCAGTGGGTCACTTCGACTTCCAGTTGTCACAACAGTCGAACTTGTAAAAAGAACGTCTGTGTGGCCAGTACTCAGAGATGGCAAAGTGGTTGCTCTGACTGGACTTCCACCCTCTTCAAGCGACGAAGCAACAAATGCTTCCGTAGCTGAGGATGTTCCGGTGGGAACAAGAAGTTCAGCCACACTTACTTCAACTGATGAAGTCGACTCAAGTGTCTTAATCTGTATAGGATCTATACTCTATGATTGAATAAAAGTCGTACACTCGGGCAAAGGTGTACTAATTTCAATATCCATTAAGTCCAAATGACTTTCGGATAGAATATGTGGTTCATCCCGGTGCTCAAATGAAACAGTCTCCTATTGAGAGGAGACTGAGTGGATAGTTGGGTGTGCACTTGTCAGTGGGATACTGACCTCTTCAATGCCAACTCCCATAGGAGAGCTAACAGCAGTTGTGGGTAAATCCCGGCTTTCTAGGCTTAGTGCATCCCTCACACTCTCCTGTGCGATACTCACTATATCCATCAAAGCAATTCCTCCCTCATTATGATCACCACCATCATCACCATCATTATCATCATCATTTCCTTCATCTACACCTTCTTGAATATCCGACAATGTCCTCTCAGAATCAGATTTCTCAGCCTCTTCCTCACCACCCCTTACAACTTCAACTCCCTCGCTCACTTTCAGGCTTCCCTGAACTTCAGCCCCATGCTGAGGTTCCTCTATTCTTATCTCTCCGTGGGTAAGAGAACCCGGTTCTTGGGTTTCTGTCGGAGCATGATCTATCCTATATAATTTCACATTTTCACTCTCAGGATCTGCATACTTCAGCAAAGATTCTGGAATCGGCATGATATTCGCATTAGGAGAATCCGGCACTTCGTGTAAACTCATCATGACATAATCTGGGCATCTGTTAGAGTTAGCTCTTTTGGGTATATTTTCATTTGCCCTTAGGATCCCTCGGATAAGAATCTGAATAAATCTCTGAAGTGGTACAAACTTTCTTGCTCTATTTGTTGTTTAAGCCAGTACTATCTCTTTTAGATCCTCCCATATGCATTGAGCATAGTCATAATGTTTATTGAAGGCAATCCCATGGAAAATCCGTAGATAGTGAATGCTGCATCTGTCTATGCATGTATGTTTAGATGTCATACATCTATTGACGATCCCAAATAATGTGTACCATTCGCCATTTAATTTTCGATGAAATTTGTAGCTTTTTGGTAGTGGCTTTGAGTAACCCAAGCATATCAAATCATGAACCAGCTCCTCATCGGACACAAAATCTTCAAAGTTAGCTAACTCAGAAAAGTTAACTGTGTCTATTCGTCTCAGAAGAAACAAGTTGTGACGAAGTCTGGCAAGAGTAATTTTGGATTTAAATTGGTCAATGGTACTTTAAAGTGGTGGTTTCCATCAGCAGGAACAAATTTGACTGTATGCCAAAATTGTTGCAGGTAGACTTGTGGGATAGAGGGTTTGTACTGAAGGAGATATCCCAAAGGATGACCTTTGAGAATATCTACGATAACAGGGTGACTAACTTTTATGACCTTTGTGTCCAGACGATGGTTGTTGTCTTTTAAGGGTAGGCAATATCTGGGTTTAACCAGTTGGTTATCAGGTATGATGGTTGAAGGTGAAGGTCTAGCAACAGAGGTTGAACGAACGGGTGTTGATACAAGTGTATGATTGGAGGATGAATGAGAATCTGATGAATTTGAATTCTGGGAATGATCTGGAGATGCCATTTGAAACCTGTAAACAAAATAAGAATCATGTTAGACAAGACAGGTAAACAAATGAAATCATTCAATGGTAGAAAAATATAACATTTCGTCAGAAATTATAAACATTTGTGATTTTTTGTTTAAGGCATCGGGATTCCAGACAATAATAAAATATTATTGACAGGATTCCAGAGTCAATCGTTCAGAGACCAATGTTAGAAAAACACAATTTTATTACAATTTCTTGAAAAAATGTCACATTTTTCTTAAAACATTAAAAATCCAACACTTAGTAAAAAATGTCATTTAAACTCGAATGAAAGTACATCCATCTCGAATAACTCTTGATTAATCTCGAATGATACATGAAACAACTCGACTTAGTCTATGTATCAACTCGAATGAACTATAGTCTTCTCGAATAAAACAGAGTGATTCTCGAATAAGACTATAATCAACTCGAATTTCATATGTATTAAACTCGAACAGAACATGAAGATTCTCGAATAATTCTTGAAACAACTCGAATTACTTATGAATGGAACTCGAATAGAACATGAGGATTCTCGAATAATTCTTGAAAGTTCTCGAATGTTCAATTAGTCCAACTCGAATGAATAAGGAATTTTCTCGAATATAACATAAGATCCACTCGAATGAACCATGAGTCTATCAAGACGCTTGTTCTGAAATATTCTAAGTGTTTAAACTAAACAACTCGAATCACACTTGTAGTTTCTTGATTAACACTTCAGTCAACTCGATTGACTCTTGGTCTTTCTCGAGTAGCATTGTAATCAACTCGAATGACTCTTGGTCTTTCTCGAGTATCATTGTAAGCAACTCGAATGACTCTTGGACTTTCTCGAATAGCATTTGACTCAACTCGATCAAAACTAAGGTTTTCTCGAATATCCCTTTGATCGAGAAACTGATCTGAAAATTATTTTTCAAGTATTTTCACACTGATTTTCCAAAAATTGATTTCAGGGACCTTTTTATTGATTAAAAACCTGTGTCCCTCTCGAAAAAGAATTTTAAACATTTTTTTTACTGAACTTTGATTAAAAACTGTCAGGATCTAAATGTAACTACCTAAGATTAACTGATTTGAATTTATCAGAGTGTAAATCAATAATCTTGTACTGAATCAAAGTATATTTAAGAAGTTTGCGGAATAACACTTAATTATTTCAATAAAAGTTTTCAGAATTCATAACAGATAAACATAAATGAATGAACAAAATTGCTTGTATTGCTGAACTGAATGATTACAATCACCTCTAATCTGTTTGATTAGAAGAAGAACACAAATTGTTCTTAGGGTTTTACAACCTTAGAGGCTTATGAAAACTTAAACAAAAAGCAATTACAAACTTAAACGTGCAGAAACTTGATACAATAGAAAAACCTATTCTATGTATTTATAATGCTTTTTGATTTGTTTCCTTGAAGGACTCTGACTTCTCTGATAGTATATATGCTGGAATCTTCGTGTAAATATCTTTTCCTGAATATCAGCACTTTCTGTTTATGAAACTGTTGAGTAGCTTGAATCACTTAGCAGCTTGAACATAGCAGCTTGAATGATTTTACTCTGGCAGCTTGAACTTTTATACTAGCAGCTCGAACTTATTTAACTAACAGCATGAACTTTGTACTTACACAGAAAATCTACTAACAGTCTGAGAAATCTAACTAACAGTTTGAACTACTTAGACTATTTCCTAACAAAAACAACATTTAAGTTGTTAAAGATTCAAATTTCAGAAAAACGTTGAACTTGAAACTTTTGAATACCAAAATCATAAAATCTGTTTGTGTGATAAAAAATGACTCATGAAATTTCAGATTCATGTTCATGTTTACAATACGAAGCCCATCACACAATTAATTTCATTTTCATGAACACAACCGTATGAACACCATTAACACTCAAAGTGCAACAAACATGAATATAAACACGAACAGTCACATATATGCTAATATTGAAATAAAAGATGTAAAAATGAAAGAAACAAACTATTTTACTCACAATATCACGAACTAGTTGCTTGAATCTATCGAAAATATGTAGAGTATTGATGTTTCTTAATTGTGAAGAAAGTCTTGTAGAAGACGGTGAATAGTGGTCAATGTTTTTGAAAAGTTTAATTTGAATTTCAAAACTCAACTTTATAGTTGGTTTTGAAAAAAAAAATTCAAATTATCCAAAACCCGGCCCATCTTTGAATTTTAATTTTGATAATGCCAGCCCACATGCACCAATGAAAAATCCATTTAAAACCATCAACACCTACTATTATTTCAAAAAAATTAACAAAACAAAACAAAAAAAAAACAACAAAAAAAAAACAACAACAAAAAAAATTCTGATAAAAAAAAAATTTAAAACCAGATTTAAACTCAATCAAAAACAACAAAAAAATGAAAAACAAATAACATCTAAAAAAAATTGAAAATAGACATAATCTAAAATTAATACAAAAAAAAAATAATTTAAAATGCTCCCCCTTTAATTTCTGAATGTTGCTCCCCCTCAAATGTGTATTATATTTCTCAGCTGAGCTCCCCCTACAACCCCTACAAATAACATATAAATTTTATCAGATTTACTCAAAATCAGATAAATTTATTTTCTGCTCCCCCTGCACATGACAATCCAGATCTTGTTAAATTCCAAAGAATATTAAACTTTTAAGATTCAAGAATTTAACATCAGAATAAAATCAATAAAAAATGTAAATTTAAATTTATAAATTGAAACTACTGAATTATTAAATCTTAATGATTCAACATACCCAATTTGTATACGAAAAAATTAAACCTTTTTTCATCTAACGCTTTGGTAAATAAATCAGCTAGTTGATATTCACTAGGCACAAAATATAATTCTGTATTTCCATTTTCTACATGATCCTTTATAAAATGGTACCGAATGTCAATGTGTTTTGCTTTTGAATGTTGCACCGGATTTGATGCAATAGCTATTGCGCTCTGGATTTCACAGTAGATAGGTATTTTCTTTGGTGTAAACCCGTAATCTCGTAGTTGGCTTTTCATCCACAACACTGAGAACAGCAAGAAGATACAGCAACGTATTCTGCTTCAGCTGTAGACAATGAGACACAATGTTGTTTCTTGGATGACCAGCATACGGGTTTGTCACCTAAGAACTGCACTGCTCCAGATGTACTTTTTCTGTCCATCTTATCACCTGCGTCATCAGCGTCAGAAAAAGCAGTTAGATTAAATGAAGATTCTCTGGGATACCACAAACCAAGGTTTGGAGTTCCCTTGAGATATCTTAAAATTCTTTTCGCATCTGTTAAATGTGATTCTTTAGGATTCGCCTGATATCTTGCACACACATATGTAGCAAACATAATATCCGGTCTACTTGCTGTTAAATACATTAATGACCCAATTATACCTCGATAGTGAGTCACATCTACAGGTTTCCCCGAAATGTCCCATCGAGTTTTGACTTTGAATCTGTAGCCATGGGAGTTTTCATAGGAGTACTGTTAACCATGTTAAATTTCTTTAACATGTGTTGTATATATTTTGACTGATTGATAAAAATACCATCAGCCAGTTGTTTAACTTGTAATCCTAAGAAAAAATTTATTTCTCCCATCATGCTCATTTCGAATTTTTTGGAACATTAAAAATGCGAATTTCTTACAAAATTCTGGATTTGTAGACCCAAATATTATGTCATCTACGTATATTTGTATTACTATGATATCCGGCCCCGGACGTTTTATAAACAGGGTTGTGTCAACTGCACCGTTGTTGAATCCACATTTCAACGGATATGTTGAAAGTGCATCATACCAAGCACGCGGCCATACAGTGACTTATTTAAAATATATACATGATCAGGTTTTAAAAGATCAGTAAAACCTTCGGGCTGATATGTATATACTTCATCGGTTAGTTCCCCGTTTAAAAACGCAGTTTTAACATCCATTTGATAGACAGTAAAGTTTTTGTGAGCGGCAAAAGCTAAAAACATTCTAATCGCTTCGATTCGTGCAACTGGTGCAAACGTTTCATCGTAGTCAATCCCTTCTTGTTGGCTGTATCCTTTGGCAATGAGGCGAGCTTTATTGCGAATGATTACTCCATGTTCATCCTTCTTGTTTTTAAAGATCCACTTCGTGCCTATGATGGATTTGTCTTTAGGGCGCTCAACAAGTCTCCAGACCTTTAACCGTTCGAACTGGTTCAGTTCTTCTTGCATCGCAACAATCCAATCAGCGTCCAGAAGTGCTTCTTTTACATTCTTAGGCTCTATTTTGCTTAGGAAATTTGAAAATAGGCACTCGTTTATGGTGACTCTTCTGGTTTGGACTGAAGCGGATGGATCACCAATAATGTTTTCTATTGGGTGATTTCTCTTCCACTTAAAAGTATGTGGAAACGGTTCTATGTGGTCTTGATTGGGATTACGATCTAGATATGTTGGTTAGGGGGTTACTTCAGATGTAGTAGGTAGGGTATCTGAGTTAGGAGCTTCTGAATGTTCGGATGTTAAGGGGGGTTTCAGAAGATTCTGGAGGTTCAATGGGTTGTGCACTTCCAGTTGGCAAGTGCTCATTTGTTGTTGAGTCTTCTCCAGTTTCTTCTGACACTTGTTGATGAGAAAGATCAGAGACTACAACGGGATCTTCAGTAATCCTGTCAGGCACCAAATTTAGAACATTAGTTTTGGGCTTCTCAAAGTAGTCTTCATAAAAATCTCAAACAACTTATGTAATTCAGAATTTTCAGCATTCTGTTCAGGTGACTCCATTGAAGTCGTCTTGTTAGGTTCGGGTCCTGAACTGGTGTGTTCAGAAGCCATTACCACTCCTTCATCAAATTTGACATTGACGCTCTCGTTGACTGTCTTGGTCTGCTTGTTGTAGACACGGAAAGCGACTGACTCCTTTGAATATTCGATGAATATTCCTTCATCTGCCTTTTGATTAAACTTTCCAAGATTGTCTTTGTTGTTAGAATAAAGCATCTGCATCCAAAGACATGGAAAAATTTAATATTAGGTATTCGTTTATTTATTAATTCATAAGGAGTCTTTCTGAATCTTTTATTAATGATTGAACGATTTTGTGTAAAACAAGCTGTTGCAACTGCTTCGGCCCATAAGAAGAACGGTAAATTTGAGTATGCCAGCATCGTCCTAGCTGATTCCACTAGTGTCCTATTTCTTCTTTCAACGACACCGTTCTGTTGTGGAGTTCTAGCAGCTGAAAACTGATGTGTGATTCCTACAGAATTCAAAAATGATTCAAGCGATTTGTTCTTGAATTCTGTTCCGTTATCTGAGCGGATTGATTGAATTGTAAGTTGCAACTTCACTTGTATTTTCCGGATGAAGTCTATGATAGTTTCGGTTGCATCTGATTTGGACCTCAGGAAGAAAACGCATGTGTATCGTGAATAATCATCAACTATCACCAATACGTATCGTTTCTTATTAATGCTTTGTACTCTCATTGGTCCACACAAATCCATATGTAATAATTCCAGTGCTCTCGTGGATGAGTGTTCAGATTTGGATTTGTGTGAAGCTCTTGTCATCTTTCCTTTTTCACATGCGGCACACAACTGCTCCTTTTGGAATTTGAGAGTTGGCAGCCCTTTAACTAACCCTCCTTTCGCTAGGTTGGTTAATTCATTGAAGTTCAGATGTGAAAGGCGACGATGCCATAGCCATGCTGTTTTAGATGTAGCTTTTGACAGTAAGCAGACATCTTTCTTCAGATTAATAGAGGCTAAGTCAGTAGAGTACAAATTGGTTTTCCTGTTTCCTGCCAGTATTTCTTTACCTTCCCCGGATCTGATGCTACACCGATTGGCTTTGAAATTGACTTCCAATTCTTTATCACACAACTGTCCAATGCTAAACAAATTATGTCCAAGACCATCAACGTGGAAAACCTTTTGAATGGTAATTTTGTCGTATGTGAGACTCCCGTATCCTCTGATCGGACAAAACTGATCATTTCCAAATCTGACCGTCCCACAGAACTTTTCTACAAAGTTTATCAGGATGTCTCTTTGTCCGGTCATATGCTTGGAACATCCGGAGTCAAGATACCAAACATGGTTTACCTATAAGACGAAATAGCACAAGAGGTACCCACTTGTAGTTGGGTACTTTTGTTTTAGGTAAATCATTCAAAGTATTATTTGTTTTCTCAACAGATATGGCTTTTTGCTTAACATTTGATGTTGATTTAGGTACCCACATTTGAACAGTTCGTTTAGGTAACCACTTTTGTACAATCCATGGTGGAACTGTTTTTGAAATAATTTTCTGTGGAACCTTTTTCTGTTTAGAACATGGGTCCTTTTTCTTTGGTTGCAAGACGAGTTTATCAGATTTTACAAATAGAGGTTTACAAGCACTAGAGTTCAAATCAATTAAGTCTGTTTTAGAGAATTTTATACAAGAATTATTAACAAATTTATAATTACAGACAGAGTTTTCAATGTTGCTATTTCTATCTGTAACAATATGATTCTTCACGCGCCACTCTTGTTTTATATTCTTGTTTTTCTGTTCTCTTTTCTTCTTTCTCCAAACTTGTTTTCTTGAACCGTTCACAATGATATCTGACATAAAGGAAACATGAGAATTAGTAGACTTAGATACTTGTTTCTTCTGTAAGTTTCTCTTACCTTTTGAAGATTGAACTCTGAGTGCAATGGAGTTTTCTATTGAAGATGATTCACCTTTTTCAAACTTAGGAGTGTTAAAAATAACTTTTGTTATCTCCTTCTTTTGTTGTAAAGTTGGTGAATTTTCAGATGATTTTATTGAATCTGAAGAAATTTTTTGCAGAATTTTAACAGGTTCTTTTTGACCATTTGATTGTTTGTTATGCAGAGGTTTGACAAATTCATCAATTTTAACAAACATTTCCTCTAAGGAATTAAAGTTAGAGTGCATAAACAGATCAAATTCCTTTTCTGAATTGATAGAATCTAGAGAAGTTGAAGATGATGGATCAGACAACTTTTTGTTCTTAGGCTGATTTTGTAACTTTTGTTCCATAGTTTTTAATTCAGCCTTGAGAGATCTATTTTCTGTCTCAAAATTTTTTATTTTCAATTCTAGATCAGAATTTATCTTTTCTAGAATTGAATATGGCAGGTATAACTTTTGAGATTGAGTAGGTGATTCGGATAAATCCTTTTCAGAATATGTTTGAATGTACTCTTCTTTAATATTAGTGTTATTGCTTGCTTCATTTATTCTGTTATAATCAACAGAATTTTGCATTTTGTCTGATCGTAATCTTTTTGTTTCTTCACTAGATTCTACTTCATCAGATGCTTTCATAAACTCCATTTTTAATCCTAAGTTCATGTATCTGACATCATATAACGTTGGTGAACTAGATATTGCCTTTGTTAGATACTTTGGATTTTCCCAACCAATACCAGATTTAGAATTATAAAATTTTGTGTCTTTTGATTGATTTAAATAAATGGTTTGATCTGTTTGCCCTCTTTTGATAAATTCATCTTCCATCTTCTTTATTTTCTCATAAAGTTTAGTTCGTTCTTCAAAAATAGCATGATATTTTACAGAAAAATTTGAGGCTTCTAATTCTGCTATTCTCAGTCTTTCTTGTAGGTCAGATATATTATGATTAAGATCTAGTATTTTGCTTTGTACTTCTCTTTCCTTATCTTGTAAATCTGAAACTGCTCTTAAGGCTAATGCTTTATCTTTGGAAAAATCTAAAACTAAGTTATGTTCATTACGAAGTTTGTTTTCCAAAGAGTGAGCATTTTTCTTTTCAGCCTTTAATGATTTTTCAAACTTTTTAAGCATAAAGGCCATATGAGTTAATTTCTCTTCTAGCACACATGATTCATCAATATCAAAGTCAGAGTTGGAATATACCTCAAGCTTGTCTGAACCATCTGATCTGTCTGACTCTGAATCTTCATTATCCTCAATATCAGTTTTTTCAGTTGCCATCATCGCTACTTCTTCTGTCTCTTCCTCCTCAGATTCTTGTCTTTCTTCATCCTCTTCATCTGTTAAACCAACCCATACTTCATCCTCAGCTATCATGGCTGATTCACTTAATTCTGACTCAATGAGAATCTCTGATTTCAGACAAATATGAGCATCCTCATCAAGAATATATTCATCTTCAGATAACTGCAGCCAGTGGTCATCCTCCGCCATAAGAGCTTTTCTAGACTCCTTTTCTTTGGCTAAGAGAGCCTTTCTAGTATAGTAGTCAGAGTTTTTGACTACTGGAAGTCTACACTCACGGGCATAGTGACCTGGTTTTCCACAGTTATAACATTTCTGCTCTGAATCTTTCTTTGCTGACTTGTCTGATTTTTCATATTTGTCAGTTTTTCTTCCACTGCTTTCTCCAGATTTTTCATATTTGTCCTTCTTCTCAATTTTCCTCGACCCAATCTTGTAGCGCATCTTATTGTTGGTTGGCTTTCTGTAGAACTTCTTTTGAAACGCTTTTGTTAGTAGTGCCATCTGCTTTTTCATTTCTTCAATTTCAGAATCTGCAGATGAATCGGAGGATTCGGAAGAGGTACTGCTGACTACCGCTCTTTTCTCCTTTTTCAATTTATATTTGTACTTCTTTTCTGCCAGTAGAGCCAATCGGTCAACAGTTCCTTTCTCGGCTTTCTTCTTTCCTGATAATTTCCTCAACACAACATCCTGGTAGTTATTGAGGTTCTCAAATATCTTATGAAAATCCATTTCTTCTATGTCCTTTGTCTGCTGGATAATCATGACATATTTCTCCCATTCAGGGTTTAGAACGTTTAGGAACTTGACATTTATGTCCAGATTGGACTTTGTCACTCCATTTCGTTTCATTTCACTTACCAAACTTACAAACCTCAGGTAAGTGTTTTCCAGTAGTTCTCCTTCACGAGCTCTGAAATTTTCAAACGTCATCAGGCTGTTTCTAGCTCTGTTTGTTGTAGCTCTGTCAGATCCCCTCATCGGTTTACACACTTCATCCCATATTGATTTGGCAGTTTTTGTGTTTGTGAGGCATGTGTAAATATCATTGGGGATGGAGATCAAAAGTAATTTCCTGGCAGTTTTATCCCCTAGTTTTCTTTTCTTTTGAGCCTCAGTCAGATTGGTAACCTCAACTGTCCTTGGTGGAATCGGGGGATTACCGGTGGGTACTCCAGGGATTGTTTTCATAAATGTGTCTGGTCCTTCTGTTAAGGATTTCAGCATCTCTTCTGACAGATCATGAAAGCTTATGAATTCTAGAAACCGTTCCCTCCATTGGACGTATTCTCCCCTGTAAAGAATTGGGGGTTTGGTTTCTGATCCCATTGCTAGAGCGTCCTTTGACATTTTGATTGATGTTTTGGAAACTGTCCAAGATCTGATGAACTTTGATTGAAATTGAAATTGTTGATCAACAGTTGAAAGTTGATCAACCTTTGAAACAAAGATTAGTATCAAATGATCAACTTGAATCTATAACAAAGTAACTTGTTAGTAGCAATAATCACCTTGAATCAAACACTGAATAGACTTGAATGATGTTTTGTAAAGCTCGAATAATGTGTTGCAAAACTCGAATTATATGTTGCAAAACTTGAATGATATGTTGCAAAACTCGAATGATATGTTGCAAAACTCGAACAATGCTTGTATGAAACTCGAATTAATTTGAGTGAAACTCGAATGATTTTTGGAGAAACTCGAATAAGGCTATGCAAAACTCGAATGAGTTTTGTATAAAACTCGAATTAGCCTTAGAGAAACTCGAATAAGGCTATTGAAAACTCGAATGAGCTTTGTATAAATCTCGAATCAGCCTTGGTGAAACTCGAATTAGTTTGAGAAACTTGATTGTTAGAGTGAAACTCGAATTACTCTATTGTGAAACTCGAATTACTCTATTGTGAAACTCGAATTAAATTCGAATTCTTAATAAATTCGAATGAAATTCAACTTTACTTGTGTTAAACTCGAATGTAATTGAGAGAGTAAACTCGAATTGACTAAAATGCAACTCGATTGATTAATCAATTCAACTCGAATCAACTAAAATGCAACTCGATTGATTAGTCAAGTAAACTCGAATCAAATTAAATCCAACTCGATTGACACTTGTTGTCAACTCGATTTACAAAGTTATTCAACTCGAATTGCACATAATCTATGTGTATTTCAAGTTTCTTAATTTTTCAGATTGTTCAAGTCTGAAATTCAAATTAATTCAAAAAATTTGGACATTTTCACTCAAATTGAAATCGAAGGTGAGGATTTTGATTACAAACACTGTAACACCCTCAAACTAATCCACAATGCCACATAAATACCACGTCAGCAGTGATATAATATAATAATCCCTATACTATTCCCAATACATACATGCAGAAACTCGATAGTTTTAAAACTTTAATCACATAATTAAGTCACGGGAGTCTCTGATCAAACTACACAATATTCGGATTACACACGAACATTCCCCAAGAATAGTATTACCTCTCACACAGGTAACTAACTCCTCGAACGATGTCACAGTAACCCTATTTGGGTACAGCAGGCCTACTAGATCTCTGATCACCTGAGACACACACACAACAACACACACATTGGGTCAGCTAACGCTGGTGAGAATGCAAGGGTTAGTGTACGATTATAAAAACTCAGTAAAAACACGTAAGCTCAATAATAAAAACGTTCAGCGTTCTCTACTGAACAAGTATATGAGATCCCACATGATACTCAAATAGGTATTCAACTCGTGTGGACGAATCCACGTACCCAAATCCCTAGACCGCACAAAGCAGTCGTCAGGACTCAAAAGGGAATCGGGAGCGACCCGACCCCTGCCCAGCCGTACGGTTTAGTAACTCGATAGCTCGTGTGTCCCAAATCTCATATAGTAAAACACAGTTCACAATAAACACAGTAATACAAGCATGATAATATCCCAATAAAAACTCGTAAGAAAACTCATGATATCTCATAAAAAAAGCTCAGTAAAATATCATGCAAGTATTAGTAAAATAATCGTACAAGTATCTCAAGAAAAACATGCAAACTCACCTGCCCTGGAGTCTCACTACTCGGTCTCAGTTCCCTGCCCTTTCCCTACCCTGTCAACTCGAGACCCTGGAATCACAACACAATGATTCTATATCACAATCACAACTCAATGACTCAATCACAACCCGACAGCTCTATACACGATTTCTCAATAACTCAACAACTCTAACACAATACTCAGATAACTCGCTCAAACCCAGATACCCAACTACCAAACTACACAACCCGAACACTCGAACACAAGATCCCAACCAACTCACACAGCTCGAACACTCAAACACGCGATCCCAACCAACTCACACAATCCCAGATACCCAAAAGACGCATTCTCAATATCACAATCTCAACCCAGCAGCTTTATATACAATTCTCAATAACTCACGAGACCCTAAAGACCCAAACATATGATCCACAGAACCCGAAAACCTGACCCGAAACCCTAGCCGCATCGCGGCCGAACTCAACCAATCGCGGCCGCACTGACCCTATCGCGGTCGCGGCCGCGCTGACCTCAAACTCGGCCGAGCTCACATCGCGGTCCGAGCTCGGGCTCAAACCGCCTGCGATCATCTCAAGAACATCGCGGCCCGCGATCAAGGGATCGCGGTCGCGCTCACGGACGAACAGTAGCAGATATGCTCTGTTTCTGCACAGCCAGGGGAATTCTCCCCAACTTAATTTTCAGCTCGATTTTAAGCAGTTAATTCATCTCCAATTCACCCAGAAACATAAATAAACACAATTCCTTCAATTATATGCTACTAACAACAATTAAATCACGAATTCAATCCCAAATCTTACCTAAACTCAAAGGTGGAGAAGATGACAAAATCAGAGGCTTTAATCACGAATTTGTAGCTTAAATCTCTTGTTTGCAGAAGCTGGAATTCAATCACATACATATACACTCTCAAGGTTAGCTCTGGCTTTTTGAAATGAATTGAAGAACCAAAGGAACAAGCTATATATACGTTTTGGGTTTAACTCGGTCCGATACCCAAAAATCCGATCCCGATACTCAAAATACAAATTTATATCCCCGGGTCTCAATTTAACTAATAATTCCCAAAATTATAATCTTTTATTAAAACTTAATCCCGACACCCGGTTAACCCAAAATCTTATCACGTGACACTTCCACGTAAAACTCAATAATTGGCTCAACTCATTTATAATATTATAATCAACCCAATCACATAATTCCACGTCGGAGTCGACTTGTTTCGAGAGTTGAAATAGAGACGTGTATTAGTGATGATTGTGCCAATCAGAGTTCAAATGCGAATTCAGTAGAGTTGTTGATAATTATATCGAGAGTTATGAGTTGAGATTTCGGGGATTTAATACAGAGATGTGTATAATTGCGAATGAGTTTGCGATAGATTCCGGGGACGGAATCTTTTTAAGAGGGGAGGATTTGTAACACCCCGTTTTCAGAGTTATTATGTGGAATTATTTTAGTGGATGTTTAAATAATTATTATTGCGTGGGTCCAATAATAGCCCGAGTAGTGGATTATACGTGTCGGGTTTGCGAGTTACGTGTCACCGGGTTGCAATATTCGTGGATTAATTGTGTTTATGAGTTCGTGGATTTAAATGGGTTAAGTGGATTTTAATTGTGAAATTGGGGTATCGGGTTCGGGTTATTGGGTCGGAACCCGCTAAAAATGGAAATAATATATGTACGCCTCCTTTTCCCTTCCTTCCTTATCTAGAAAGTTTTGTGTATGTGTGTGTGAAGGTGTACGTATGTATGTATGTGCAAATCAGCAAGGAATCATCCTAAATCTCAAAGATTAGTTGCTGAAATTGGAATTGGTCTTCATCTTCCTCCCAATCTCGTGTTCTTGAGCTCAAGGTAAGAAGCTTTCGATTTTGTAGCTTAAATTCGGGTGTGTATGTAGGTATAGTTGTGGAAGTGGTTATTGAGCTAATATGGTGAAATTATATATGGATTTGGGGTGATTTATGTGGCTGAAATCAGTTGGGATGAGGGGTTTATCCCTGGGCAGAACCAGATCGGCGAGCAGGAGGGAGCAGACCGCCAGCGGTCGCGGCCGCGACCTGGGCATCGTGGTCGCGACGCCTGCAGGCTGAGCGCGGGCGAGTTCGGGCTGGGGCGTGGGCGCGATCGGGGGTTCGGTTCGGGCTGTTATTTGATGCTTTGGGGTGGGTTCCTCGTAGGTTTCGGGTTTGGTTTTGAGTATTGGGTATCCGTTGGGATTGCTTTTAGAGTTGGGTTCCGTTGGATTTGTTTTGGGTCGGGTTTTGATCGAGTTCTCGGGGTTTCATCGGGGTTGTTTTCGAGTTAGAGTTTTGGGATTCGGTTGGGGGTTGCTTTTGGGTTCGAGTTAAGCTCATTATGAGTTTGTAATATGTGTTCGTGGATTTGTGTTAACGAGTTGGGATTTGTGTAAATTCAGGGACGGGTCAGGGAACCGAGCCAAGTCAGAGATTCCGGGATTAGTGGATCGACCAGGTGAGTACCCGAGTCTTTTCCAAACGAGCGCTCCGTTTTCTGAGTTGTGTCGTGCTATTTGTGTATATTGTGCTATGCTGTGTATGAGACAGGGACGTGGGCTTCAGGTATGATTCTATTCTTACATATGTGATATATGTGCATGAGATGAGATCCAGTCCGGGGGTCCGTGGAGAGTTCCACACGGACGGTGATTCGCGATGGGTTATCGCGCGGGTTGACTGTCCCTAACAGTCCTTGGGGCGTGTATACACGGAAGGGCCTGTAGCCGGTTCGCGCCCGTGCTACAGGGTGTGAGCTAACCACCGGTGCGCACGGTCGTTAGCTGGGGAAGGGTTTCCCCCTTAGTGATTCTGTGTGCAGGGCTCGGGATCTCATGTATGTGTTCATACCTGCATCGTGATGTTGATTGCCAGAGACAGAGTTAGGGTTTGTGCTGTGTGTATGTGCTATGTGTACGCTTGTTATGTGTTTATTGTGCAGAGTCCAACCCTCGAGTACTCACGAGCTTTCGAGCTTACGTATTCGAGTCTTCCATGTTCAGGGTATCAGTAACGGGATCAGTAGCCGTGCTTGATGAGCTGAGATCGGGAATTATCTGGGAAGCTTGGTGTTAGTTTTGTGTATTAATCTGATCAGTACTGATTATGTTAGCACCTTGTGGGTTATGTAAAATTATCGAATTGTGAGTTAGTGATGTTTAATAAAAGTTTTAAATTGTCAGAGATTTCAGTTATCCTGTGACGTGTGCATAATAGAGCTATTGCGATAAGCCACCTGTGTATTGAATTGACGTGGCATTTCCGGGTTAAGGGAGGGGTGTTACATACCCTCCCTTAACCCGGAAATGCCACGTCAATTCAATACACAGGTGGCATATCGCAATAGCTCTATTATGCACACGTCACAGGATAAGCTAGAATCACTGATAATTTAAAACTTTTACATAAACACAATCAACATATAATCCACTAATTGATACTCAGACTTCAAACCACAAGCTCTGATACCATGCTGTAGGTGAAGGAATCGCCGCTCCATCTCTCGCCTCTCGTCTCTAGGAATGTACTGCAGCTCGAACACAGCTCTAAACTGATCCCACGTCATCGCAAAAGCTGCAGAAGATGTCATAGCTGACTCTATAGACTTCCACCACTGCAATGCTCCTCCCCTCAACAGATAAGCCGCATATCCCACCATATCTCTCGGCTCCACATGCGCAACTCGAAAGGCAGCCTCCACCTCACGCTCCCATGCCATAGCCATCCCTGGCTCACCCCCGCCTCTAAACTCTGGCGGGTTCCCGGTCATGAAATCCTTAAACGAACCCCCTCGACGAGACATAGATGAAGAGACACCCGTACCCGTATCCTGACCACCCCCAGCACGTGGCCCCATACCCTGATCCTGTTCCCGTTCCTGCTCTCTCTGCTGCCGGTAAAACTCAGTCAAAACCCCCAGAAGCTCTGACCTACGAATAAACTCGTCCCCTGTCGGCTTACCCGTGCCGGATCCCTCGCCCTGGTCTGCCATAACTATCTGCACAAAACGAAACAATTGAGAACCATAGATAGATCACCCAGCGTTATACACTAAGCCAGGTTAGTTAACTCCACTAATATCAATCGCAATGGATCCCCCACGGATCGGAACAAGGTTTAAGTTAAGCATCCACTAATAGCTCAATTAAATCCCCTAATTCACGTATCGGCAACTGATAGATCCTCTATTCACAGAATCTTCACGTGGCGTCACCTCATAAGCCACTAAATCCACATATGATCTCAATCCATCGATTTTCACCCTCTTTTATCACATACTCGCATAGCTCTATATAGATCATCCACTAACACAATAGACATCTCCATCGAATCACTAAACGCAAACTCATAAACATGGTTAAATTCATAAAGGGATTAAATCCACTCTCAATAGATTAATCCACTATCACAACAGAACTCTCAACTCTTTTCACCATAACAGATAAACACATCTCATAAAATGCAATATCATAGATATGGATGGCACACACAAGAATTCAAATCCACTATTAATATGATAATCCACTAGCACATCACAAAAATTCGCAATAATACTCACACGGCTCACATAGCTCCACAAGATTAGTCCACTAACATAGCACAATTCTGAACTCAAAGGCTCAACTCACAATAAGCCCTTATCCAACACCTTGACTCCACATATACACCCCAAACATGACGACCCCATTCAGCCCATACACACAGCACGAACCCTAACTCTGTCTCTGGCAATCAACATCACGATGCAGGTATGAACACATACATGAGATCCCGAGCCCTGCACACAGAATCACTAAGGGGGGAAACCCTTCCCTAGCTAACGACCGTGCGCACCGGTGGTTAGCTCACACCCTGTAGCACGGGCGCGAACCGGCTACAGGCCCTGCCGTGTATACACGTCCCAAGGACTGTTAGGGACAGTCAACCCGCGCGATAACCCATTGCGAATCACCGTCCGTATGGAACTCTCCACGGACCCCCGGACTGGATCTCATCTCATGCACATATATCACATATGTAAGAATAGAATCATACCTGTAGCTCGCGTCCCTGTCTCATTCACAAACACAATATACACATACACGAAGCTAGTTGCACAGTTATGACTCATAAAACGATCCCGCGGTTTAAAAAGAACTCGGGTACTCACCTGGTCGATCCACTAATCCCGGAATCTCTGACTCGGCTCGATTCGCTGACTCGTTCCTGTAACACACGGATCTCGAAACATTAATCTCAACCGGAAAACCCAAAAATCCGATCAAAACCCGACTCACAATATATCCGACTCAAAACAAACCCAACGGAACCTCAGAAACCCAACCCGAACACGACCCAATTACCGCCCCAACGGAACCCCCAAAACCCAGCTAAACGCCCCCACTGACCCGACCTAGCAGCACCCGACCCAACCCCGATCGCAGCCCGCGCTCCCTGCATCGCGCCCGCGCCTGAACCAATTTGTAACATCCCATTTTCGAGATAATTGCGTGGAATTATTTTAGTGGATGTTTAAATAATTAATATCGTGTTGGACCAATGAGATCCCAAGTAGTGGATTGATACGTGTCGGGCTATGAGTTACGTGTCTCCGGGTTATAAATTAGTGGACTAATTATATAATTGAGTTCGTGGATTTAATTGGGTTAAGTGGATATTAATTGTGAAATTGGGGTATCGGGTTCGGGTTATGGGGTCAGAACCCACCGAAAATAGAAAATTATATGTACGTTCTCATCCTTATCTTCCTTCTTCTTTTGGAATGTGTGTGCAAAAGTGTGTGAAAGTGTGTGTATGTTCGTGAGTTCATCAGCCAAGAGATCATCTTGTTCCAAAATTTGTTGCTGAAATCTAATCTTCATCTCCATTCCTGAGCTTGGGATTGCAAAGGTGAGAAACCTAAGAATTTATCCTTTAATTTTCGTATATATGTTGTGGTGATTTGAGAGTTGGCTTAAAAGCTTGAAAAGGGAGTTATGCTTCTGATTTGGTGGGTTGTTAGAGCTGGAAATCGGAGATTTATGGGGTATTTTACCCCTGGCAGAAACAGAGCAACGAACAGGAAGAAGAAAGAGTCGCCTCGGAGCGCGGTCGCGACCAGGGAGATCGTGGCCGCGACGCGATTGGTTCAGGCGCGGGCGCGATGCAGGGAGCGCGGGCTGCGATCGGGGTTGGGTCGGGTGCTGCTAGGTCGGGTCAGTGGGGGCGTTTAGCTGGGTTTTGGGGGTTCCGTTGGGGCGGTAATTGGGTCGTGTTCGGGTTGGGTTTCTGAGGTTCCGTTGGGTTTGTTTTGAGTCGGATATATTGTGAGTCGGGTTTTGATCGGGCTTTCGGGATCTTCGGTTGGGATTGTTTCGGGGTTTTGGGTTAGTTATGAGTTGGGCTATAAATTGTTATGTGCACCTTTTAAAATAAGTTTGTGAGATGTGTCTGTGGGTTTGTATTATCGGGTGGAATTGAGATTAATGTTTCGAGATCCGTGTGTTACAGGAACGAGTCAGCGAATCGAGCCGAGTCAGAGATTCCGGGATTAGTGGATCGACCAGGTGAGTACCCGAGTCTTTTCCAAACGAGCGCTCCGTTTTCTGAGTTGTGTCGTGCTATTTGTGTATATTGTGCTATGCTGTGTATGAGACAGGGACGTGGGCTTCAGGTATGATTCTATTCTTACATATGTGATATATGTGCATGAGATGAGATCCAGTCCGGGGGTCCGTGGAGAGTTCCATACGGACGGTGATTCGCGATGGGTTATCGCGCGGGTTGACTGTCCCTAACAGTCCTTGGGGCGTGTATACACGACAGGGCCTGTAGCCGGTTCGCGCCCGTGCTACAGGGTGTGAGCTAACCACCGGTGCGCACGGTCGTTAGCTGGGGAAGGGTTTCCCCCTTAGTGATTCTGTGTGCAGGGCTCGGGATCTCATGTATGTGTTCATACCTGCATCGTGATGTTGATTGCCAGAGACAGAGTTAGGGTTTGTGCTGTGTGTATGTGCTATGTGTACGCTTGTTATGTGTTTATTGTGCAGAGTCCAACCCTCGAGTACTCACGAGCTTTCGAGCTTACGTATTCGAGTCTTCCGTGTTCAGGGTTTCAGTGAAGGGTTCAGTAGCTGTGCTTGTAGATCTGGGAGCAGGGATTATCTGGAAGGCTTTGTGCTAGTTTCGTGTAGCGATCTGTACAGTTCAGCTTATGTGATTAGCGGATCATATGTTAACAGTGTTTATGTAAAAGTTTTAAATCATCAGTGAATTCTGTTTATCCTGTGACGTGTGCATAATAGAGCTATTGCGATAAGCCACCTGTGTATTGAATTGACGTGGCATTTCCGGGTTAAGGGAGGGTGTTACAGCATGGTATACAACCAACACAGACTAACACGTCAACATCGTCACGGATCTCACAATGCGCGAGAATGTCTCTATGAATCATCTCTAACTCCTCGACTAAGCCCAAGAAACACTAAACTCAAACACGGACGTAACCAACTCCAATTCCCAATAACCTCAATTCTCACTGGACCCCTTCTCATCCCTTCTTTACTCGTCATCGCTCACTCTAAAATTGTCTCTTTCATGGCCAAATACTCATACCTCAAGAACTCCACACATAACCTCTCTCACCAAAAGATACTCAAAACCTCCCTCAAACACTGGTTATAGTCCTCACTGCTCTTCGAATAGCTCGAATGGCCTCGGAAAGTACCATCACAAGACGATCAACATCAATCTATACCGCTACACATCAACCCTCAACCAGGGATAACGGTTCCTCGCCATTACTCTATTAATCTCCCTATAGCCTCCACATTTCTACATCAAAACTACTAATCCTCATAAGCATCAGATTTACTGAAACTTAACGACCACAAATCTCTAATGCACCATCACTCTAAACTCTATTCACTGATGCGGCTCTACTATCTACTCACTTGACAGTCACAAAGCAGATAACTCAGATGAAAACACAAAGTTAATCACAGAAACACGTCAACACTTATTCTGATCCACTAATATAGAAGATATTCCCATCCACTCATAACATCATAAAGAACCTCCATCAAGTCACTAAACGCAAAATCACAGATGTGGACAAACACACACTATGGAACAATCCACGGGAGTCTCACTATAAAGCCCATGGTGATATCATACCACTTTCACTCTGGAACCTCTAATGGCTGAAGTCTACCATGTAGCTTCTATTGCTCATTCTTAACTCTCAAACACGTTATACACGCCTCTATCCACTTTCCCACATCCCTCTTCATCCCTGGCCACCAATGAAGAACTCGCAGATCTAGGTACATCTTCGTGCTACCTGAATGGATCGACAATATAGACTTATGGGAATCATCTAGAATCAGCTATCTCAATTTCCCTACCCGAGGGACCCATACTTGACCACGAAGGGTCATCAATCCTTAATCATCCCTATTCAATAACTCTGACTGACCAACTAACCTCTCTCTTTACACATTCTCGCCTTTCAGCCCCTCCTCCTGAGCTAACCGCAGATCATCAATCAAGGTCGACATGACCTCTAATCGAGAAGTACTCCATTATCAGAAGGATCAATCCACTAACATATCACAAACACATTCACAATGATTACCTATATAGGTTGAAAGCCCAATAACTCAGCTTGCCCCAATATATATATTCTTCACTTTCACACATATACTAAAACATCACAGTCCCATACATAACAACTCTGCCCCCATATCATTAAATCCCATAGTCACAGACATAAAGAAGTAGTCACACGCCATAGAACACATACACTTATCACAGACATAGCTCAACAGCTCACTACACAACTGACACATATTCAAAGCAAGCTCAAAAGGAACACCCAAAATCACATCAACAACATCCCGCATTTCCTCTACAATCACTTAAAAGACCTGACCCCGTACTCAAATATCATAATAATCGGGTAACGATGGCTCCACTCTGACTCTACTAGAATTCTCGCCCTACATCACTAATCTCGACTCTGGACAGATTCGCACCCTATTCCCCGGCCTCCCACAACAAAGCACAACAGCTCATGAATAATACACATGGCGGCAGTATATTCTCACTGACCGCACCAATAACATCTGCACACACACATGGCCCACTATGACAACGGTGACATCTCCAAATTGAAGGAACATAGCCTCAATAAACGTACTAGATGCAACATTATGTGGCTCCCCCTCCTCTTCAGCTATAGCCTGAAACAAAAACTCTACCTCTGACCCTAGGTACTCCATCTCCTCCACGAGGCGTAATTGACAACTCTGACGCCCCGACCTCACTCGAACTCGCCCCCGGAAATCCCATCCCTAGACTCGGACAATCTCATGATATATGTTCCAGCTTCCTACATCGGTAGCACAATGACTCCTATGATGAACATGCAACAGCAGTGTGACCAAACAGGCCACAACGAAAACATCTCAGGTGCTCCGGGGCACACGGCCCGGCATGGCGGTGATGACACCGCTGACAATCTCTTACTCCAAACACCAAGCTCTAAACTCTGCTACCCGAATCCCTAGATCCTCTATTAACACTTCCCTAACCCTGGCCCCGACTCTGACTCAATCTCTGGCTTTGCCCCAATTGTTTCCGACCCTGATCCCGACCTCGACTCCAACTCTGACTAATCTCAGACCTCCTCCCATCTCTACCCTGATCTCATTGATTCCCTAGACTCTGGCCTCTCTGCTCAAAGCATCCATTCTGTCGACTTTCTCGGCATCCCCTTGGTAACCCTGCACTTTACCCCGGGTCCAATGACTCAATCCGCTGTCTCTGGGAAGCCGGCTGTTCTCTCTGCCTCTCCACCTCCCTCTCTCTACATCCCGCACACTCCACAACCGATGCAAAAGTGGGGTCACGCAACATCCCCACAATTTCCCTAATATCATATCTCAAACTCTCAATAAACATACTAACCGTCCGCTCAATAGCCACCTGATGTGGCACAACCCGATTAAACACATTAATATACTTCTAGACTAACATGGATTCTTATTACAAGAAAATAAACTCATACTCCAACTCTTACCTCGCACCCTAGGGGCAACACTATAGTTCAAACTCCACTCGGAACTCCTCCCATGTCATCAAGTACGCATCATCAATTCCTCAAGCACTCTCCACAGAATCTCACCATCGCAACGCTCTGCCCTTAAGCAAATAAGACGCATCACTTACTCTATCAACTCGATCTACATACACTATCCAAAAAGCAACTTTAACCTCTCACAACCAATCCAGTGCCTTCAAGGCACCGGTACCTCCAAAGAACTCAGAAAGATAACCCGCCATAAAGTCCTTAAGGACCCCCACGATAGCTGGCTAGAAGAAGCACCAGCCCCTGAACTCTAGCCTCCCACAGGCGAAGGCACCACTCCCCAATCCCAACCCGATCACTGCACCGGAAAACGCTCATCCAATATCGGACTCAATACCGAACACAACTCAAACTTACACACAAACTCATCACCCCTAAAATCATAACCCTAAGGCCTGCTGCCCTCACAATCCATAACTAACCCGCTCATTAAGAACAACAACACATATTAACTCTATACCCTACTCGTTTATCACTTAGTACTCTACTTCGGATTACAATCCAAGGATCTAGACTCTGTGGTTTAAGCTTAAGCATCCACTAGATACTTAATCTCTTAAACCTAGGCTCTGATACCAAGCTTGTAACACCCTCAAACTAATCCACAATGCCACATAAATACCACGTCAGCAGTGATATAATATAATAATCCCTATACTATTCCCAATACATACATGCAGAAACTCGATAGTTTTAAAACTTTAATCACATAATTAAGTCACGGGAGTCTCTGATCAAACTACACAATATTCGGATTACACACGAACATTCCCCAAGAATAGTATTACCTCTCACACAGGTAACTAACTCCTCGAACGATGTCACAGTAACCCTATTTGGGTACAGCAGGCCTACTAGATCTCTGATCACCTGAGACACACACACAACAACACGCACATTGGGTCAGCTAACGCTGGTGAGAATGCAAGGGTTAGTGTACGATTATAAAAACTCAGTAAAAACACGTAAGCTCAATAATAAAAACGTTCAGCGTTCTCTACTGAACAAGTATATGAGATCCCACATGATACTCAAATAGGTACTCAACTCGTGTGGACGAATCCACGTACCCAAATCCCTAGACCGCACAAAGCAGCCGTCAGGACTCAAAAGGGAATCGGGAGCGACCCGACCCCTGCCCAGCCGTACGGTTTAGTAACTCGATAGCTCGTGTGTCCCAAATCTCATATAGTAAAACACAGTTCACAATAAACACAGTAATACAAGCATGATAATATCCCAATAAAAACTCGTAAGAAAACTCATGATATCTCATAAAAAAAGCTCAGTAAAATATCATGCGAGTATTAGTAAAATAATCGTACAAGTATCTCAAGAAAAACATGCAAACTCACCTGCCCTGGAGTCTCACTACTCGGTCTCAGTTCCCTGCCCTTTCCCTACCCTGTCAACTCGAGACCCTGGAATCACAACACAATGATTCTATATCACAATCACAACTCAATGACTCAATCACAACCCGACAGCTCTATACACGATTTCTCAATAACTCAACAACTCTAACACAATACTCAGATAACTCGCTCAAACCCAGATACCCAACTACCAAACTACACAACCCGAACACTCGAACACAAGATCCCAACCAACTCACACAGCTCGAACAATCAAACACGCGATCCCAACCAACTCACACAATCCCAGATACCCAAAAGACGCATTCTCAATATCACAATCTCAACCCAGCAGCTTTATATACAATTCTCAATAACTCACGAGACCCTGAAGACCCAAACATATGATCCACAGAACCCGAAAACCTGACCCGAAACCCTAGCCGCATCGCGGCCGAACTCAACCAATCGCGGCCGCACTGACCCTATCGCGGTCGCGGCCGCGCTGACCTCAAACTCGGCCGAGCTCACATCGCGGTCCGAGCTCGGGCTCAAACCGCCTGCGATCATCTCAAGAACATCGCGGCCCGCGATCAAGGGATCGCGGTCGCGCTCACGGACGAACAGTAGCAGATATGCTCTGTTTCTGCACAGCCAGGGGAATTCTCCCCAACTTAATTCTCAGCTCGATTTTAAGCAGTTATTCATCTCCAATTCACCCAGAAACATAAATAAACACAATTCCTTCAATTATATGCTACTAACAACAATTAAATCACGAATTCAATCCCAAATCTTACCTAAACTCAAAGGTGGAGAAGATGACAAAATCAGAGGCTTTAATCACGAATTTGTAGCTTAAATCTCTTGTTTGCAGAAGCTGGAATTCAATCACATACATATACACTCTCAAGGTTAGCTCTGGCTTTTTGAAATGAATTGAAGAACCAAAGGAACAAGCTATATATACGTTTTGGGTTTAACTCGGTCCGATACCCAAAAATCTGATCCCGATACTCAAAATACAAATTTATATCCCCGGGTCTCAATTTAACTAATAATTCCCAAAATTATAATCTTTTATTAAAACTTAATCCCGACACCCGGTTAACCCAAAATCTTATCACGTGACACTTCCACGTAAAACTCAATAATTGGCTCAACTCATTTATAATATTATAATCAACCCAATCACATAATTCCACGTCCCCGTCCCAAAAGTGGGATGTTACAAACACTTTTTGTGAAACACTTTTGTCCAAAAATAGATCTATACTTGACTTTTGCAATGAAACAGTGAAAATCTTTGAGTTTTTCAAATTTTTACAAAAATCTCTAGATCTTTTGTTGTGTTTGATGAATCAAAACAAATTTATATTCAATTGAATCGTCTAGTGATCCTTTACCTTCGATCCAAGTTTCACAGTGTAAGATCAATCAGATTGAAAACCCTTGGTGATTTTAGGGTTTTCCGAAAAAAAATATCAAGAACAGTTAATCAGTTCTTAAAATTCAATTTCAGAATCAAAATTTCACCCCTAAAAGCTCTGATACCAATTGTGAATTACAGTTTCTATATCAATCATGCAACAATTCAATATCAAGAACAATAAAATGAATCAAAACTAACCAAATGATTGTATTCCTGAAAATGTCGATTACAAAGATGAAATTAGATCTTCACAATGTCAGTAACCCTTTCTGAATTCTATGTGTGCCAAAAAGGAATTGTCAGAGAACTTACTATTTAGAAAGTCCAACTTTCTATTTATACACATCCATACAACTATTAACTATTTACAAAATAAACCCTTCACTTTGACTTTTATCAACTAAAATGTATTCTAACATAATATATTATACTTACTTAATAAAATTGAATTTCTAAAAATTTCTATATTTCTTAACAAAAAAACCAACTTTTAATTCTCCAAATACATAATTATCATCATAATCTAACTTGATTCCATTAAATTCAAATTTTAACTAATAATTCGTAATTACAATAATTTAAATTCCGAGGATGTTACAACATGGGCTCCACCACGATCAAATTTCGTCCTCGAAGTTACTTGGCTTCAAACAGCTGCGGGTATTTCTTTAACATGTCAGTCTTTGACTCCCATGTGTGCTTCGCTCCTTTATGATGCTTCCAACGTACCGGCACCATTTCTATCTCTTTGTTCCACAGTTTCTTAACTTTAGTGTCCAGTACACATTCCGGCTCTTCCACATATCGGAGCCTTTCGTCAATCTGCAGCTCGGTGTCCCAATCTTCATTTCCAGTCGTGAAAGACTTCCTTAAATTTCCCACATGGAACACCGGATGTATGCCCGACATCTCTTCAGGCAAATCTAAACGGTAAGATTGGTTTCCAACTTTTTCAATTATTCTGAAGGGTCCAACAAATCTAGGAGCTAGTTTGCCTCTTTTTACGAAATGAGTAACACCTTTCATAGGTGATACTTTCAGATATACCCAATCATCCACTTCAAAAGTGATTGGTTTATGCCTCCTGTCGTGATAACTATTCTATCGATCCTGGGTCGCTTTCATGTTCCGTCTCACCAACTGTATCTTCTCGTTTGTCTCCTGTAACAATGTTGGCCCAGCAATCAGAGTCTCTCCTGTTTCTCTCCAACATGTAGGAGTCCTACATCTTCTTCCATACAATGCCTCAAATGGCGCTTTCTTAATTGTCGTGTGGTAACTGTTGTTGTACGAGAACTCTATTAACGGCAAATGGTCGTCCCAATTGCCACCGAGATCCAAAATACACGACCGCATCATATCTTCAAGTGTGAGGATGGTTCTTTCACTTTGACCATCAGTTTGCGGACAATAAGCTGTACTCATAGCAATTCTTGTACCCAATCCTTCTTGCAAAGCCGACCAGAAGTTGGAGGTGAAACGGATATCCCGATCTGACACAATAGACTTCAGGACTCCATGCTTAGAAATGATCTCGTTCATGTAAATCTGCGTCAACCTCTCCAATGAATAGCTTTCTTTAATCGGAATAAAGTGTGTAGACTTAGTCAGCTTATCAACTATTACCCAAACTGCATCGTGTTGACGCCTAGTCTTTAGCAACTTAGTAACAAAATCCATAGTCTTGTGTTCCCACTTCCATTCAGGAATGGGAAGTGGTTGCAAACTGTCGTACGGTTGCTGGTGTTCGACTTTCATTACCCGACAAGTTCTGCATCTTTCAACTTATTGGCCAATATCATTTTTTAATCCGGGCCACCAAAAGTCAGCTTTCAGCTCGTTGTACATCTTTGTGCTCCCGGGATGTACTGAAAATTTGGATTGATGCGCTTCTTCAATAATCACTTTCCTCATGTCACCAAACTTTGGCACCCAGATCCTCCCGTATACACCTTTCAGTCCAGACTCACTTGTCTCCATAATCTTTTCTGAACTCTAATATCTTCAGCATCAACGTTTTCTTCCTTTAGAGCTTCTACTTGAGCGGCTTTCACATCTTCTTTAATCGTGGAAGTTAACATCGTAGCGGTCATCATGTAACAACAGTCTTTAGCATAAGCTTTGCGACTCAAAGCATCGGCTACCACGTTAGCCTTTCCAGGATGATAAAGTATTTCACAGTCGTAGTCCTTAATCAGTTCCATAGACCTACGTTGTTTCATATTAAGCTCCTTCTGACTGAAGATGTATTTCAAACTCTTATGGTCCGTGTAAAGTTGACACTTAGTCCCACATAAATAATGCCTCCACAACTTTAAGGAAAACGTGATAGCCTTTAAATCCAAATCGTGAGTTCAATAATCTTTCTCGTGTTGCTTGAACTGTCTCGAGGCATACGCTATAACCTTCCCACGCTGCATCAGTACATCACCTAACCCTAGTCTCGATGCGTCCGTGTAAACTACGAAGTCCTCATTACCCTCTGGTAGGGCAAAAACTAGTGCTTCACTTAAGGTATTTTTCAAAATCTCGAATACCCCCCGTTGCTCAGCCTCCCACACAAACGGTGCATTCTTTTTAGTCAATGCAGTCAAAGGAAATTCAATCTTCGAGAAATCCTTTATAAACCTCCGGTAGTAACCCGCCAATCCAAGAAAGCTTCTTATCTCTGTAGCTGAACGAGGCGGTTCTTAGATTCTTATCGCTTCAACTTTAGCTGGATCCACAGAAATCCCAGCTCCCGAAATTACATGTCCTGAAAATTGGATCTGTTGCAGCCAAAACTCACATTTCGAGTCCTGAATGTCGTCTTTGGTACATCCTCCTCCGGTACTTTCAACTGATGGTATCCCAATCTCAAATCAATCTTAGAGAAAATACTTGCCCCATGCAACTGGTCAAACAAATCGTCTATTCTCGGCAGTGGATACTTATTCTTAATAGTCAGCTTGTTCAGCTCGCGGCAATCAATGCACATTCTTATCGTGCTGTCCTTCCTTTTCACGAATAGTACCAGGGCTCCCCATAGCGATGAAATCGGTCGAATGAAGCCCTTGTCTAACAACTCTTAAAGTTGTTTAATCATTTCTTGCATCTCGGTAGCCGTAAGGAGATAAGGAGAACGAGCTATCGGGGCAGCTCCAGGGATCAAGTCGATTCGAAATTCCACTTGGCTTTCAGGTGGCACACCAGATAAGTCTTATGGGAACTCAGATACAACAGGGACATCGGCCACAGTCTTCTTCTCAGCCTTGGCATCAATAACATATGCCAACTAAGCATCACAACCCTTAGCAACTAGCTTTCGGGCTTTAGCAATCGTTAACAAACACAGATCCCCGCTTCTCCTATCCCCATATATACAAATCCCTCACCCCTCCGGTGTATCTTCATCATTTTCTTCTTACAGACTATATGGGCTTCGTTTTTGATCAACCAATCCATCCTGACAATTATACCAAACTCACTGAACTCTATCGGGATTAAGTCAAGATTAAAGACTGCATCTTCAATCACTAACGTGCAGTTACGATATACGTGATCTACCTTGACTAACGTGTTACTAGCAGTTTCAATATCTAGCACAACAACTTAGACAGAGGCATAGACAATTGTTGTGCAAAGATAGTAGACACAAAAGATCGATTGGCACCCGAATCAAATAATACTCGTGCATGCATAGAGTTAACAATGAACATACCCGTAACCACCTCCGGGTTTTCCTTAGCCTCTTCCGCTGTTATTTGGAAAGCGCGAGTCGGTGCCCTTTGTGGCTGGTTCTAACGGTTGACTGAACCACCACTAGATCCCACAGAAGATCGATTTGACAATGGAGCAGCTGCGGCTGGAGCATGGTGGCACACGTCCATTTACACACTTGCCGAAATGCTCCTGGTGGCACTTATTACAATACCGCGGCTCGGTGTTGATGGAGTACACACGAGCACGATTAGAAGACCCAGACGGTCGTCGGTAGGATTGTTGAGGTGAGTACTATGACGAATGGGACGAACCAGGATATCCTCCTTCACGTTGACGCTTCGGCGGTGACGGTTGCATTGGGTTAGTAGAAGCAGCATCAGACCCAACCACATATCCCGACAAGATCAATATTTGCTCAACATTTCTGGCAGCTTCCAGTAAGCCATCAAATATGGGGTAACAAACGTTACTCATAACCCTTCGAATCTCCAAGTCCAAACCAGCCTCGAACCTAGTTACTTTCCTTTCCTCGGTATCAACTTGGTGAGGCGTAAACAAACTTAGCCTCGTGAACTCTACAGCATACTGGGACACAGTGTTAGTCCCATGCATCAGTGTCATGAACTTTTCTTCCAGTTTTCGGCGTTCATCAGCCGGGCAATATTGCTGAGTGAATATCTTGGTGAACTCAGCCCAAGTCATCACAAACACCTTCTCCAAGGTTAAAGCGTTAACCATGGAATTCCACCACATGACTGCGTCTTTAGTAAACATGGCTGTAGCAAACCGGACCATGTCTTTCTCAGCACAATCGCTGATTGGGAATTTCATTCGGTTGCCGTTATCCATTCCAATGCGGCTACAACATCTCCAAGTCCTTTAAATTCCACTGCTCCATTCCTTTTAAAGTCCTTAAACCGACAACCCTTGGGCTTATTAGATGACCTAGTGTTGTCATCTTGTTCGTCATTATTGTTGCCCTATTTTTCCTTGTTCTTCCTCTTGTCCTCCATTCTCTTGGCTTCGGCCTCATCTCGAGCTCGAAATTGTTTTTGAATCATTTTATTTTTCTCAGCCATCATGGCTAGCATCATTTCCCTTGTTTCTTGCGATGTCATTCCTTCTCCAGACATGTTCTGAAATTTAAAACATATCACTTATTTAGTAAACATGTCATTTATTTAAAGACACCACCCATTGTCCCGTATGAAAGTCAAGTTCCTATAATTACTAGATCATAACCTATCTTAGTTTAGATAATTACTTATAATCACTACATGTCATAACCTATGTTTGAGACCAAGACCTCACGGACACTTGAATCTCAAACTACTGCTCTGATACCATACCTTGTGACACCTTTGCCACACTAACCACAATCATAACACCCAAGATTAATCACAACACATTAATAATATTGATATGAATACTTAGTAGAATGCGGAAGCAATAAAGTACATAATTAAAATTCAAGTCATACACCCTACAGTGCTACAAGGTTCCATTCTAAATCTACATACTCAATACATTATTACAACATCCCAAATATTACAACACATGATCCCATTATTTCAGTTACCGATTGAATTGTAGAAAGTCTTCCAAGTCTTCAGTAAAATTGACCTAGCAAGAAGGTCCGACAGCGGATTTTCCTTTTCTTGTAAAAATGTGAGTAATTACGAGGTAAGGCAAAACTTAGTGAGTACAGAGATCATACATTCTACAAATATTTATGCAGCACACAACGGTAACGCCGGCAACACACGTCGTATACCCTCTTCGTACACGAAGTACGAAAACGAGCCGCAGCTCCTTCGTGCCAATTGCATGGAATTACACATTCAATTGAGGCAGACATTACCATTGGGGATGCTACACATGCCCATCAGGCGCCTATTTGGCCATTTTATTCATCTCGTCGATGAACACACACACACACACACACTAACACATAGTAATTTTCAGAATTTATACTTAAAGCTCGAATCAAAACACTGAAATTTGGTACACATATTCTATAACACTTGGTTGTAGTGGTTTTAGTTCCTTTCTGTGATCCTGAATCCAACTTTTCAGTACTTGATTCCAACGTTTTGATGATCTTGGGTTGTTGAAGTTGAGAGTGTCGACAGAGATTAAGAGTATGAGAATTTTAGAGAGAGATGACCAAAATGAACGGTCATCTCCATTATATTTGTGATTTTTCCTTATTTACACATTACCCCCCCCCCCCTCAACTTATCTGATTTCCTTAAATAAAGATTTTCATCTTTATTTTCTCATCAATACTACTTATAATTTATTATACTTACTTAACAAAATTGAATTTCTAAAATTTCTATATTTCTTAACAAAACAACCAACTTTTAAATCTCCAAAAGCATAATTATCATTCATAATCTAACTTGATTCCATTAAATTCAAAATTTAACTAATAATCCGTAATTACAATAATTTAAATTCCGAGGATGTTACATTGTATATGATTCACAATTGTTAGTAAAAATGTTAATCCTATATAGGTTATTTTTTTAGGTTCGTTAAAAGTTACAATAAAAAAGTGTCAGCTGCTCGTTTTACATGGAAGTTTGTTAATGTAAATGATTTTGATCACTTTATGTTACATATATACAAGTTAATTTCATTTTGCATATTGCATAATAAATGATTAATTTGATATTAAAATTTGGTGCAACTAACAATGGGAGTCTTGGGAATGTGGCTACTACGTCATGCGATGGATCATTGAATTCGTATATAATGGACAATACAATTTTTCCAATAAAGTACGTAATTGTGAAATCTTTTGGAGTTGTCTTTTTCTTTGAAATATCTCATTTTTTCAAAATAATTTATTATTTAACTTGTAAAGCTTCCTTTGAAAAATACATCTCCTTTTACTTTGGCCGAGTTGGACCAAATCGTTGGTACCTGGGACGAAGTATTTCTGCCAGATTTTTAAAAAGCTAATCAGATACGTTTTTTTGTTTTTAAGCTCAATGATGATGAAATTACTATAGTAAGTAGCACGCTACTATTAGGATCATGTTAGTCTTGATATCATTACAAATTCGTTGGTCATTTGAAACTTGACTCAACTTAGGAGCTTATATGTATACTTATAATCTAGGTTGTGTGGTTGAGGAGTGACAAGATGAGATATAAGAATAGAAGATGAATGGTAGAGTCTTATTTACATTTAGATTCTAATTAAAATAAAAACTAAATCTTATTTATCTTTTCATACTGTTTAGATGATTGAGGATGAATGATTGATGGAACTGAGTTTTGGCCCAAGTGAAAGGTAATCTCACAAATACCGATTAGTTCATATGGATTTTTTTAGTTTATATATGTTTTGTGTTTTAAAGTTCTTAGAAAGTATGTTCGCCACACATACATAATGAATTAATATAAGAGAAACCATATTGATTCACTTATTATAGAGAAGATGTGGTGATATCAATAGAATTTGTATTTAGATAATAGAATGTTTTTTGTTAGTGTTGATTAAAGTTCAATGTGGTTATGTTTTATAGGTAAGAAATGAAGTGTTAGAGAGATGGTCAAAAATTGGTGTGCGGTGGACAACAAAAAATCGTGGAGTTGCAACGTGGATGAGGTGTTTTTAAACATTTTTCGGACTTAAAGATTTTGGAATCTGAATATTGAAGTCTTATTTAGAGACTTAAAATGTATGTTTTTGAGATACAACTTGTGCCATGTTATGTATGTTGAAATAGTTTATGATTGGAATGTTATATGTATGTTGTACTTTCTGCATGTATTAGGAAACGCAGGTTACAATTAAATTAAGCTTTATGCTGGAAATAAATTTAAACAAAATTTTTTTTAAAAAGATATACTTTTTGGACCAAGTTTTTTGGTAATAAACCGAGCTATATGTAAGTATTTTTCAGAGCTTTATGTTAGATGGACTCGGTTAGCTCTATTTAAGTGTTTTTTTGTCGCTCTATTTAGTATAAAATCGGGCTTTATTATAAATTTGACCCGATTTTAAATAACCAAACTTTTTTTAGGTTAAATAACCAGGCTTTATTATAAATTTTTGGTGCTTTATTTCTTTTTTAACCGGGCTTTATTAGGATTTTCTAGTAGTGTCATCACAAAATAAACAAAAGAAGCATTTGCTACATAAATTCTGCTGATCATATAAATAATATATATGGTATTTTGTAATTTTATTTTACAATCAACGGTCAAAATAAAACACTTTAATAATATAAATATTTACATTTATGTTTAAACTATGATAAAAAATAAAAGACATTAATTAGTAAAGTTCTGAATTGGTATAACGTATATTTTTATAAAGAGTGTAGAATAAAAGATATCACTAATTCTTTGAAACAACACCTTAATAAAAGATTATCTATACATACACCCCCCTGCTAATTACACCCCCCTCCTTCATTACCCTTTTAATTACTTTAATCATTATATAATTATTAATTGATTTGTGTTAGGCACAAAAAGGCCTCAGTCAAACCTGCTCTGCATCTAAGGGGGAGATTATTAAGCAAACCTGTCGATGTTTTTGAAAGTTGAATTTAAGGCCTGTTATATGCCTTATTGAAACCTGAAAATGATTTGCAATATCAGCCTAAAGCTGTTCTATGTGTTGCATATGTTGCAACAAAGGCAGTTTTGCCCAAGCTGTTCAGTCTGCTGAACAGGCTGGACATAAACTGTCTACGCTGCTCTACACTGATGAGCAGCTTGGGCAGTTTACAAGTGTTCTGTTCTTTGTGAACAGAACCTGTTCTTTGTGAACAGGCTAAACACTTTATGGAATGTGTTTCCAAGTCCTCATGTATTGTATTTGACTACAAGATCAGTTTACAAAGTCGAAGACAAAGTGGAAATCAGAACTGCTCAGCCTGCCCAAGCTGTTCTGTTACATGAAGACAAAAGGTTATTTGAAAAAGGGTGACAGACCTTTTTCTTATATCAAAATAGGCCTTTACAAGGAAGAAAAACACAAAGTTGACATTCCTTATTTGGTTAAAGGCAATGCAACAGTAGACAAAGTAAAAAGACAAAAGTTCTGCACATGTGAAGACAAGTCTGCTTTTCAGAAAGGTGCAGAAAAGGTTATGTTGTCTTTTCAAACAAGACTTCTCCTTTTTCATTTCGTCCAATGAAGAAGCTTCACTTAGATCCTCTGAGTGGGTATAAAAAGAAACTTCCAAGGATTGATCGATTAAGCCAAAAAGCTAAGTGCTGAAAACAAGAGTGAACGTGCATTCAAAGTGTGTCTTTCATGCATGCAAGTCTGCTTGAATAAAACAGTACTCAGTGTCTAAGCTGTTCTTGTTCAAGCTGTTCCTCAGAGTCTTGTAAACACAGTGAGTGATTCTTAGTGAGTGTATTCACTGTAATTAGTTTAAGTCAGTCTTAGACTAGTTAGATATACTGTTGTATCTGTCATCTCAGCTTGAACCTTTCCGCATTCAAGCTTGTTTGTAATTAACATTTGTTAATAATACATACAAACATTGAGAAAATTGTGAGTAGTTTTTAAAGTGTTGTATTCACCCCCCCTCTACAGCTTAAAGCTATACACTTGGGATATCTTTTGGGACCTACAACTGGTATCAGAGCAGTTTAGAGTGTGTGTCATTCTAGATCTCTCATTCTCCTAAAATTTCCATGGACAACAGTGCTGCAAATTCCTCATACTATGACAATGGCTCAATGGGCAAACCTCCAAAGTTCAATCATCAGAACTTTTCTGGTTGGAAATGCAGAATGATGCTCTACTTAGAGAATCTGGATGTACAACTACCAGAGATTGTAATGGAGGGTCCCTATGTGCCAACCTCTGTTACAACAATAACTCCTGCTGTTGAAGGAGCTGCTCCTGGGATCAGAACATTTGAGAAAGCAAAAGCTCAATGGTCTGATGAAGACAAAAGACTGGTGGCTCTTGATGCAAAGGCCAGAAACAATCTGGTCATCTCTCTACCTGATGATGTGTTCAAACAGGTTGAGAAGAGGAAGACTGCCAAGGAGATGTGGGATACTTTGTGTACCGTCTATGATGGACCCACAATCACACTTGACAACAGGATTAACAATCTTGTTAGACAGTATGAACTCTTCTTTGCAAAACCAAAGGAGACTCTCACTGAAACCTACACCAGGTTTACTGCTCTTGTAAATGATCTCAAAGCTGTTAGGATCACCAAGGACAGTCTGACTTTGGTAAACAAATTCTTAGATGTTCTGCCTGAAGAATGGAATTATTTTTCTACAATTTTAAGGAATTCAGGTACCATCAAAAGTATGGATCTTGTTAACTTATATGGATCCTTACTAAATGATGAGCAATCAAGGCAACAGAAGAGAAATGCCTTGGAAATATCTAAGAAAGGTGCAACCTTTGTGGCTAGTGTGAGACAACCTGTAAATCAAGTGAGTGATGTGTTCATTCAACCTGATCAACAGGCTGATGATAAGGAGGAAATATCTGATGAGGAAGACAATGCAGATAGTGTTGAACTGGATGCTGAGCAGATGATAGCCATGCTTGTCAAAAGGTTCAACAGGAAAAGGTTTGGAAGAAACATGCTACAGGGAAGCTCAAATGCTGTAAAAAAGAAAGCATTTGACAAGACCAAAGCTGAGTGCTTCAAATGTGGCAAAACTGGCCATATAGCTGCCGACTGTGTGTCAAAAGCTGTTGGTCAGACATCCAAACCACACAAGACAAACAAGGATTATGGCTATAGGGTTAAGTACCTTATGGCCATGGCTAAGCTGAGGAAGTTAGAAAACTCAGTGGTTTCTGACAGGCAAAAGGGACTAATGGCTGAAACTTGTGACTGGGAGGAGTCTGATTCATCATCTGATGAAGAAGACAACAACTGTCTGATGGCCAACACTGATGTCCCATCAACAAGCAACTTCAAACAGGATCTGGCTGAAGCTGAAGCTTTCACCAGCTTGGAGAATTGGAACCCTACAATGATGTATAAGGAAAAACAACCATCCCAGGTTTGGTACTTGGACAGTGGCTGCTCAGGGCATATGACAGGTTGTAAGGACCTGCTGAGTGATCTCAGGCCTGAAAAAGGGCCAAAAGTCACATTTGGTGACAATGTACAGGGATCCACTGAGGGATATGGAACTCTTAAAGCTGGTGCTGCAGTGTTCAAAAGAGTAGCCTATGTGGTTGGGCTAAAACATAACCTTGTTAGCATAAGCCAACTGTGTGATGCTGGCTATAAGGTTAACTTTGATGAGCACCTGGGTTACATATTGGATCCCCAAGGCAAAGTTGTGCTATGTGCTCAACGAAAGAAAGGTGTATATGTTGTGGACATGCAATCTGCTGATCCCACAACTGAAACCTGCTTTCTCACAAGAACAAATGCAGACTTAAACTGGTTATGGCACAAAAGGCTGTCACATCTGAACTTCAAGAACATCAACAAACTCTGTAAGAAAGAGTTGGTGACAGGTTTGCCTTCTATGACCTTTGTTAAAGATAAACTCTGCACAACTTGTGAGAAAGGCAAGCAGAGAAAATCATCATTTAAATCCAAACATAACTTCTCTATTGATACTCCTCTCTTCTTAATCCATATGGACTTGTTTGGACCTGTTAATGTCCCAAGTCTAGGAGGAAGAAGATACACTCTAGTAAAGGTTGATGAGTTCTCCAGGTACACATGGGTTATCTTCTTGAAGAGCAAAGGAGAGGCTGCTAGAGAAATTATTGGATTTGTGAAAAAGATGGAAATGCTGAACTCTGCCAAAGTAAAGCAGCTTAGAAGTGATCATGGTACTGAATTCAGAAACAGTACTCTTGAAGACTTCTGTAAAGAGAAAGGAATTACTCAAAACTTTTCAGCTGTAAGAACTCCACAACAAAATGGAGTTGCTGAAAGGAGAAACATAACTCTCATTGAAGCTGCTAGAACCATGCTGTGTGCATCGGGTTTACCTTCATCATTCTGGACTGAAGCTATTAACACTGCCTGCTTCACTCAAAACAGATCCTTAGTGGTGAAAAGGTTCAACAAGACTCCTTATGAGCTGCTCAAAGGGAGGAAACCAAATGTCAGTTACTTCCATGTATTTGGCTGTCCCTGCTTCATTTTGAATCAAAGGGATCAACTGGCAAAGTTTGAACCAAAAGCTGATGAAGGTGTGTTTGTTGGCTACTCTGCTATCTCTAAAGCCTACAAAGTGTACAACAACAAAAGAAAAGTGATAGATGAATCTATCAATGTCACCTTTGAAGAGTCCAAGAATGCTACCACCAAAGCTGTTCCTGAATCAGTTTCAGGAGAATTAAACTTTGATGATCTGATGCATTCAAACAATGAACAGGACTCAAAAGCTTCCACAACACCCAGTGTGGAACCTGTTAATCATGATGGGCATGATGGTGATTATATCAATACACCCTGTGTGAATAAGTGTACTGACCTAATTACAACTGCATGTCCTCAACCTATCAATGCTGATTTTCCTGGTTCCTCTGCTGATATGTTCAACAGTGGTCAGTCATGTTCAACAAGTGAGCAGGCTCAAGACAACAGTATGTCTGAAAATCTTGAGAGCTGTTCAACAGGACCTGCTGAAGCTGCTGATAACTCAGGAGAATCATCATTGAAGAATGATCCTAAGTGGATCAGATGTCACCCCAATGATCAAATAATTGGTGACATCAACAAAGGGGTACAAACAAGGTGGGACAACTTAGGGAACTTCTGTATGTTCTCTAGTTTTGTTTCACTAATGGAGCCAAAGAAAGTGGATGAAGCACTAAAAGATGCCAATTGGATCACTGCCATGCAAGAAGAACTCAATCAGTTTGAGAGAAACAAGGTATGGAAGCTGGTTCCTGCACCTAAAGGCAAAACTATAATTGGCACTAAATGGGTTTTCAGAAATAAGATGGATGAGCAAGGTCATGTCATAAGAAATAAGGCAAGACTGGTTGCTCAAGGTTATAGACAGGAGGAAGGAATTGACTATGATGAGACATTTGCTCCTGTGGCCAGACTAGAAGCAATTCGTTTGTATCTAGCCTACGCTGCTCATAAGAGCATTAAGGTATTTCAAATGGATGTGAAGAGTGCATTTTTAAATGGAAAGCTGCAAGAAGAAGTTTATGTCAAGCAGCCTCCAGGTTTTGAAAATGAACATCATCCAGGTTTTGTCTATAAGTTGGACAAAGCTCTCTATGGTCTCAAACAAGCCCCTAGAGCCTGGTATGACACTCTTACTGAGTTCCTTATGAGCAATGGGTATTCCAGAGGTAAAGTGGATACTACACTGTTCATAAAGAAGGTGAAATCTGATATTATGCTTGTTCAAATTTATGTGGATGATATAATATTTGGTTCTACCAATGAGCAGTTATGCAAGAATTTTTCATTACTCATGAAATCTAAATATGAAATGAGTATGATGGGAGAACTTACTTTCTTTTTAGGATTACAGGTTAAACAAACCTCAACTGGAATTTTCATAAATCAAAGAAAGTATACCTTAGATCTCTTGAAAAAGTTTAAATTTGATCAAAGTTCTCCTATTAAAACCCCAATGGCAACCAATGTAAAATTGGATGCTGATACCAGTGGCAAAGCTGTTTCAGTAACAGCTTACAGAGGTATGATTGGGAGCTTGCTATATTTAACTGCTAGTAGACCTGATATTATGTTTGCCACCTGTCTGTGTGCTAGGTTCCAAGCTGATCCAAAGGAATCTCATCTAGCTGCTGTTAAGAGAATCTTCAGATACCTGAAGGGTACACCCGGTTTGGGTCTTTGGTATCCCAAAGACTCCAGCCTTGAACTAACAGGTTATTCAGATTCTGATTTTGCAGGCTGCAGGCTAGATAGGAAAAGCACAACAGGTGGATGTCAACTCCTTGGTGGTAAGTTGATAAGTTGGTGCAGCAAGAAGCAGAACTCAGTGTCTACTTCTACTGCTGAAGCTGAGTACATTGCTGCTGGAAGCTGCTGTGGGCAGATTCTGTGGATGCAGCATCAGCTTGAAGATTATGGGTTTGTGTATAGGAAAATTCCTATTATGTGTGATAACACAAGTGCCATAGCTAGTTCCAACAATCCAGTTTTTCATTCAAGAACAAAGCATATTGAAGTCAGACATCATTTCACCAGGGATCACATCCAGAAAGGTAATGTGGAGGTAAGTTTTATTTCCACAAATGAACAGCTTGCAGACATTTTCACCAAACCTCTAGATGAAACAAGGTTTAATTACCTTGTCAGCAAGCTGGGCATGTTAAACAAAAGTGACTAAGTGTCCTCAAAGGTCTAAAACTGTGTATGTCTCACACTGATCAAGTTTCTCAGAACAGCTTAGACAGAACACGCTCTGCGTGTTATGTACTTAGCCATTTTTCTGAAATCCTTGATCAGCTTGAACATACAACAGGCTGAACACAAATAGTTTACTCGACCAGCCTGATCTGCTGGTCCATTCTTCACTTTCATTCCCTCACACTGACTTACAAGATATTATGTTGTAACCTGCTCAACTATTGGACACAACCTGTTCCTACATAGTTGGACAGGCTGAGGGAACAGCTTGAAGAATGAACAGCTTGTGATGACTCTGCTCATCACAGGTTTGACCAACAGCATAGACCAACAGTTTTAATTACCTTTCTTCAAACTTAAGTTACCTAATTAACGTTTTTGTTTAACTTAATTACTACGGATAATGTGGGTTACGTGTGTTAGTGATTAAAAAGGGCTCAAGTGGTCTGACAAACGGTCTGACATGGACAACCGTTCCATTTTCCGTTAACGACTTTTTCAAATCAACCGCCCAAAACTTTCTCTCTCATACACACTCACATTCAAATCCTATAAATACCCCATACTGTTTCATCTTCGTCTTCCTCACTACCATCATCTGCTCTCTAAGAACCCTAAATATTCGACTAAGTGTCTTGTGCTTCTGCTACTTTCTCTACTCCTAAAATGGCTCACAGAAATAACCCCTTCCTACCAGTGTTTGTTGGTGATGATGTGCAGAAGCATCCATCAGTCACCACAATGCTAACCCTTAAACCCACAAACTACATTGCTAACCTTACAATCCCCAAAAACTATGTGGGGAAAGGTTACGATCAAATTGTGGAGTTTCTGCAAGTTCATCCGTTGAACTATGCTATGACTGCTACTCCTGGTGTCCTGTACCAGGAGATGGTGTACGAGTTCTGGTACACTTGTGCCTACAACCCCAACACCAAAGTCATCAAGGGGACTATTCTCAATGGGACTCAGACCATTGAGATTACTGCTGATCTTCTCAGGGAGGTTCTTCATCTGCCCATTGCTGAATCATATGACATGCCCCAGCCTGAAAATGAGCAAATGGGAAATTTGCTACGCTTCTGTGGTGTAGCAGAACCCAAAATTGGAGCAACAATGTATAGGAAGGATTTGTCTCCTACCTACAGCTTTTTGTTTGCCTCAGTGATGATGACCTTCAGCAGCAAAGTTGGTTCATTTGACCAACTAAGTCGTGATGAAGTCCCAATAGTCCTACAGCTGGTGGATGGGACTACCATTGATATGGCTAAGTGGATATTTCTGAACATGAGGAACCTGGTGCAACAAGAGCCAAGACCAGCTGCTGTCCGATATCCCAGGTTTCTGAGCCTCATATTCAGACACATTTGTGGTGAGTATCTGTACAACTCTCAGCCCTTACTTCATACTGCTGCATTCCCTGTAATAGGGAATAGAGTTTTCTACACTCCTGTACTCCCAAATAAGCCTCCTCTATCCACACCAATGAGGAGGTTGTTAGGATTGGTGGAAGGGCCCTCTGCTGTGAGGGTGGATCCAGAAGCTGCTGCTCCCACAAGAAAATCCAAAGCCAGGTCCAAACTTGTTAAGAGGACCCTGGCAACTACTGAAGCTGGGCCTGTGAAAAAGAAGGCCAAAACAGCTCAGTCTGAGTCTGCTCCCTTAGCCTCTGTGGCTGAGGGGGAGCAGGCTCCTCACCCTGAAGCCTCTGTGGCTGGTGCCTTTGTGGAACCTGAGACTATGGAACAGGCCAACCCACCTGTTTCTGACCCAGTCTCAAAACCTGTCCAGTCTGAACCCCTCATCACCTCTCCACAATCACCCACTTCATCCATTCACTATCAACGAAAATCCATCTCCAAAAAGAAATCAGCCAAAACAACCACCTCATCTGTTCCCTCCCAACAGGGTTCAGTTGTAAGAGAAGCAACCCCTGCTGCCTCTCCTATATTGAGAGAATGTTCAGCCCAATTGGAGCCTGCTTCACTCCAACCTGAGTCTACCCAGAGTCAGCCTAGACCCTCTGGTTCCTCCCAACAGGAACCAGTTGTACAAAAGGAGATAACCACCTCAACTCTTCCAGCCTCCCACAGGCTGAGAATATTGAAAGACAGGAGCCCTCTCCACTCCATACTGGGTCCACATTGTCCCCCACTCAAATCTCCTCACACCCTGAGTCTGCACGAGGTGCCCACGCTGCTGGTATAGACCAATCAGCAGCTCAGCCTCAAACTTCTGCTCCCCATGATACAGCTGTTCTACACCAAACAGCTGCTGAGGGACCAACAACCCAAGCTGATGAACCTCAGGGATCATACCATCCCTCTGGTGAGGCTGCTCCCTCCATGCAAACTCCATCAGCAGGTTTCACCACTGCTGATGTTGAAATGCATATCCCATCTCCCAATGATGAGGTGCTTTTTCACCAAGGCACTGCAGAGGGAACACCCACTGGCCTTCATGAGGATGTTTCCACACAAGCAGCATCTGAAAGGCCCCCAACATCAACCCCTTCTCCTGATGAAGCAGCTACAGCCGCTGCTGAGGGACCCTTTGACCCCTCCAAGCTGGGCCACATTACTTTTGCCCAGGCTATGGAGCTTCTTTCAAATGTTCCTCTTCCCTCTCCATCACATCCTCATACACCAGCCTCCTCATCATCTTCTCCATCTACCCAATCTAAATAGTCCACCCATACACCTCCATCTCCTAAAGACCTACCTTTGAAGAATCAGCTTTCTCTGCTGACCAACAAAGTTGGTTCTTTAGAAACTACCATGACCTCTCTACCCTCTATTATTTCAGACTCTGTGTCTGAACAGCTTAAGGGGTTCTTTGATTTGTTCAAAGACTCCTTCCCTGCTACTCCACAACCAGATAATTCTTCACAGCTGATAGCACTCACTGCACAGCTGCAAAATGTGTCCAACTCCCTCTCCTCTATTCTTTCACTGCAACAGGACCCTGTGTCCTCAATGACAGCCATTTCTCAACAGCTGTCATCTCTCCTAAATTCTTGCAACACTACTCTTCCTACTACTCTGGCCAGCTTGAACAACCTCGTTAGCTCCTTATCAAATTCTGTGTCATCAAACCTTGCTGATTTGCAAGATTCTCTCGAATTACATCTTGCACAGCTTCAAAGTTTGCTGTTCATTGAGTCAGATAGGGAAAATATTGTTAAGCTGACCTCCCTTGCTGATACCCAATCCTCTTCTCTTCAGTCCTGTCTTACCCAGCTTGCAGAAGTAAAGGACAACTTGGCATTCTTAGTGAATAGCCTTGTTGGCCCCAGGCCTACTGCCAAAACTGCTGGCAAACCTGATGACTTTGTGTCTTCAGGCAAACCGGGTGTTGAAGGTGCTGGTCCATCTCCTTCAAAGGGGGAGAAGTCGTCTGCCTCTATGACTAAGTCTAAGGGGGAGAAAACTTCTTCTCCTAAGGAGAAACCAGTGCCTGCAACACAAACTGGTCAACAAGCAGGAGCTTCAACAGGTACACTGGAGGGTGCCTCCCATGCTGCTCAGCCTACTCAGGTTGAATCTCCAATCCCTGCTCAATCTAAGGGGGAGGAAACTATTCCTGAGGGCAGGCCAAGCAGCAGAAGGAGGCATTTGATATTAGAAGAAGAAGAAGAGGAGGAGAAAAGTCCTGAAGCTGCTATCACTAAAGCAGCTAAAGGTAAAGCAATAGCAGCAACTGATCCTCAACAGCAGAAAACAGCAGAAATCCAATTTCACAAAGCCTGGGCCAAAGAAATGGGTCTTCCTATACATAAGTATTTTGAGTTTAGGGAAGAACAGCTTCAAGCCCTGGAAGCTTTAAGAAAAGAAGAAGAGTCTGCAAAAGCTGCTAAGTCTTTTGCACTTCAAGAGGCAAGGAAAGTTAAGATGTCCTCTCTTGTTGTGAAAAAGAAAATTTTGGAAGCTGCTAAGGGATCAGTAGAGGAAAAGGAAGCTGAAAAAGAAAAAGGTGCTCAGGTCTCAGTGGCCAAAACTTCAGTGCCTTCTGCAAGAGCTCAATTTCACTTTGACAACCTGGCAACAAGAAAATTTCAAGATGTTGCTGATAGAAGGCTTGCTAAGGAGGCAATTGTCAAAGTTGTACCAATTTCAAGAAAAGGCAGTCAGTGGAAGTTAAAAATAACCAGAATGGGTGCAGCAGGCCCAGAACTAGAAACATATGACTTCACTGGTGTTGCACAAATGGGGTACAGAGAATGGATTGAGCTGGCAGTTGCTCTGAGTGAGTCTAAGTCTGAAACTGCCAAGACTATCAGAGCATATGTGAAGAAGCTGATGGAGAGAGTGAAGAATCTTGGCCTGATCTCCAAAGAAGTAAGTGAAGGTGTTTATGTGACACAACCAAAGATAAAGGCCAGGAGGACAAGGAAGGACACTGAGATGGAACAACTCCTCATCCTGATAGAACAAGGTGACTATGCTATTTAGATGAAAGGAGTTGATCACAGCCTGGCTAGTGGAATTGAGTTTGAAGATGGCAAGATCATTGAAGAGCCTGAGCTGGGGGCATTTTTTGTAGATCCCTTAACTCAGAAGAAATGCTTTCAGAGAGCATCAGATCTATACAAGGTGGATCTGAGACAGCTTGTAGCCTTCAGACTTGCAGTTTCATTCAGGCAGTCAAGCAGGTGGAGAGCAGCTATCTGGGATCAGCTCAGAGGCTGTTATGAAAGAAGTGAACTTGAGGATCCCAAGTTCATGATAATAAGAAGTGAAATTCAAGAACTTGAGGATACTAGAGAGGAATTTGAGAAGATATTTGAAGATCCCCCTCCTTTGTGATGAAGTCCATCTGCCATCAGGGCAGGTGAAGAATGGAAGCTGTCCATCAGTTGGACAGGCTTACCATTTTCTGCTCCCAACAAAAACAGTCCAATGTACATTAGTTGTACTTTATTTACATATGTTTTAATTTCCTTTTACATTAGTTGTAATATACATCAGTACATCAGTTGTACTTTTGTAAGAACATTTGTTGTTCTAATGTAATCAAAAATCAGTGTATATATAAATTGATCTTTTACTTTATGTTGATGTTGTAATTTTATTTCAACAAATGTACTGTAAAAATATATAGTGACTTTTGATAAGTCCAGCTTAGTCTGTTTATTGCAAATAGGGGGAGATTGTTAGGCACAAAAAGGCCTCAGTCAAACCTGCTCTGCATCTGAGGGGGAGATTGTTAATCAAACCTGTTGATACTTTTGAAGGTTGAATTTAAGGTCTGTTATATGCCTTATTGAAACCTGAAAATGATTTGCAATATCAGCCTAAAGCTGTTCTATGTGTTGCATGTGTTGCAACTAAGGCAGTTTGGCCCAAACTGTTAAGTCTGCTGAACAGGCTGGACATAAACTGTCTACGCTGCTCTACACTGATGAGCAGCTTGGGCAGTTTACAAGTGTTCCGTTCTTTGTGAACAAAACCTGTTCTTTGTGAACAGGCTAAACACTTTATGGAATGTGTTTCCAAGTCCTCATGTATTGTATTTGACTACAAGATCAGTTTACAAAGTCGAAGACAAAGTGGAAATCAGAACTGCTCAGCCTGCCCAAGCTGTTCTGTTACATGAAGACAAAAGGTTATTTGAAAAAGGGTGACAGACCTTTTTCTTATATCAAAATAGGCCTTTACAAGGAAGAAAAACACAAAGTTGACATTCCTTATTTGGTTAAAGGCAATGCAACAGTAGACAAAGTGAAAAGACAAAAGTTCTGCACATCTGAAGACAAGTCTGCTTTTCAGAAAAGTGCAGAAAAGTTATGTTGTCTTTTCAAACAAGACTTCTCCTTTTTCATCTCGTCCAATGAAGAAGCTTCACTTAGATCCTCTGAGTGGGTATAAAAAGAAACTTCCAAGGATTGATCGATTAAGCCAATAAGCTAAGTGCTGAAAACAAGAGTGAACGTGCATTCAAAGTGTGTCTTTCATGCATGCAAGTCTGCTTGAATAAAACAGTGCTCAGTGTCTAAGCTGTTCTTATTCAAACTGTTCCTCAGAGTCTTGTAAACACAGTGAGTGATTCTTAGTGAGTGTATTCATCGTAATTAGTTTAAGTCAGTCTTAGACTAGTTAGATATACCGTTGTATCTGTCATCTCAGCTTGAACCTTTCTGCATTCAAGCTTGTTTGTAATTAACATTTGTTATTAATACATACAAATATTGAGAAAATTGTGTGTAGTTTTTGAAGTGCTGTATTCACCCCCCCTCTACAGCTTAAAGCAATACACTTGGGATATCTTTTGGGACCTACAAAGACATACACCAAATGATTTAGAAATGTTAAAACTCCCCTAATGACGAATCTTCAAGTTGTAATGATGCCTCCCTTCAATATTATCTTCAAAAATGGCTTCCACCCGCTTGTTTTGCTCACCAAAATAGTATTTTTCACATTTGTTTTTGGTTATAATTCGTCTCCTCCTTTCATGAATGCAGAATGAATGTTTTGTATCACCTGGAATAAGCACGCCGTGCTTAAGTGCTGTCAACACCCAATTGGCTCTGGCAAATCATAAATCGTTCAGGAATGTTCGAACTGTAGATGAGCACGCCGTGTTGTATTGAATATGCTTTTCGGAAAATTGGGCATGCAACTAGGAGGCATGGCATGCTTGAAAGAGCACGCCGTGCCTAAGGATAACCACGTCATGCTTGTCTGTTTGTCAGCCAAAAACATTTATTTCTTCGTAAAAACCTGAAAATTACAAGGAAATGTTAAATGTAATCAGCGACCACATATTTTAGCTTTCAAAACAAAACTTTTAGCAATTAAATGCCACGAAATCGCCAACAAAACATGTATCATTATGAGGATACATATATATATATATATATATATATATATATATATATATATATATATATATATATATATATATACACACACACGTGTGTGTGTGTGTGATTTCATGTATTCTAGTCTAAGACCCTGAGACTAAGTCTTGGGGTAACTTTATAATGTAAGCCTAGGGATGATCTTTCATACATGATGAAACATCATGTGTGAGTCTAAAATTGTTCATATGAGTGCTTGCTTGTGCATTCATGATCCTACCTTGCTCAAAATAGTCATATAAGACATTGAATATAATAGATGACTCATAAACATATTAACTGAACTTCATATGATAAACAGGTTAAACGTAAGTATAATCTGGAAGTGATAGTATAAAGTGATATATGGTCTATACAAACTCAATAAAAAAAACAGAACAGACTGATACACATCAGAGAGTCAATATCAAAGGGTGAATCAACTTCATCAGAGATCATCAAAGCACTTTGAGTTATAGATTTATTTGTATTACATACATGTCATGTGATATTATGACTTGTTAGATATATTTTCTTGATTCTACTATAATTACTTATACATTAGGGCAAATGACCAAAAGTAAAACTTTTTGTCATTTTTGTCATTAATAGTAACATTATTTATCTTTTATCATTAATAACATTGACTTTTATATTTTGAATCGTTTATAGTAACAACTTTTTATTTTTCTATCAATAATAGTAATTCGTGACCTGCGAACCTGTTTAACTGGTCACCAACAACTTTTTTTTATCAAAAATAGAAATATCTTTTCATACTTTTATCAATAACAGTAACGTATCAAAATTAAACCTCAATTTATTTTTATTTTTTAAGTTTTGCTAAAATTTCATAAACACCAAAATAAACCCAATTTATGTTTCATATTTTGTGGTGAAATTTTGTGATAAAATATTAGTTTTTAATTTTCTATTATTAATTATTTATTTAAAGTTTATTATATTATACTATTACTATATATCTTTAGTGACTATTTTTTAAAATTTTATTAAATTTATTTATTTACTGATTTTATTTATCCTTTTTCAAATATATTTTGATTATTCATTTACAGTTATATAATATGAATGAAAAAAAAATTAAAAATCATTCCGATTTTTATTTTTCCAAAAAAAAACTATGAACCATCATTTTTTAGTTTTTCCAGACAAAAGAATACAAACTTTTCAAGCTTTTAGTTTTTCCAATCTAAATGGGTCAGAGTTTTTTATTTGAAAAACTAAAAATCAAAATGGGTCTCAGTTTTTTCATTCGGAAAAACTATAAACCCTAATCATTCATAGCTTCATTCGTAGAAACTAAAAAAATGAATAGGTCGCAATTTTTTCTTTAGCAACAATCTAAAAACCGGAATGATTCATAATTTTTTTTTGTTCAAAAAATCTAAAATATGAATTATTATGCTACTTCTTTTTACCTTTTCTATCGCTATTATCTATGATGTTGAGGTCTTTTCAGATGCAGTATCTTTACAATGGTTGAGGAACTTATTATTGCAACCCTAATCACAATTAGTGTTTTAGAGGGTCTTTGGATTTGCATTCGAAAAAGTGTTGCCGCGTTTTGGAAATTAATAATCAGATAATAGTTGTAACAAAAGTGCTACCGGAAATTTAGTGTTTGGTTTAGCTTCTGTTGTTTGCTATCAGAATTATCTAATAATTCGTTTGTAAAGTGTTTGTATTTGTGTTTAAACTTGTAAAATGACCAAATAATTACTTATTGAGCAAATAAGCTACATTTTTTAACTTATGAAAAGTGTGGTATGACTGATTTTAAACGTAATAATCACTTATTAATGAATGCAATCCAAACACTTAAAACCAATTATTTACGATATTATAACGTAATAATCTAATAATTTCAATTATAACTCAAAAACAAACGCTCTCTTACTTAATACTATGATTTGATGTCATAATAATCAGTTTAAATGTATATCCCAACAGTAATATAGATTACCTTTTAATTCCTAGTAGTAGTAGGTTTCATCAAAATGGAAACTGTCATTAACTTATAAAAATTTAATCAAAGATAGGAAGCAACGTTTTTCAACTCTAAACTCTATGTGATGCTATAACTTATACGAAATCTCATTGACGTTTCAAGATTCTGCAGAGTTATATCCTAATACCATAACTAGTTTATAACCCACGTATTACGTGGATATTTTTAATTAAATTTATTTATATAAAATGTATATGAGTAAAAATAAAAACATACAAAAATAATAATTGTGTTTATTTTTTATTATTTACGGATTAAAATAAGAGAATATTTATCTTTTCTAAAAATATTAATTGTATTTATATTTTATTTTTTATAAGTTGTAATTATCTCTTTGGTGAACGTAGAGGTGACACGTAACATTTGATGTTTTCCTTTATTATACATAATAATAATAATAATAATTTCCACAACTAATTCAAATTTTTTACATTTGGATCTAATTATGATTATTATGGATAATAATTATAGATATTTATTTTAGGTAAACATTAATTTTAAAGGTTACAAAATTTAATTTATTACTAATTAATTGATGAAAAAAATAAAGTCAAAATTTAATGCAATTAACTTAAGGTGTTAAATTTGGAAAAAGATGTGGAAAAATAAAATTTTCTTGTGACATATGACATGAATTGTTTTGTTTGATTATAATATGTAGGTTAATCAACCCATGTATTACATGGGTTGATTTAGAAAATACATATTTTTTTATATTTTATTTATTAATTTATATATATTTAAAATAAAAAAAAATTGAAAGCTAGTTAAATTAAAGATAAAAAAATAATTAGTTGTTTGATATTAAATAAAAAATATTATTATATTGTATTATTAAAAATAGATAATATGTGTTTGCAAAAAATGTTTCTTTTAATTTTTATTAACTTCAAACATAAAATATCAATGAAAGAAACAAAAAACTTCAATTATGTTGTTGGTACACCCTGTGTGACGATAGCAGTCTAAGTGTATTAGCATTTTGGTTCAAATGATATTGCAAAGTATTGAATATTAATGAGTGTTTGATATATGTGTTTATATATGTTTGATAGTTATTGATTGTATGTTTGAACTTGATGTAATGTATTACAAGAAGTTCAAACATAAAGTTCAAAAATAAATTCAAACATAAGTTAAAACATAAGTTCAAATATAAGTTTAATATGTGAAATTCGAATTTAGAATAAATTCGAATTCATCATTAAATGACATTCGAATTTATAGTAAATTCGAATGTGCAATATAAGGCAGATTCGAGAGTGTCAAGGGGACAAACTCGAATGGGCCTTGGGCCTGATTCGAGTTTTGCCTATGACAAACTCGAATGAGCCTTTATAATTAGGGATTAACTCGAACCATTAGTAGACTTTTGCAGAATTCGTGTGAGCATTTAGCAAAAGGCGATCTCGAGTTTATAAGCTGATAGTGTGTTAGTTCGGAGAGAATCATCTCGTAGGTGCGTTCGTCGTCGATCGTACAGCGTTGTGGTAGTCTTCGTGTTTCGTGTGAGTGTTATATCCGTCAAGCCGTTAACGAGGATTCCGCACTCGTTGACGGTGTCGCGTCTAGGTAGATCTGTGTAGTGCAAGACCTTACAAGTGGTATCAGAGACTAAGGGGTGTTCTTCGTGTTCATAAAGATACATCCTAGGTTTCTTGACGCTTTTGGACGGTTAATCTCACGTGTTTTTGGATTTTTCGAGCTTATCAAATTGGAATCCGGGAAATACTTTGTTGTAATCTGAAAAACGTGAAAAACTCGAGCTATTAGCCATTTCTCGAATTTGCGGCGCTCGACTTTGTTAAGGAGAATTAGGGTTTTGTTCATTCTCGAGTTTGACCAAAATACGCTCCTTTCGAGTTTCCTAAAAAGTGTTTTCGAGTTTGGCCAATTCGAATTTATTTTAGGCTTCGAGTTTGCACTAAAGTCGAATAAGGGGGATTCGAGTTTATCTGGGTTTCGAATTTGAGTAGGGTTCGAGTTTACCAGGACATTCGACTTTGGGGACATTCGACTTTGTCATAACTTTCGACTTTAATTGATTTTAAACACTTAACTCGAATTTAATTCCAAATAGGTTTAAATTTAATTAGTTTCGAATTTCCCTAAATTCGAGAGAATCAATTTAAATTAATTTCGAATTAAATTAATTAAGTTAAAATTCAAGTATCTTTGAAACAATGACAAGTCTACAACAGTTTCTGGAGATGGATCACGAGGTCGGAAAAGCAAATACTCCACCAAAATTGATGAAACTTGAAGATTACTACTGGTGGAAGGATCGGTTTGCGGACTTCGCGCGCTTTAATGATATACTCCACCAAAATTGATGAACTCAAGTCTTAACCTAGGGAAGATTTTAGATGCGCAACGTCAATCTAAAAATCCTGTAGGTCTAGGATATCATGAGAGTCCTCCGCCTTTTAATGACAACTATGTACCTCAACCTCAGGAGAAAACTGAGAAATCAGTAGACTTAGAGGAAATACCTGAACCAGTGTCTGAACCTGTAAAGAAAAATACACCTAAGGTGACTGATACTAATGTCAATATTAAGAAAGTTAAGTTTGTGCCTTCCTCTAGTGATACACCTGTAGGGAAACACAAAATTGATTTTAATGATCAGGATGATGAACCAGTCACTATAGATGCACCAAAAGAACCAGACACTAGTGTAAGGTCTCGACTCTACAGGTCTATCTAGACGCGACACCGTCAACGAGTGCGGAATCCTCGTTAACGACTTGACGGTAACAACTCTCACACGAAACACGGAGACTATCAACACGCTGTACGGACGAACACGAACGCACCTACGAGATGATTCTCTCCGAAAGAACATTCACTCAGGTGATAAACTCGAGATCGCCCTTTTGCTTAATCTCACACGAATTCTGCAAAAGTCTCCTAATGATTCGAGTTAATCCCTAATTATAGAGGCTCATTCGAGTTTGTCATGGGCCAAACTCGAATCAGGCCCAAGGCCCATTCGAGTTTGTCCCCTTGACACTCTCAAATCTACCCTATTCATCACATTCGAATCTGCCTCTATGTTAAATTCGAATTTGTCACTAAATTCGAATTTCTCATGTTCAACTTATATTTGATTATATGATTCAACTTATATTTGACTTAATCTTTGGATTTTATGTTTGAACTTCTTGTAATACCTTACATCAAGTTCAAATACACAATCAATAACTATCAAACATATATAAACACATACATCAAATATCCAATACTTTGTAATATTACTTGAACCAAAATGCTAGTACACTTAGACTGCTATCGTCACACAGGGTGTAGCAGCAGACTCCCCCTTGACGATAGCTTCTAACTAACTATTTACATTTTGATAGTTTCGAATTTCTCATGTTCAACTTATATTTGATTATATGATTCAACTTATATTTGACTTAATCTTTGGATTTTATGTTTGAACTTCTTGTAATACCTTACATCAAGTTCAAATACACAATCAATAACTATCAAACATATATAAACACATACATCAAATATCCAATACTTTGTAATATTACTTGAACCAAAATGCTAGTACACTTAGACTGCTATCGTCACACAGGGTGTAGCAACAGACTTCCCCTTGACGATAGCTTCTAACTAACTATCTACATTTTGATTAAGTACTAGAGCTATATATACTACTTTTGGCGTATATACCTGCATCTATACATACTCTGACTACCTTTTGGAACTTTCTGGCTTCATATCTCCATCCTTCATGAAAGAAGATATGCTGATCATGTAGCTTCTTCAGATCGTCCTTTGATAGGTTTATCAGGTGTAGAGGATCATACACTCGCAAAATCACTTTGTCTTCAGTATCCTCCATTATTGCTTCAGCAGTTTCGTTGTCAATGTACCACCACTTCATGTTGCTCAAAACATCCTGTGGCATCTTCTTCATTGGCACCCTTCTTAAGCATTTAACAGGTTTGTAAACCATTTTCGCCCATGGCCTACCTGTATGAGGATCTATTCTTGATGTATCCTCGACTCTTTTCCCAGACCTCGGCTTGAGTCTTTCAAACTTTCCAGATCTACCCTCTCTTCTGATTATCTTTGCGATCACTTCAGCATAAGGGTCATTTCCAATATTGATCAATTCTTTCCAGGCTAACTCCTTCACTTCTACCTTCGGCAATGTGTTGAATACTTTAAGCTTGCGCCTCAAGTACTGGAGTCCATCTCTCCTCTTCAGAATAAAAGGCTGCAGTTCTCTGTCGAAGAACCAGCTGATAATACCTCCAGAGAGATTTTCTGCACCTGGATTCCTCATCTTCTTCTTCATTCTTGGCTCAGTTTTCTTCTCTTCCTTACGGAACCATAGATTTAACAATTCAGCTCTGCTTGGTTCTCTTTTAGCCTCCTCTAGTTCTGAATCATCTACCGAAGCCAATTTGACGTCATCAATATCTATTACATGTTGATCATTTTGCTCATATTGTTCTGTGACAGGCTGTGATTGAATGATTACTTCATTTACATTATCATCTTCATCTATCACAACCTCCTCATCAGACTTCCAATCAGCAACGTCTTCCGGTACAAACTCTCCTTCTTCTAGATCCTCAATATCATCTTCAAAATCAAATTCAAGTTCTAGAGGATCTTCATCAATGTCCATCAATGCTTCAATTATCTCACGTACTTCACTTTCTGAGACCTTTGATGAACTAGCCTCACCTCCTGCAGCTCCTGACTGACCTGGCTCCCCATGAACTTCAGCATGTTGAGCAGCAGAAAAATCTACTGGCTCATTATCTCTTTGCGCGCTGGGATCATTGCCGTCATCATCACCATCCCTGGGCAGCTCTTCCTGATCCCGGCAGCTAGTCTCCCCCTGAGCCTTTAGGTTTTTCAATAATTGCTTAATAAGGGAACGCATTGATCGTATCTTAGCCGCCTAATCAGCAACAAAGGCTTTAAGCTCCAAGTTTTCTTCCTCAATTTTGCCCACAACTTTATTCAACTTGGCATTCTCGATGTCTATTTGGGCATTATGCTTCTGTATTTCGCCGAGAGTCGTTGTCAAACCAAAGATTTGGACTTGTTGGAAGTCGACCTTGCTTTTAAGCTCAGAAAACCGTTGATTCTCCATGAAAGTGGATGAAGTGGATGGTATGGATTGTATGGGGGTTGGAATGATTGGTGATGGAATGTATGGTTCAACAGGTGGTGGTGGTGGTGGAATGGTCGATTGAGCGGGTGGATGTTGAGGTATTTCTGGCTGTGAAGTAGAGGCCGAGGAAGCTCTCTGCATGAACCTATGGCGTTTGGCCCGTTGCCTATGTACCAAAGGTGCTACCTCTTCTTCTTCGTAATCTGAGTCCTCTAACTCCTCTGAAGCTCTCTTCCTTCTGTCTTCTTCTTCAGTCACCACTAAACGTGATCCATATGTCCCCATTTGGATGGACGGATCTTCTGTGACAGTTTCAGCTTCTATTTCGTCCATTTCCTCAGATTCAGTATCTGAAGATGACTTGTCATTACCTGCTTGCTCAGGTTGATACTCATCAATTTGCCTAAACACGTCAACTTCTCCTTCCGGAGGCTCCAATAGTTCTCCAACTAACTCAGCCGTAATTTCCTCATTTGCATTTGGACCCGCTGCCCAAATCTCTTGCAATGTTTGAAATATCGGATTAGATTCGGTTGGTGCACTCGAAGGGCCAGCCTCTTGTGGCTCTTGAATTTGACTTGTAGAAGGCCTTTCTGCTTGAATTTGACTCGCGGAAGGCCTTTGTCGTCTCCTCTGTTGATGAGGTCGTGGTTGTTGCTGTCTTTGTTGCTGTGGCTGTTGTTGTTGAACTTGCACCTCTCCTACCCAGTTGGCATCTTCAGGGGCTACAAAGTTCGAGTCGATTACAGCACCAAACAAAGGTCCCTCTACTGGGATAGCTAACCTTCCTCGATGAGAGGAGCAATCGGCAAATATTCTCTTATCAATGACCGGAACGCTCTGAATATCGTTAAGCTGCGGGAAATTTGGCAAAAAGTGACTGATTAGCATCATCACAAAACGAGGGTAAAGCAGAAATCTTTCCCGCTCTGGAGCCGTTATTTGATGAACGAACTCTGAGAAGAACATCTCTGAAAAACTGTCGGAGTGACAGTACAATCTACTTGCAGATGATCATAGAATTGTCGCACGTAAGGAATGACGATCTGGATATTGTGAGACAGTGCATACGAGATTCTGGATCCCACCAAGAAATCCACCATCTGGCGGAAGGCTTGCGCTTCAGGAATAGCATGGTCAGGAGAAATGACCATGTTATGCTTTGGAACAAAAATTCTATCCGCCATGTCTGCACAATATATCAAATAAAATATTAGAATTATTAAAAATGAATGAACTTGTTTAAATTCAAATTTGTTTTATTTTGAACTTGTATAAGGACAAAATCCAACACTTATGAATTTCTACAAGTTTAATTAAAATTTAAATTAAATAATTCAAATATGATGACAAACTCGAACATCAGACTCGAATGAACATCTATTCGAGTTTGATGACCCATTCGAGTTTGATGACCTATTCGAGTTTACTGACAAACTCGAGAATGGCCATGAACAAACTCGAAGGAGTTGGCCACCATCATCACAAAAATCCATGATTTTAACCATGTTAGACTCAGAAAATCACATCTTTTAGTCCTACTAGGTTCTAATCAATGATATTTGTAGTTAATTTGACTTTTCACCGGTTCAAAGTTTGTAATTTTGAAAAACAAACTTTCTACCAATAAAACTTTAAAATCCAATGATTTTGGCCTAAATTGGAGTATAAAACTACCTACATCTTGTACAATAAACTTGAGTATACCTAGATCTACGGGTAGTATCGAACCCAAACGAACAGAAACTCGACAAATAGTAAGTATCTTGAAAACGGCAAACTCGAGAATAGATTCGAAATCGCCTAGACAAACTCGAAGGTATAGATTCGAAAACAGGTGAGTTATGACCATCACTGTTGACCTATTTATACCACCAACATTCGAGTTTAATGCCATTCTCGAATTTACTGACAGATTCGAGACCCTGCCATCTTCGAGTTTAGCTTAAACTCGAATTCACCCTGAAACTTTGAAAATTTCGAAAATTTTTGAAATAAATTCAATTTTTTCAACCTTTTCAACCTTATCGTGTAACGGAGTAAACTATGCCAAATCTTTTACCCTAAGCACAAGATTTTCACGCAATGTTTATTTTATTCAACTATGAATGCACCCTTAGTAATTTTTGACCTTTTTCCTAAGTAAAATTAAAATTAAAATTAAAAATAAAATAGAATAAAGAAAAATAAAATAAAATAAAACTAAAATAAAGATAAAATTAAATTAAAATAAATTTAAAATTTTGAACAAAAATTTAACTTAGATTTAAACTACATTTATTTAAAAATTTACAACCTATGCTAAACACTTAACAAAATATTTTTGACGAGCATAATCAAAGAAAGGTTCAATCAGATAGCGGTGTCAGATACTCACTTTCAGTACTTAAACTTTCACACTTAGGAATTTTTGATTCCTTTGATTGTTTGGCGTGACATACACTTTTAGCCGATTGTTGGTATTTACCCCATTAAACATGCTACATTTCGGAATATCCCTTGGCATTTTTATTTATCATGAAATTATCTTACGTGACTCAGACATAGACATACTTTTATGATCAAGGCATACAGACAATGATTCTAACTTTTTGGTATTTGCAAACTTTCTTTAAAAGACAAACATCGGACACAGGTCTGTATTTACATACAACAAAGTGTCTTAGTTTGACTTAAGGTTTATTTTTAAAGCTAGCAAGACAGCGGTGACAGGTCTGTACCGGCATACAACAAAGCGACTTATCTTGCTAACCCGAATCAAAACAGAGGCAACAGGTCTGTACTTACGTATAACAGAGTTACGTGTTTTTGACTCTCAATCTTGTATGATTTTTCTATGCTTTCCATTTTAAGATGTATTTGATGTTGCTATACATCCCCAGAAAGTTTGCATACCTCATTTATACTCAAAGTTTGTATGTCTCGTACATAAAAAGACCGATTGGTCATACATCTAAGTTAGTAACACGTTTGACTTTTTCTTGAATATTTTATTAGCCTTGAGACTCCCTATATGTATTATGCCTACCAACACATCCAACTAATATAATGTATAACACTTAGAATTTTAGGTGCATTATGTGTGAAAGCCTAAACACTTAGAGTTTGTAACGACTGTGCTAATTTTCGTCACTTTGAACCTATGCATCTAAGACTTAACTCTTTTTCTGATATTCTCTTTTTTTGAATTTTTTTTTGGTTTTCTCTCTTTTTTTTTTGTTTTTCATAAGAAATAGCAAGAAAATAAAATAACCTACTAAGTTACTAAAAATAGAAACTATCCTAATTTAGCAAACTTACTATAAAAAGAAAGAAAGACTACAGCTATAAAAGGAAATAAAACTTCTACTAAGGTCAATTTACTCAGGGTTACGCATTCCATTTAGTTGAATCAAATATTCAAACCGTGACTTATCAAAGGCTTTGGTAAATAAATCAGCATTATTATCGTCCGTTGCCACTTTTACCAACTTGATTAAGTTCTTTTCAGCACAATCACGTATAAAATGGTGTCTTATGTCTATGTGCTTTGTTTTGCTGTGTTTAACTGGATTATTAGTTATTGCGATAGTAGACTGGTTATCTATCCTAATAGGAGTTTGAGTGTAAGCCAAACCGTAATCCCGCAAATGTTGTTGTATCCACAGAACCTGTGAGCAGCAACTACCAGCAGCAACATACTCGGCCTCGCACGTTGACACGGCTACCGACGTCTGTTTCTTGCATTGCCAGGAAACGAGTCTCCCTCCAAGGAATTGACAACCTCTAATTGTTGACTTGCGCGTCAAGCTGCATCCTCCGTAGTCTGAATCCGTGAATGCCTCCAACTCTAGATCTCCCTCCGCGTGATACCAAAGCCCCAGCTTCGGTTTCGACTTGAGGTATCGTAGAATCCGCTTCACAGCTTTCATATGCATCTCTTTTGGATTAGCTTGAAACCTAGCACAAATACACACAGCAAACATGATGTCAGGTCTTGAAGCAGTTAAATACATAAGTTATCCAATCATGGCCCGATATAACGTCGGATCCACATCGGTATCACTTTCAGTACCCGGTCCGAGATTGTGATTCACTTGAATCGGCGTGCTGAAATGAGCTGTCAGTTTCGTCCCTTCCATCCCGAAGCGTTCTAATATGTCGTAGACATACTTCGTCTGATGGATAAACATTCCTTCTTTCTTCTGGTCAACTTGCGACCCCAAAAAGAAATTCAACTCACCCATTGCACTCATCTCGAATTTTGACTTCATCACCTTCTCAAAATCCTTGCACATTTGTTCGTCTGATGATCCAAAGATGATATCATCGACGTACACTTGTACCAAGATGAAGCGTTCTCCCTTTCGCTTAACGAACAACGTACTATCTATCCTACCCCTTTCAAACCCGTTCTCTAACAGATGGTTGGATAAAGTCTCGTACCACGCCCTTGGTGCTTGATGCAATCCATACAGAGCCTTATCTAATCGATATACTCTGTCTGGATATTTCGGATCTGTAAACCCGGGCGGCTATTCTACATACACCAGTTCCTTCACTTTCCCATAGAGGAAAGCACTCTTAACATCTAGTTGATATACCTTAAAGCCCTTGAAGGAAGCAAAAGCCAGAAACAACCTAATTGCTTCCAACCTTGCTACTGGTGCGAACACCTCATTGTAATCGATTCCCTCCTCTTGGTTGAAACCCTTTACAACTAACCTAGCCTTGTTGCGAGTGACTATACCCCGATCGTCTCTTTTGCACTTAAAAACCCATTTGGTTCCTATGGCAATTTCCCCTCGAGGTAATGGAACTAACTCCCACACTTCTAGTTTCCTAAAATGAGAGAGTTCTTCCTGCATCGCTTCAACCCAGGAGTTATCCTTTAGTGCCATTTGCACATTTTTCGGCTCTACTTGCGAGATGAAACAAGAATAGAGACAGGTATGATAGGCCTCGGAGTCATTTATCATCGACAACAACACAGTGTTGTTATTTAAACTAGTCCTAGTCCTCACACCCTCATTAGGATTTCCTATGATGCTTTCTATAGGATGGTTCTTGTTGATCCTAGATGTCTCTATCTCGCCAACTCTCAGATTATCTTCTAAGTTAGATCCTATTTCACCTAATGGGGGAACAACCTCAGATTCCACATTTTCCTCCTCGTGGACAGTTTCCTCAGAGTTGGAATTTGTTGTCTGAGTTTGATTCTCAGTTGAAGGTGCTTCTGGATCAGTGACTTCTGGAGATCCATCTTCAGTCGTAGTAGGCTCGGATGTGGATTGAAATGTAGTCCTCGGAAAGGTATGACCTTCGTCATTCAGATTCAACGTCGCCATGTCCTTTTCGATAGTACCTGCATTTTCATCCAGAGGAATGTTAAATGACACAAACAATTTATCATAGTCAAATATCCATTCCGGACCTGTTTGGGGTTCATGTGTATAACTTGTGACTTCAATGTTATACACTATCTCTACTGTACCATTCGCTTTGTTAAAAACCCGTTTGTTTGGTGAGTTCGGCACATAACCTAGGAATTATCCTTCGTCAGCCTTTTCACTAAACTTAGGTTGATGTTTTGTTCGCAATAAAGTACATGGTACCCCAAACGGTTCGAAGCCAGTTAAATTAGGTGGCCGTTTATTCAAAATTTCATAACAGGTTTTGTTCAACGATTTGACATTTAGGACCCGGTTTAAAATATGACATGCGGTATTCACTGCCTCCCCCCAAAACATGGTAGGAAGCTTTGAATTCGAAAGCATAGTCCTAGTTGCCTCAATCAATGTCATGTTCTTTCGTTCGGCCACCCCATTTTGTTGTGGCTCATACGGTGCACTAAATTGATGCACTAAATCAAACTCAAACACTGTAAACTCGAAACACTCTTTAGCAAACTCGAAAGGAGTGGATATTTGGTTAGACTCGAAACTAAGCAAAATCCTAATGACTCCTAACAGATTCGAGCGCCGCAAATTCGACAAACGGTTAATACCTTGATTTTTTAACGTTTTGCAGATTAAATCAATATTTTTACAAAGAAAAATATTGATTTCGATCAAAAACGTGAAAAACAGCAAAGTACTTCCCGGATCCCAATTTGATAAGCTCGAAAAACACCAAAAACTTGTGAGAATAACCGTCCAAAAGCTTCAAGAAACCTAGGTTGTATCTTTATGAACACGAAGAACACGAAGAACACCCCTTGTCTCTTATACCACTTGTAAGGTCTTGACTCTACAGATCTATCTAGACGCGACACCGTCAACGAGTGCGGAATCCTCGTTAACGGCTTGACGGAAACAACTCTCACACGGAACACGGAGACTATCAACACACTGTACGGACGAACACTAACGCACCTAAGAGATGATTCTCTCCGAAAGAACACTCACTCAGCTGATAAACTCGAGATCACCCTTTTGCTTAATCTCACACGAATTCTGCAAAAGTCTCCTAATGATTCGAGTTAATCCCTAATTATTGAGGCTCATTCGAGTTTGTCATGGGCCAAACTCGAATCAGGCCCAAGGCCCATTCGAGTTTGTCCCCTTGACACTCTCGAATCTACCCTATTCATCACATTCGAATCTGCCTCTATGTTAAATTCGAATTTGTCACTAAATTCGAATTTCTCATGTTCAACTTATATTTGATTATATGATTCAACTTATATTTGACTTAATCTTTGGATTTTATGTTTGAACTTCTTGTAATACCTTACATCAAGTTCAATCACAAAATCAATAACTATCAAACATATATAAACACATACATCAAATATCCAATACTTTGTAATATTACTTGAACCAAAATGCTAGTACACTTAGACTGCTATCGTCACACAGGGTGTACCAACAACTAGTGAGACACCTAAGTCAAAGGGCACACACAAGAAGTCTATTGACAAAATGTCTTGCTTTAGATGTCACGAAAGGGGGCACTTTGCTTCTAACTGTCCGCATAGGAAAGTAGACGTTACACCTAAGACAGGGAAGCCAGAACAAGTTAAGCCTTCTACAAGTGTTGCGAGTACTAGTAGTTCTCAGAGTACCGAGAAAACTGTACAAGCTACACCAAAACCGGCTGTGAAACAAATACCGGTGAAAGGTGGACCAAAAGAAGTGATTAGGACTAATTCACCAAATCGAGTCATTAATCAATCTAGGTCTGGACCACAACAACAATATAGGAGCACAACACCTGGCAGAGCTTATACTCCGGTTAGGTCACACACTCCTGTTAGACATCACACACCGGGTAGAGCTCAGGGATATCAGTCTGAAATGAATTATAATCGTAATTATTCAAGAGCTCCACAGCAAATGCCTACTCAAAGGCAAAGAGTGAACTTAAATCACTCGGCACCACAACAAACTCCAGTTCAAAGACCCAAGTCACCTGAAAGGCGAGATGGGTATTTGAAAGAGTTTAAGTATGTGGACGAGAATGGTATAACCAAGTCAGTTATGGCTTGGGTTCCCCGTGATAACTAACCTATTTTCTTTCATGTGCAGGAGATAACCACAGGTCTAAACAACAAATGGTTCGTTGACAGTGGATGCTCCAGGCACATGACAGGGGAAAGAAGTCTACTTACAGACTTTAAGAGAGGGAATCGGGGATTTGTATCATTCACGGGAAATAAGGGAGGAAACATCACGGGTACTGGAGTGGTCACTAATGGGACGATCAAATTGGATCAAGTTTATCACGTTGATAAACTGGTTCATAATCTCATTAGTGTATCTCAAATCTGTGATAAGAAGAATTCAGTGTTGTTCACTGACACTGAGGCGTTGGTGCTAAAACCGGGTTTCAAGATTCCTGAAGAGTGGATATTGATGAGGGCACCAAGGAAGAATGACTTGTACACGCTCGATATGAACAAGCCGGAAACTTCGATGGGTCCAATCTGTCTGTTATCTAAACCTTCGGAGACTGAATCCGTTTTATGGCACAGACGTATGGCACATTTGCACCTGAGAAAAATGAACTATATAACGAAAAATGGATTGGTGCAAGGTGTGCCTATGAAGAGTTTTCAGTTTGAGGATAAGTGTCTACCATGCAAAAAGGGCAAACAACATAAGAAGGCACACAAGTCCAAGACTCAGAACTCCATCTCTACCACATTCGATTTGTTGCATATGGACCTCTTCGGACCAATCAACGAAAAGAGTATAGGTGGTAGTTGGTATTGTTTAGTTATCACAGACGATTACTCACGATTTTCTTGGGTTTTCTTTCTAGGTACAAAGGACGAGACGGCTTCCAATCTCATCGGGTTCTTAGACCAAGTGGAGAATTCCTATGGAACAAGGGTTAAACGACTTCGTAGTGATAATGGAACTGAGTTTAAAAACACTGTAATTGGTGTATATTGCCTATCAAAAGGCATAGTGCATCAATTTAGTGCACCCTATGAGCCACAACAAAATGGGGTGGCCGAACGAAAGAACAGGACATTGATTGAGGCAGCAAGGACGATGCTTTCGGATTCAAAGCTTCCTACCATGTTTTAGGGGGAGGCAGTGAATACCGCATGCCATATTTTAAACCGGGTCCTTACTGTCAAATCTTTGAACAAAACCTGTAATGAAATTTTGAATAAACGGCCACCTAATTTAACTGGCTTCGAACCTTTAGGGGTACCATGTACTTTATTGCGAACAAAACATCAACCTAAGTTTGGTGAAAAGGCTGACGAAGGATACTTCCTAGGTTATGTGCCGAACTCACCAAACAAACGGGTTTTTAACAAAACTAATGGTACAGTAGAGATTGTGTATAACATTGAAGTCACAAGTTATACACATGAACCCCAAACAGGTCCGGAATGGATATTTGACTATGACAAACTGTTTGAGTCATTTAACATTCCTTTGGATGAAAATGCAGGTACCATCGAAAAGGACATGGCGACGTTGAATCTGAATGACGAGGGTCATAGCTTTCCGAGGACCACATTTCAACCAACATCCGAGCCTACTTCAACTGAAGATGGATCTCCAGAAGTCACTGATTCAGAAGCACCTACAAATGAGAATCAGACTCAGACAACAAATTCCAACTTTGAGGAAACTGTCCACGAGGAAGAAAATGTGGAATCTGAGGTTGTTCCCCCGTTAGGTGAAATAGGATCAAATTTAGGAAATAATCTGAGAGTTGACGAGATAGAGACAACTAGGATCAACAAGAACCATCCTATAGAAAGCATCATAGGAAATCCTAATGCGGGTGTGAGGACAAGGAGTAGTTTAAATAACAACACTGTGTTGCTGTCGATGATAAATGACTCTGAGGCCTTTCATACCTGCCTCTATTCTTGTTTCATCTCACAAGTAGAGCCGAAAAACGTGCAAATGGCACTAAAAGATAACTCTTGGGTTGAAGCGATGCAGGAAGAACTCTCTCAATTTAGGAAACTGGAAGTGTGGGAGTTAGTTCCATTACCTCGAGGGGAAATTGCCATAGGAACCAAATGGGTTTTAAAGTGCAAAAGAGACGATCGAGGTATAGTCACTCGCAACAAGGCAAGGTTAGTTGTAAAGGGTTTCAACCAAGAGGAGGGAATCGATTACAATGAGGTGTTTGCGCCAGTAGCAAGGTTGGAAGCAATTCGTTTGTTTCTGGCTTTTGCTTCCTTCAAGGGCTTTAAGGTTTTCTCAGCTAGATGTTAAGAGTGCTTTCCTCTATGGGAAAGTGAAGGAACTGGTGTATGTAGAACAGCCGCCCGGGTTTACAGATCCGAAATATCCAGACAGAGTATATCGATTAGATAAGGCTCTGTATGGATTGCATCAAGCACCAAGGGCGTGGTACGAGACTCTGTCCAACCATCTGTTAGAAAATGGGATTGAAAGAGGAAGGATAGACAGTACGCTGTTCGTGAAGCGAAAGGGAGAACACTTCATCTTGGTACAAGTGTACGTCGATGATATCATCTTTGGATCATCAGACGAGCAAATGTGCAAGGATTTTGAGAAGGTGATGAAGTCAAAATTCGAGATGAGTGCAATGGGTGAGTTGAATTTCTTTTTGGGTTTGCAAGTTTTTATTAAACATAGGGAAACAAGAGCAGCAAATCTTAAAAACAATGCCTAGTGATGCGAGCGGGAGTAGTTCTCGAATTTCTGAGAAGAACTCCGTTGAGGTGTCACGTATAGGTAGTTGTCAATCATCGGTGTTTCTTAGACAAAATGACGGACTTAGGATTCATTCCCCGAATAGATCTCCTAGTCGATCAATGTCTGGCCCCCATACCATTATTAGGAAAAATTCACCTAAGAGGAGTCACACTCTCGTTAGGTCTAATTCTCCTAATAAGCATACGACACAAGGTAGAGCCCGGAATTATGAAACTGAAATGTACTATAACAGAAATTATTCAAGGGCTGAACCGAAAAGACCAATACAAAGGTCGAGAATGGATGTTAATCATTCAGCTTCACAACAGATTCTCAATCAAAAATCCAAGTCACCTGAAAGGAGAGATGGGTATTTGAAAGAATTCAAGTTTGTGGATGAGGATGGTATTACCAAGTCAGTCATGGCTTGGGTCCCCCGTGATAACTAACTTTTCTTGCTTAGTGTGCAGGAGTTAGCTACAGATCCTAATGACAAATGGTTTATGGATAGTGGTTTCTCTTGATACAGGACAGGGGTACAAAGGACGAAACACCAGGTATGCTTTCTGGGTCCTTAGACCAAAGTGAGAAGTTATAAGGGAAACATGTAAGGTGTGTCAGTTGTGTCAGTCTGTATAAACAATGCGAATCTAGTCACAAAAGCATTTGTTAGTTCATGCTTTGGGTTGTTAGTTCAACTAAATGGCATGTGTAATCCAAAGTAACTTGACCTTAAGCTATTTTATTTCTTTTTATAGTAAGTTAGTAAGTTACTTTATTAGCTTATTATTATTTATGAAAATCAAAACAAAAATACAAAAAAAAAAGAGAATATCAGAAAAGGAGTTAAGTCTTAGATACATAGGTTCAAAGTGACGAAAATTAGCACCGTCGTTACAGACTCTAAGTATTTAGGCTTTCACACATAATGCAACTAAATTCCAAGTGTTATACTTTATTTAGTTTGATATGTTGGTAGGCATAATACATATAGGGAATCTCAAGGCTAATAAAATATTCTAGAAAAAGTCAAGCGTGTCACTAACTTAGATGTACGACCAATCGGTCTTAATTTTTATGTACAAGACATACAAACATTGAGTCTAAATGAGGTATGCGAGCTTTCTGGGGATGTATGGCAACATCAAATACATCTGAAAATGGAAAGAATAGAAATATCATGTAAAACTGAGAGTCGAAAACATGCAACTCTGTTGTACGTAAGTACAGACCTGTTGTCTCTGTTTAGATTCGGGTTAGCAGACATGTCGCTTTGTTGTACGTCAGTACAGACCTGTCACCGCTATCTGCTAACTTTCAAAATAAACCTAAAGTCGAACTAAGACACTTTGTTGTATGAGAATACAGACCTGTGTCCGATGTTTGTCTTTTAAAGAAAGTTTGCAAATACCAACAAGTTAGAATCTTTGTCTGTGTGCCTTGATCATAAAAGTATGTCTATGTCTGAGTCACGTAAGATAATTTCCTGATAAATAAACAGGCCAAGGGATATTCCGAAATGTAGAATGTTTAACGGGGTAAAATACCAACAATCGGCTAAATAGGTATGTCACAACGAACAATCAAAGGAATCAAAAATTCCTAAGTGTGAAAGTTTAAATACTGAAAGTTAGTATCAGACATCGCTATCTGATTGAATCTTTCTTTGACTATTCTCGCCAAAAATATACTATTTAGTGTAGGTTAGAGTAGCTTAACTTTAAAATTAATTTTATTTTATTTTTATCTTCAGTAGGATAAAGGTCAAAGTTTCTAAGGATGCATGATTGGTTGAATAAACAAATATTGCGTGAAAATCTGTTGCTTAGTGTGATTGGTTCTGCAAAGGTTGTAAACCTCCATTACATGAAAAAGTTGAAAAAGTTGAATTTTATTCAAAGATTTTCAAAATTTTATTCACAATTACTATTATTGATAAAGAAATAAAAATTTTGTGAAGACCTCCCCTTACGGGGCAATCCTCGGATTCTAGATCTCATATCATGCAACACGATATCAATCAAACTAAGATAGAGTAATTAACTTGCGGAATTATAAATTACAGGTACAAACATTTAGGATTAAGTTTAATACAATTTTTAGTATGAGTTACAGTTTTCAAATTAAACTTATAAAGGGTACAAGGCTAATGTAATTCATGTCATCATACAATCAAATCAAATCTGCCCAGACCACCACAATTAGCATCTGTCAATCTGTACCGAAAGTTTGTTTAGTAGTGTTCTATAGTAAACTTCAACTTGATTCTTGAAAGACCTAGTCCAGCAGGTGCTTTTCCCTTAAATTTTCCTGTAAAAAGATTAAACAACAACTATAAGCAATGCTTAGTGAGAATATAGATTCTCAGATTACATGCATTTTATCAAGCGGATCATGGGGTCTAACGTGATGTGTCTTGACTGCCGCTACAGCCACTCATGATTGAGACATAGTAATCACAGAATAGGATGATGTCCAGGCCACGCTCACGCTTTTAGTGGAAGCTATCCACTTATGTTGGGCTAGCTACCAGCAGTCATCGTGGGGGGAGCATCGGAATAATCAATACCAAGTTCAATAGAACTGGTGACATAGCTAGGTCTAGAACAATAGACCGACAAGGCTAATCATGCTAAGCTGAATCAATATCTCAAAGATGCGAGCAATAATGAAAGCATAAATAATCAAGGTCATGATAGCAATAAATTCATAACAATATCTGAAATGAACTGTAAGTACAATGTTATGCAGAATGATAAGTCAAATAGCTATCATGATCCACAGGGCGTCACCGAACCATGGTAAGCACAGGGCACAATCCAGCTGAGCATGTATGAATGTCAAAATAAACTATCATCAACAATATGTCTCAACCGGAATCTAGCATGTAAAACTGAATATCTATAACTCACAGGTACTGGTTTATGCTGAACTTGTTGACTTTATCAAGCAGATTAAATCCACCACCTGAGTTATCTCAGGATTTTACCTTTGACTTTCTGGACTTTGGCTTCGCTTTTCAAACTCTGACCCACTTTCAAGAACTTTAAACATTTATTACTTTGTTCAGAATTTATCTGAACCTGTCTAGAATTATTATTTGCAAGAACGTTAGCTTTAATTTTTAAATGTCATCATTCTGATAACTTATAAGCTTTTAAGTCTTTTTTTCAAGGACATGTGTGACTTTTGTCGTGTTTATATCATAATATTTTTATTTGAATACAAAAACTAAAGATTTATTGATTTTAAACTTTATATCATTTATAAGTGTGTTTTGATATTAATTTATAAAAATGATCATTTTTATATGTTCCTATGCTTTCAATTTTGATCACACTTATGCTCTTTTATACCCAATGCACACACACATATCTCATTTATATATTCGATATATATATATATATATATATATATATATATATATATATATATATATATATAAATATATGTGTGTGTGTATGTGTGTTACCACTCATACTTTACACTTTCATGCATAAAAAGGAAAAGGAATTGGAATGTGTTGTTTCTGTTTCAGGTTGACACCCACAACCATAGTCATTACATACACATATATGTGTACATATATATATATATATATATATATATATATATATATATATATATATATATATATATATATATATATATATATATAATATATATATATATATATATATATATATATAGATATATATATATATACTATATATATATATATATATATATATATATATATATATATATATATATATATATATATATATATATATATATATATATATATATATATATATTTGTGTGTGTGTTGTTTGTGTATATGTTTCCTCACATTGTGGTACACACACTCATGAAATCTAATTGTTTCCGCATTGTTTCGGTAGTGGTCTCGGTAGTTTTATGATATTACCGAAACTTAAAGAGTTTCGGTATATATTACATAGTTTCGGTATCATATAAAAGTTTCAGTATCGTGGATGTACCGAAACCTTTAATGGTTTCGGTAATCCATATATGTCTCGGTACTTATATATATATGGGTTTCGGTACCTTAAATGTTTCGGGAACTTGTTGTGGGTTTCGGTACATTACCGAAACCTTAGAGGTTTCGGTATAGGTTTCTGTAACATGTGTAGTCTCGGTACCCTTAGTTTCAGTATGCAACATCAACACACACATACATATATGTTTCGGTAGTGTGGTTTTACCGAAACCTTTGGGTTTTGGTAACATGAAAACACACACACAACACACACTGCTCCGTTTCTTTTCCATTCTGTTTTCTTTTTAAACAACAATTACAACAATTTATACACTTAATCCTTACATGCATGTGTATTATTTCAAATCTTTTAACACTAAACATGCTTAAATTTTACAGATTTAAAATTGATTTTGGGTTCATAAACCCACAGAAACCGTAGGTAACCGAGAACCATTTAAATAACAAAATTTTACCTTAAAATCTTGTAGAATACTTGTTGCTTGATGTTTGATTGTGGATTTCTTGGCTTGAGAATCTGAATTTTGTTTGCAACCTTGATGAACTTGATGAAGGGAAGAAGACGGAACCGTATAGAGAGAGAGAGAGCAGGATACTTGTTTGCTTATTTTGGGAAAAATGAGCAGATGTCTCATTTTAGTTATATATATTTTTCTTAATTTTCAAAATTCTCATTTTGAGCAATAAACTTTTGTTTATTTCTTTCTTTTAATAATTGAACTTTATAATTTAACATAATATATAATTTAACTTTAAATTATATATTTCTCATTACTCTTAAATAATTTATCTAAACGGTTAAATTTCAAATCTTTTATTCTTTGTCAAGTATGTTGCTATAATTGTAATATTTAATTTAATTAAATAATTTCATTACTTAACTAAATCACAATACAAATAATGTAATTAAAATTACATTATTAAGTCAGATACAGACATTAGAAGCTCGGTTAAAACTAGGTTGTTACAAATTTATTAATATAAACGATAAAAAGTACAAACTCAATGGTATTAATGTATAAAATAAATAATGTTACTATTATTGATAAAAATGACAAAAGTTGTTACTATTTTTGGTCATTTGCCCTATCACTTGTAATCAAATACCTAGTAGTGATGTTAGGCTTGGGAATATCTCCTACTAGCTCAATCATAGTAGTAGCGATGTTGGACTGGGTATTATCTACAACTAGATCAAATGGTTTAGTAGCGAACCGTGAATGTAAATATCTCCTACTTTTTTTAAAAAAATTAGTAGTGATCCTTACGCCTTGTGTGAATTCAACATTAACAACTCAATGCATCAATTAAACATTATGAACAACAAATCATAACACTTATGTCGAATGATTAATATTGAGATGAGAATATTACATTAGGTTCTTGAGTATCATTCTGTGCAAGACACATTCACTCTCTGCTCATGCATCCATATCCATGCAAATCCCCTCATCCGTATATGACTCTTATCTATTTATATACATTTACAAGTATAGAGTATTTATAAAATAACCCCCTGACCTATAACAATAAAATTGTTTTCACCTCTATTAATATATGTACCCAACACCTACATACTTTGTGTGGAGTATGTAGCGATGCTATGAATAATATTGGTGTGCTTGTGATTATCTCCTACTCAATCTTCAGCTATAGTGATGCTCTTGATTGTTGTTTATCTCCTACTTACTTAACTGAGCTTGTGGTGATGCTTGTGACTAGTTATGATTCTACAATAATAAAGAACATGTGACGATAATTCTCCTACGAGTTCACATGTAACTAGTAGAGATGTTGTAATGAAATTACATAATCATGTGGCTTAAGAAATCACAAGACACGGTATACATTAAACAAAAGAATTGTAATAGTAACTTTATGTCACTATATTGAGAATATAAGATGTTGACTGACAAAATGAAAACAACTTTATTATTGAATTCATTGTTGATCATATGTGGTTGTGATCATATAAATATATTTTCTCACTACGTGTAAAGCTTACAGATATTGCTTTCATTTTTTTCTTGTTGTGATAAATTTAGTTAATAAGTCAGATATATCTAAAGCTTGAAGTTCGTAGATTCTTACCGATTCTATGGTGTTCATTTCACAAGTTTAAAACTTTGGGATTTTAGGTAGTCATGATTAAGAGATGAAGATGATTTAGATTAGCTAATGTATCATTTATAATTTTATTCTGAATTTGTTTGCAAATATTCTTATAAATATGTATTAAATTTATCTTAGCTTATGCTTGTTGTTGTATTGCTTACTGAAACCTTTTAGTTAAGACTCATTCGAAAGTTGGATCTTACAAATCGGTATCAGAACACTAGTCTGAGTGAATCAAAGTATTAAGTGTAATACTTGGTCTCAAACTTAAGCAATACTAAATAACAATCATTATAGGATCACCTGAACTAAAATAAGTTATTGAGACTAATAGGACAGGATAACAATGGTACATAGAAGCACGTGCTTGTTGGAAAACCTATAAGAGTATATATGGAGAAGCTATAATCCAATCATTAACATGGGGACGATTTCTTGAAATGTTCAATGCCAAGTATTGTTCACAAGACCAAATGGAAATGCAGCTTATGCAACTAAATCAGGGAACCAAGACTATTGATGAGTATGAACATGAGTTTTCTCGACTATGTGGGTATTCAAATTATCAAGTGGCAATGGAAGAAAGAAAGATAACTCGATTCAGACAATGTAACATCCTCGGATTTATTTTGATGTATTTTGGTTAATTAAGTGGAAAAGTTATATAATTAAGTTGAATTTGGACGATTATTATGTATTTTGGATATTTAGCAAGTTTGTTGCTACTTTTAAGAAAATTGAACTCAAAATCAATTTTATGGAGTATTATGAATTTAAAAGTTATTTATGATAATTCTAAGATTAAATCAGTATCTTATGGAACCGGTTAGTTCGAGTGGTGAAATGTGCAAAAATGACGAAAGTTGTATATAAAGGGCAATAGACTTCATTTTTCTATTTTACACTATCTCACTACTTTATCTCTCTAGAATTTTCTCTCTACATCTCTCTAAGATATTTCACAAACCGACCGTCAGATTTTTGAGAATTATACGTCAACGGAAAGGTATCGAGGAGTACAACAACAATCTACAATCGGATTTCTGATTTCATACGAATTAAGGTAAGAATCAATCCTTTTAAGTTTATAGTTTCGGTTTTGAAGAAAATAGAATTTCGAATCTGTTGTTTTGTGTGAATTTGAGCTTGTTTTGCTTGAAATATTGCAAGAATATGATAGTATATGCATAATAGAATCGAATCTAGGCCTGATACTTGATATATGCATGATTTTTGACTTGGAAATGAAAGATTTAAGCTGAAATGATGAACAGACTCGAATATGTCAAGAACAGAGTCGAAATGCAAGAACAAACTCGAGTTGGGTGCTAGATTCGAGTGTGTACCGTTAGATTCTAAGGGGAGGGCTTCGAATCTAAGCCTAGACTCGAAGTGGGGTTCGAATCTAACCCTAGATTCGAAGGTAGGTTCGAATCTGACATAAGGGGTTCGAATCTGATGCATGAGCTTCGAATCTGATGCTTGATTTCGAATCTAACCTATTAAATTCGAGTTTAATGCCTAAAATTTAGAATACTACTCCCTAGACTCGTGTAAATTGAATGAAACTCATATACAACACGTAAAATGATATGAAATATGCAAAGGACAAGATATAGACTTGAAATGGGTTTCAACTTTAGTTATAGTTCGAATTTAGATATGTACCCAAAATGGGGAAAATATCGCCAAACTTACGAAACTTGATTTTATGGATTTAAACGGTTAATGATATGAGGAATTGTTGTAATTGATATAACAGGTCCCTTGTGGTGTTGTTTAACCCACAGTGGGGTACTTGGTGGAATCCGGTTGAAAGCCCGAAGAGAAATAATATCGGTTAAAAGATAATTACGCACCCACTGTGAGTACAGTAGATTTCGCATGTTTATATTTGTTTTATGTAAGCTTTGCCTGCTGAGACCTGTTGTTTCATTGATTGTTTGGAATTCTACTAACTTGCGTAGATTTAGATGCACATTCTTACTTGTTGCATGTCCTTTCGGTTGTTGTGCATCTAGTGATGGACCGGTGGGTCGCATCGATTACTCTGATGTTACTGCGCTATATGACGCTGGAGCTGATCCCTCCAGGTCCGGTAGGCAGTATGTCATCCCCGATCGTACGTTTGTCTCAGATGGTATGTGTAAATGCCGAGCTTTGGGCTCGAAGGGGCTGCGGCTCTGGTCCGTACTTGGTGTACGAAGAGAGTATACGACGTTTGTCGTCGGGATTACTCTTGGGCTTCATAAAGACTTATAAAATGCGTAATCTATGTATTCACTAAGCATTCGCTTACGTTTTAGTTGTTGTATTTTTACAGGCAAAGGAAAATCTACTGCTGGACCTTCTAGTTAGGTCGTTTGGAAGATTTGGGAGACTCGGCACTATTATATCGGTAATTTATCTTATGAGACAATGTTGTAATATTCTGGATGATTGTAATAAATGTATGGGTGTGTAGACTTAGACTTGGTACCTTATAGCACCGTAGGGTGTTTAACACTTGTTGCACTATTTCATTTATGTTTTAATGCTTCCGCACTTAATTTAGGTTATCAGATCATTATGTTATTGCATGTTGATGATTAATCCTGGGTGTATTGTAATTGGTGGTTGCTAGCCTTGATGGCTGAACAGAACAAAATGATTCAGGATCAGTTTCTGGCTCGAGATGAGGCCGATGCTAAGAGAAGAGAAGATAAAAGAAAGAACAAAGAAAAAGAAAGGGAGGGAAATAATGAGGAACAAGATGACAACACTGGGTCATCTAATAAGCCCAGGGGTTGTCGGTTTAAGGATTTTAAAGGAAACGGGGCGGTGGAGTTTAACGGTTTAGGGGATGCTGTTGCCGCACTTGAATGGATAACAGCTACTGAAAGAACATTCCGAATCAGCGATTGTGCTGAGAAGGATATGGTTCGGTATGCAACTGCTATGTTCACTAATGACGCAATTATGTGGTGGAATGCTATGGTGAACGCTTTGACATTGGAAAAGGTTTCTGTTATGACTTGGGCTGAGTTCAAGGACCTATTCACTCAGCAATACTGTCCGGTTGATGAGCGCCGGAGGTTGGAAGCAAAGTTTATGGCACTGATGCAGGGGACTAAGACTGTGTCCCAGTATGCTGTGGAGTTCACGAGGCTGAGTTTGTTCGCGCCCCATCAAGTTGATACTGAAGAAAGGAAGGTGACCAGGTTCGAGGCTGGTCTGGATATTGAGATTAGGAGGGTTATGAGCAACGTCCACTACCCTACATTTGCTGGCTTACTTGAGGCTGCCAGAAATGTAGAACAGGTCTTGATTATGTCGGGCTACTCGATCGGGTCTGCTGCTTCCACCAATCCAACACAGCCGTCACCGCCGAAGCGCCAACGCGAGGGAGGATATTCTGGTTCTTCCCGGTCTTCACAGTACTCACCTCAACAGTCGTATCGCCGACAATCTGGTTCATCTGATCGCGGTCGTGCGCGTGCATACTCCATCAACACTGAGCCGCAGTATTGCAATAAATGTCATCTGGAGCACTTTGGCAAATGCACTAACGGACGTGCTTGTTTTTGCTGTGGGGAGCTGGGCCATTTTCAGAATGACTGCCCAAGTAAGGGTGATGCTTGCTATAAGTGTGGGGTGTGGGGTCACTATAGCAGGAATTGTAGGAAGAATGCTCCAACGGCTGCTGTCCCATCATCAACACGATCGTCTGGAGGTTCGAGTGGTGGTTCAGTTAACCGCCGGGGTCAGTCACAGAGGGCACCTGCTCGTGCTTTTCAGATAACTGCAGAGGAGGCAAGGGAAAATCCGGAGGTCGTCACGGGTACGTTCATAGTTAATTCTATGCCTGCACGAGTTTTATTTGATTCGGGTGCCAATAGGTCGTTTGTTTCTACTGTGTTTGCACAAAGACTTGCTATGCCACTGTCTAAGTTGTCTGCTATACTTGATATTGAAACTGCTAGCAATACTTTAGTTAAGGTAGATCATGTATACCGAAATTGCACGTTAGTAATTGAAGATGTAGTCTTCAATTTAGATCTGATTCCGATAGAGTTCAGCGAGTTTGATGTGATAGTTGGAATGGACTGGTTGATCGAGAATGAAGCCCATATAGTGTGTAAGAGCCGAATGATAAAGATAACTACCCCGGAGGGGCGTGAGATATGTATATATGGGGATAGGAGAAGCGGGGATCTGTGTTTGCTGACTATTGCAAAAGCTCGAAAGCTTGTTGCAAAGGGATGTGAGGCATACTTAGCATATGCGATTGATGCTAAGGCAGAGAAGAGAACTTTGGCCGATGTGCCGGTTGTTTCACAATTCCCGGATGTGTTTCCGGAAGACTTGTCTGGCATGCCGCCTGAAAGACAAGTAGAATTTAGGATTGACTTGATCCCTGGAGCTGCACCGGTAGCTCGTTCTCCTTATCGTCTTGCCCCAACCGAGATGAAGGAAATGATGACACAGCTGCAAGAATTGTTGGACAAGGGCTTCATTTGGCCGAGTTCATCGCCGTGGGGAGCTCCGGTACTGTTTGTAAAGAAGAAGGATGGCACGATGAGGATGTGCATAGATTACCGGGAACTGAACAAGTTGACGATTAAGAACAAGTATCCTCTGCCGAGGATAGACGACTTGTTTGATCAGTTACATGGCGCTAGTGTATTTTCTAAGATTGATCTGAGATCGGGATATCATCAATGGAAGGTTCGAGAGGAAGATGTGCCAAAGACAGCATTCAGGACTCGGTATGGACATTACGAGTTTCTGGTAATGCCTTTTGGATTAACTAATGCCCCAGCAGTGTTTATGGATTTAATGAATAGGGTTTGTAGACCGATGTTGGATAAATCGGTAATTGTATTTATCGATGATATTTTAGTATACTTTAAGTCTGAAGCCGAACATGCTGAACATCTGAGAGAACTGTTGGAGTTGTTGAGAAAAGAAAGGTTGTACGCCAAATTCTCAAAGTGCGAGTTTTGGCTACAACAGATACAGTTTCTAGGACATGTAATTTCTGGAGCTGGGATTTCGGTAGATCCGGCTAAAGTTGAAGCAATAAAGAATTGGGAGCCACCTCAAACAGCTACCGAAGTTAGAAGTTTTCTGGGGTTGGCAGGATATTATCGGAGGTTCATAAAGGATTTTTCTAAGATTGCAGTTCCTCTGACTGCATTAACAAAGAAAAATGCACCGTTTGTGTGGGAAACTGTGCAGCAGGAGGCATTTGAGATCCTGAAGAAAATGTTAAGTGAAGCGCCGATACTTGCCTTACCTGAAGGCAACGACGATTTCGTGGTGTATACGGATGCCTCAAGACTGGGGTTAGGCGCTGTATTGATGCAGCGTGGGAAGGTTATTGCTTATGCTTCAAGACAGCTTAAGCAACATGAGAAGAACTACTCAACTCATGATCTTGAGTTAACAGCTGTTACGTTTGCATTGAAATTATGGAGGCATTATTTATATGGGTCTAAGTGTCAACTCTACACGGACCATAAGAGTTTGAAATACATCTTTAGTCAGAAAGAGCTTAACATGAGACAGCGTAGGTCGATGGAACTTATAAAGGATTATGATTGCGAAATCCTTTATCACCCCGGAAAAGCTAACGTGGTGGCTGATGCTTTGAGTCGCAAAGCATATGCTAAAGATTGCTGCTACATGTTGACATCTACTATGTTAACATCCACAATTATAGATGATGTCAAGGCCGCACAGGAGGAAGCCTTGAAAGACGAGAATGTTGGTGCTGAGGATATAAGGGCGCAGATTAAGAATATGGAAACAAGTGAGTCGGGTTTGAAAGGTATATATGGGAGAATCTGGGTGCCGAAGTTTGGTGGGATGCGAAATGTGATCATCGAAGAAGCGCATCAATCAGAGTATTCTGTACATCCCGGGAGCACCAAGATGTACAATGACCTAAAAGCAGACTTTTGGTGGCCCGGACTAAAGAAAGACATAGGTCAGTACGTGGAGAGATGCCGAACTTGTCGGTTGATAAAGGCCGAACATCAACAACCTTATGGCAGTCTGCAACCGCTTCCCATTCCAGAATGGAAGTGGGAGCACATTACTATGGATTTTGTTACAAAACTGCCGAAGACTAGGCGTCAACATGATGCAGTTTGGGTGATAGTCGATAGATTAACTAAGTCCGCACATTTTATACCGATAAGAGAAAGTTACTCCTTAGAAAAGTTGGATAAAATTTATATGGACGAGATTGTTTCTAGGCATGGAGTGCCTAAGTCCATAGTATCGGACCGGGACAGCCGGTTTACTTCGAATTTTTGGTCGGCACTGCAAGAAGGGTTAGGAACGAGAATCGCAATGAGTACGGCCTATCGTCCGCAAACCGATGGCCAAAGTGAACGAACGATCCTTACTTTGGAAGATATGATGAGAGCTTGTGTGTTAGATCTCGGTGGCAACTGGGATGATCATTTGCCACTGATAGAGTTTTCGTACAATAATAGCTATCATGCGACAATCAAGAAAGCGCCGTTCGAGGCTTTGTATGGAAGGAAATGTAGGACTCCTACATGTTGGAGAGAAACGGGTGAAACACCAATCGCTGGGCCGGCCTTGCTTCAAGAAACAAACGAGAAGATACAGTTGATTAGGCAGAACATGAAGGCGGCCCAGGATCGTCAGAAAAGTTACTATGATCGGAGGCACAAGCCGATCAATTTTGAAGTGAATGACTGGGTCTACTTGAAAGTATCACCCATGAGGGGTGTTACTCGTTTTGTTAAGAGGGGCAAATTGGCTCCGAGATTTGTCGGACCCTTTAAGATTGTTGAAAAAGTTGGAAATCAGTCTTATCAATTAGAATTGCCTGAAGGGATGTCGGGCGTACATCCAGTATTTCACGTTGGGAATCTCCGAAAATCGTTTAACACTGGAAATGAGGATTGGGCAGATCACACAGAGCTGCAAGTGGATGAAAGGCTTCGATATGTGGAGGAGCCGGAATGTGTATTGGATACTAAGATGAAGAAGTTGAGGAGCAAGGAGATAGAGATGGTGCTTATACGTTGGAAGCATCATAAAGGAGCAAATCATACATGGGAAACTAAGTCAGAAATGTTAAGAAAGTATCCGAAACTGTTTGAATCCGAGTAACTTCGAGGACGAAGTTGAGCGTGGTGGAGCCCATGCTGTAACATCCTCGGATTTATTTTAATGTATTTTGGTTAATTAAGTGGAAAATATATGTTTAAGTTAAAATTAAGCAATTATTATGTATTTGGGTTATTTAGAAGTTTGTTTCTATTTTTGAGAAAATTGAACTCAGAATCATTGTTATGGAATATTAAGGAATTAAAAAGTTATTTATGATAATTCTAAGATTAAATCAGTATTTTATGGAATCGGTTAGGTCGAGTGGTGAAATGTGCAAAAATGATGAAAGTTGAATAAAAAGGGCAAAAGGCTTCATTTTTCCATTTTACACTATCTCACTACTTTATCTCTCTAGAATTTTCTCTCTACATCTCTCTAAGATATTTCACAAACCGACCGTCAGATTTTTGAGAATTATACGTCAACGGAAAGGTATCGAGGAGTACAACAACAATCTACAATCGGATTTCTGATTTCATACGAATTAAGGTAAGAATCAATCCTTTTAAGTTTATAGTTTCGGTTTTGAAGAAAATAGAATTTCGAATCTGTTGTTTTGTGTGAATTTGAGCTTGTTTTGCTTGAAATATTGCAAGAATATGATAGTATATGCATAATAGAATCGAATCTAGGCCTGATACTTGATATATGCATGATTTTTGACTTGGAAATGAAAGATTTAAGCTGAAATGATGAACAGACTCGAATATGTCAAGAACAGAGTCGAAATGCAAGAACAAACTCGAGTTTGGTGCTAGATTCGAGTGTGTACCGTTAGATTCTAAGGGGAGGGCTTCGAATCTAGGCCTAGACTCGAAGTGGGGTTCGAATCTAACCCTAGATTCGAAGGTATGTTCGAATCTGACATAAGGGGTTCGAATCTGATGCATATGATTCGAATCTGATGCATGGTTTCGAATCTAACCTATTAAATTCGAGTTTAATGCCTAAAATTTAGAATACTACTCCCTAGACTCGTGTAATTTGAATGAAACTCATATACAACATATAAAATGATATGAAATATGCAAAGGACAAGATATAGACTTGAAATGGGTTTCAACTTTAGTTATAGTTCGAATTTAGATATGTACCCAAAATGGGGGAAAATATCGCCAAACTTACGAAACTTGATTTTATGGATTTAAACGGTTAATGATATGAGGAATTGTTGTAATTGATATAACAGGTCCCTTGTGGTGTTGTTTAACCCACAGTGGGGTACTTGGTGGATCCGGTTGAAAGCCCGAAGAGAAATAATATCGGTTAAAAGATAATTACGCACCCACTGTGAGTACAGTAGATTTCGCATGTTTATATTTGTTTTATGTAAGCTTTGCCTGCTGAGACCTGTTGTTTCATTGATTGTTTGGAATTCTACTAACTTGCGTAGATTTAGATGCACATTCTTACTTGTTGCATGTCCTTTCGGTTGTTGTGCATCTAGTGATGGACCGGTGGGTCGCATCGATTACTCTGATGTTACTGCGCTATATGACGCTGGAGCTGATCCCTCCAGGTCCGGTAGGCAGTATGTCATCCCCGATCGTACGTTTGTCTCAGATGGTATGTGTAAATGCCGAGCTTGGGGCTCGAAGGGGCTGCGGCTCTGGTCCGTACTTGGTGTACGAAGAGAGTATACGACGTTTGTCGTCGGGATTACTCTTGGGCTTCATAAAGACTTATAAAATGCGTAATCTATGTATTCACTAAGCATTCGCTTACGTTTTAGTTGTTGTATTTTTATAGGCAAAGGAAAATCTACTGCTGGACCTTCTAGTTAGGTCGTTTGGAAGATTTGGGAGACTCGGCACTATTATATCGGTAATTTATGTTATGAGACAATGTTGTAATATTCTGGATGATTGTAATAAATGTATGGGTGTGTAGACTTAGACTTGGTACCTTATAGCACCGTAGGGTGTTTAACACTTGTTGCACTATTTCATTTATGTTTTAATGCTTCCGCACTTAATTTAGGTTATCAGATCATTATGTTATTGCATGTTGATGATTAATCCTGGGTGTATTGTAATTGGTGGTTGTTGTGGCAAGGGTGCCACAGACAAGGTTTTGTTCTTATGTATAGATAGCAAATGGGTGGACTCAAGTTCACCTCATATGTGGAAATAATTAAATCAGCTCGCATGATTGATAACAAATTCACTGAATCCGGACATAGATCATGATATGATTTTAGTAAGACCCCTCTGTACTTTTTATCCAAGGAATATAAGTCTGATCACATATTCGAAACAAATTCACCAGATTGACAAGACAAATTTCTACAACTCATTCTCAGATTTCATCATGTATGTATTGAACCTCGACTCTGTCATCGATGTAAGAAATCACATGCTGAAAGTTGCAACCTTGAAGATGTAACATGTTACACATGTAGACCAAAGGGACATACTAGCGAGAGTTGTTCAGTAAAAGGAAAAGGTTGCTACACTTCTTGAAAACTAGGTCATCATGCTCATCAACATGTAGAAGACGACCATGACAAATATGATATCAGTTTCTAGATGAGCGAAATAAGGTGAAAAGGTACAGTTGCTACAAAACGAGTTAATGTGTTTACTAAAGCTTAGAAACTTTCAGAACTTGTAATAAGAATTGTACTTGTTGACATCATTATATGTATGAACTTGTTCTAAATCAATGATGGTAGTTTCTTTTCCAGGCATCGGAAAACAGAGTAATGTCAGACTTGACTCATACAAGCACTGATATATAATGTTATGGATGTCTTAGAGATTGATGTGATAGAAATACAACTCGTGCATGGAAAATGTTGAGGTGGAAAACTCAAGTCAGAATCAAAAAGTCTGATGAGGCTTAGATGTTAATTGCATTTGAAGGCAGAAATGAAGTTGAATCAATTGTAAATGAAGTTGTATAATTGAATTGATGATATTATCCATAAGAGACAAGTATAAGCTTATAATGGACATCAGTGTTTGAATCAAACGATTAAACATAAAGATCTCAGCATAATTAAGTCTTAAGAATATATTTAAGACTATGATTGTGAGATTAATGTCATCGCAATACGTTGTATCTTACTATGGATACAAAGAGTGCAAGGGTATTCAACTTTAAACAAAGGTTGACATATGGTGATCTGATTGTGTTCTCTTCTATATCAATGGGAAACATATGAAGTTGCATGCTTAAAGCAAGGAAAGAAGAGAATATTATTTCTCATATCATGTATGGGCAGTGATTGTTATAACTTTAGAATCATATGAGATTGTTATATCTCAACAGAATCAAGTTATGATCATAGATATGATTCTGACTTGTGATAAGCTTGAAAATAAAGTTACCAATTTCAATGCACTATCAACTATAAAAGTTCAAAGACACGCTATGATATTGAAGCTAATCAATGATAACAGGAAAAAATAAATAATGACAAGCATCAAGATGGAAGTTGCATGATGTGACACATAAGGATTAATTGGAATTTCATGAACAAGCAGATTGAGTCAACAACTTGATATCAAGTCTATAAAGTGTATATTTTGAACAAAGCAGATATAGATATAGATCAACGAACTATATCTATATAAGTGATACCAATGACTAAAGTTCTCAACATTGACAATTGTCTCACATCATAATACAGAATATTATTTAGTTATTGATGTTCAAGATTATTGTGAGTATTCTTACTCATTAGTATGGTGTGTAAATAGTGTGACGATATGCATGATGCTAAAAATTAAAATGAAATGAGAATGACTGTAATTGAACATTATTGTTAATTGAGGTGATCATTTATCAATAGTGATATTCTCGTATGATAGTGTGTTATCAATACTCAATCATTGAAAAGTTATATAAATAGCTACGAATATATGTGCATGTTGGACTCTCATTTGTAGATTCCGGGCTCCAGAAGTCAAAACCCGAATAGGTAGTAAAAACTGTTGGGAAATAGTTTAAGTAGGTTCAAGCTGTTAGTTAGACTTCTCAAACTGTTAGTAGAGTTTATATGTAAATCCAAAGTTCATGCTGCTAGTTGAAGAAACTCGAGCTGCCAGTGTAAAAGTTCAAGCTGCCAGAGCAAATCAACTCGAGCTGCTCTGTTCATGCTGTCAAGTGATTCAAGCTGCTCAACAGTTTCATAAACAGAAAGTGCTGATTTTCAGGAAAAGATATATACACGAAGATTCCAGCATATCTACTATCAGAGAAGTCATAATTCGTCAAGGAAACATATCAAGAAGCAATATAAATACATAGAATAGGTCTTTCTATTGTATAAGAGTTTTCTGCATATTTGAGTCTGTAATTGCTTTTTGTTTTAAGTTTTCATAAGCCTCTAAGGTTGTAAAACCCTAAGAACAGTCTGTGTTCTTCGTCTAATCAAACAGATTAGAGGTGATTGTAACCATTGAGATCAGCAATACAAACAGTCTTGATTATTTATTGTGTTTATCTGCTATTTATTCTGAAAGCTTTTGTTAAAATAATTAAGTGTTATTCCGCAAACTTCTTAATTAAACTTTGATTCAAAGCAAGATTATTGATTTATACTCTGATATATTCAAATCAGTTAGTCTTGGTTAATTAGTTTTAGATCCTGACAAGTGGTATCAGAGCCACAGGTCGTTCTTTGTTTTTCAAAGTCGAAAACTTTCTTTTAAATTTTTAATCTTTTGCAATGGAATTTGAAAATAGCAGCAGTGGATCTGGGCAAGGACTCAAAGTGCCTATGCTCAAGCCCACTGAGTTTGAGATGTGGAAACTCAGGATTCAACAGCATATCCAATTTATTGACTATGCCATATGGGAAGCTGTTGAATTTCCTCCTGTAGTTGATCCAGAACTTGATGATGAGGGAAAACCAGTCAAAACCCCTCCAAAAACTGAACTTGAAAGGAAGGCTAGAATGAATGAAGTGAAAGCTCTTACACTTTTACAAATAGCCATTCCTAATGCTTATCAACATCAGTTCAAAAAGTTTTATACTGCTCATTCTCTTTGGAATGCTTTAGAGAAAAGATTTGCTGGTAATGCCAGTACCAAGAGAAATCAAAAGGATCTTTTGAAACAGCAGTATGAGAACTTTTCTGGTGGCAAGAATGAAAACCTTACTCAAATCTTTGACAGGTTTAACAAACTGATAAGTGAATTAGAAAGTGCAAAAGTCAGCCTGGATCAAGATGAAGTCAACAGAAAGTTTCTCAGATCTCTTGGAGAAGAATGGACAGTTTATGCTGCGCAATGGAGAACAAAAGACACTCTTGATGAGATAGAACTAGATGATCTGTACAACAGTCTGAGAGTGTTTGAGACTGAGATTGATGCTAAAAAGAAATCTTTTTCTTATAATCATAATACTGCTCTTCTGTCTTCTGAAAAATCTAACAGCAGTGATTCCTTTTGAGGTGGTGATAGCAACTCTACTGAAGCTCACTATGAGGCTTTTGTGGCCAATGATGGACTGTTTGCCCTAAATACTGAATATTTAGAACAAATTCATCCAGATGATCTTGAAGAGATGGATTTAAAATGGCAACATGCAATGCTGACCATGAGGGCCAAAAGGTTTCTTAAAAGAACTGGAAGGACCAACTTTCAAGCTAAAACAGAAGGCAAACCAGCCTTTGATAAGACAAAAGTTGAGTGCTACAAGTGTCATAAGCTTGGGCACTTTGCCAGGGAATGTAGATCTCAAGGACAACAATACTCAAGGACTCCACAGCCCAATCAGACATCATCATCAACAGCACTTGTCTCCCAAGAAGACAATGTGTTTGATTGGAGTGATCAGACAGAGGAAGAGTTTCAGAATCAAGCTCTGATGGCAGAAACATCAACTGTCTCTTCCACTGAACTACCAGCTGAGGTAAATTCTAAACTCTGCTCTCAATCATGCAAGAATATGGTTAAAAAATACAGAGATCATAATGAGAGCATGTGCAAAACTCTAGCTAAGATGGAAGAAAGGATATATGAATACATGCAAGCCATAGAAGATCTTGAAAAACAGATTAATGACTATAAGGATAATGAGATTCAAATGGGACATGATAGAACATATCATGAGTGGGAGAAAAAGGAACTAAATAAGAAAATAGAATCCCTGAATAAAAAGGTAGAAGAGACTGAACAGAAGGTGTTAGAGGCTAATAAGAAACTAGAATCTGTTAACATAGATCTAGGTAACTTCAAGTTGGCAAATCAAAAGCTAGAACACCTAATGGAAGTCCAATTTAAAGATAGGGTAAAATCTCAGGTTAATCCCAAAGAAGGCATAGGATACAGGGCTACTCCACCTCCATACAACAATAAGTACATTCATCCAATGAGTGAAGTTGCTGATAGACTAGTCAATGAACCATTAGATGAGTCTATGACTACTGTAGACCCTATCCTTGATACCAGCCCTGAATCTAAAGAAGATCAGATTCAAAACACAGAGTGTGAGTGCACAACAGCTGAGAAGCCACATAAAACAATGAGTGCGCCCATAGAGATCCAAGCCCCCAATAAGAAAGGAAAAGAGAAGATGAGTATTTGCAATGCTGCTCCACAAGTTTCTATACATTCTAACTGTAACACTGCATCTTCTTCAAAGAATAATAAAAGGGGTAAAAATGTTCCAGTCTGCACATGCCAAACAACAGCAGGTAAGGGGAAATCAGAGGAACAAGAACCAAAAATTGTCAATTAAATCTGGATCTCCAATTCAAACAGTCAAAAGGTGTTTTCACTGTGGAAGGAAGAATCACTTGGCCAAGGATTGTTTTTATAAACCAACTGTTGCAAAACAGACTGTAATTCATAAAAAGTCAAGTCCTATTCATGGAAAAACTTCAAAGGTGAAACCTTCCACATCAGTTCCAAAGAAAACAGTTGATCACAGGCTTTCAAAAGTTAATAAAAAACAGTCCACACACCAAAACAAGTTTTGGCAAAGCCTAAATTAAGTTTTAAACAAATATGGTGTGTCAAGGACAAATTTTCAGATCAAACTGCTGATGCAAAAGATCAGACTGCTAAGCCAAATTCTGAAGCTATTAGTGCAAATTCTGAAGCTGTTAGCACTAATAACACAGATCAGACTGCTGAGCATCAATCTGGAACTGCTAGTGAATCATCTGAGACTGTTAGAAGAAAAGATGATCAAAATACCTGGATACCTCATATAATCACTAAATACTCTCCAAAGACTCCATCAGTAGATCTCACTAAATATAAGAAGTCAAAAACAGTGTTTAGTTATGTCAATGTACAAGGCCAACCCAAAACCAATTTGGTTTGGGTTTACTCCACTACTGACTAAGCTTCTACTTGTGCAGGGCAACCACAGGTCTCCTCATAAAACAAGATGGCATTTGGACAGTGGATGCTCTAGGCACATGACAGACAATTCTGAGTGCTTGTCAAATTTCAAAGGCTTTGATGGAGGTTTTGTTGCATTTGGAGGCAACTCAAAAGGAGGTAAGGTTACAGGTAAAGGTACTGTTAATGCAGGCAACATGAAATTCCATGATGTTTTGTATGTTGAACAGCTTAAGTACAATTTATTAAGTGTCTCTCAAATCTGTGACAAACAAAACATTGTTCTGTTTACAGATTCTGAGTGCATTGTCCTTTCAAAAGATTTCAAAATTCCTGAAAATCTTGTTTTACTAAGAACACCAAGAAAGGACAATGTTTACTGTTTGGACACAGATCTTTTATCTAAATCAAATACTTTAAGCTGTTTGATATCCAAAGCATCTTCAAATGAGTCTGCTCTTTGGCATAGAAGGATGTGTCACATGAACTTCAAGTCCATGAATGTTTTAGTCAAAAAGAATCTGGTAAGAGGCTTACCACAAAAGGAGTTCATATGTGATGATCATTGTGTAGCATGTCTTAAAGGCAAGCAACACAAAACTTCTCATAAGGCCAAAGAAGTAAATTCAATCTCATCTGCTCTTCAGCTGCTTCATATGGATCTATTTGGTCCAACATCTGTTTTGAGTTTGAATAAAAGGGCTTACTGTTTAGTTATTGTTGATGATTTCACCAGATTTACTTGGGTTTACTTTCTTAGGTCCAAAGATGAAACTGCTGAGCTAGTTAAGTCTTTTATCCTTAAGATAGAAAACCAATCCAACTCAAAAGTTAAGGTGATAAGATCAGACAATGGAACTGAATTTAAAAATCACATTCTAAACAGTTTCTGTGAGTCCAAAGGCATTGATAGACAATATAGTGCACCAAGAACACCACAGCAAAATGGTGTAGCTGAAAGAAAGAACAGAACATTAATTGAGGCTGCTAGAACAATGTTAGCTGATTCAAATCTGCCAATGACTTTCTGGGCAGAAGCTGTTAATACAGCCTGTTATGTTCTGAATAGGGTTCAGGTTGTCCAATCACAAGGGAAAACTCCCTATGAGTTATTCCATAACAGAAGTCCCCTAATAGCTTTCTTCAAGCCTTTTGGATGTCCATGTACTATTCTTCACACTAAGACTCACTTAGGGAAGTTTGAAAGTAAGGCTGAAGAAGGATTCTTTGTAGGATACTCAAGTCAAAGCAAAGCCTATAGAGTATATAACAGTGTGTCTAAAACCATTGAAGAAAGTGCCAATGTTGAATTTAATGAAAATACTGCAAATGTCAAAGGCACTGGTCCTGATTGGTTGTTTGATTTAGATTCACTAACAAATTCTCTGAGCTTTGTTGAGTATACTGCAGAAACTGATGCATACAGGATTGAAGCTGCCAACACAACTTCTCATGCTGCCAATACAAATTCTGAAGCTGTTGGCACAAAGTTTCAAACTGCTGCTGATTCAACCAAATGGGATGAATACATCACTCTACCACTTCTGTCATGTGACCCTCCAGAAGTTCTGAATGCTTCACAGGATACAAATCCAGACACTGAAGTGTCACTCCCAAATCCTGAGAGAACAGCTCCAACACAATGGGAAACAGTCCCAGATTCAAGTCAAGCTGTTCCAGAAGCTGAATCATTCACTGGTCCTGATGGAGATGATACAAATCTTGGAACCTCTTTTCAGACAGAGAGAGAGCCCACACTAAGAGTTCACAAGTATCATCCTCTCAACCAAATATTGGGTGATCCAAGCACTCCTGTACAAACAAGGAAAATGGTTCAAAATGAGACTGCTGCTGCTGAACAAGCAGTTCCTGAATTCAGTCTAGCTGCATTTGAGAATGCCTGTTTCATGTCTCAACTAGAACCTAAAAAGGCATCAGAAGCATTAAAAAGATTCATCCTGGATTGAGGCAATGCAAGAAGAGCTTCTACAGTTCAAGATTCAGAATGTATGGACTCTGGTAGATCTTCCTAAAGGTAAGAGGGCAATTGGTACAAGATGGGTGTTCAGAAACAAGAAAGATGAGAGAGGGATAGTCATCAAGAATAAAGCAAGGTTGGTAGCACAAGGGTACACTCAAGAAGAAGGCATAGATTATGATGATGTATTTGCCCCAGTGGCAAGAATTGAAGCCATCAGACTATTCTTGGCCTATGCAAGCTTCAAAGGTTTTAAAGTGTATCAAATGGATGTGAAGTCTGCCTTCTTATATGGGACAATTGAAGAAGAGGTCTATGTGTGTCAACCTCCTGGTTTTGAAGACTACAAGTATCCAGACAGGGTTTACAAGCTGGACAAGGCTCTCTATGGTCTCCATCAAGCCCCCAGAGCATGGTATGACACTCTGTCATCATACCTTCTACAGAATGGATTCAAGAGAGGCACTCTGGACAAAACACTTTTCACTAAGTCTATCAAAGCTGAGATTCTGCTTGTCCAAATTTATGTTGATGACATCATCTTTGGCTCAACAAATGCCTGTCTGTGCAAAGAGTTTGAAGCTTTAATGCACAAAAAGTTTCAAATGAGCTCAATGGGAGAACTCACTTTCTTTCTGGGATTGCAAGTCACGCAGAAGCCCACTGGCCTTTTCATAAGTCAATCAAAGTATGTGAAAGACATACTAGAAAAGTTTGGGTATCAAGACACAAAGGTTGCAAGCACTCCAATGGATCCTCACAAGCAACTCCATACAGACAAAGATGGCATAGATGTGGACATACATTTATACAGATCTCTCATAGGATCACTCATGTATCTAACATCTTCTAGACCTGATATAATGTTTGCTGTCTGTGTGTGTGCTAGGTTTCAATGCTCTCCAAAGGATTCTCACTTGGTTGCTGTTAAGAGAATCTTTAGATATCTCAAAGGCCAACCACACTTAGGCCTATGGTATCCTAAAGACTCTCCCCTTGAACTAACTGCTTATTCTGACAGTGACTATGGTGGTTGCAACATTGAAAGAAAATCCACAACTGGTGGATGTCAATACTTAGGAGCAAGACTGGTCTCTTGGCAATGCAAAAAGCAGACAACTGTGTCCACATCATCCACTGAAGCAGAATATGTAGCAGCTGCAAGCTGCTGCTCCCAGGTAATGTGGATTCAAAATCAGCTAAGAGACTATGGTATGAATTTCTTATCCACTCCTATTTATATTGACAATTCAAGTGCAATCAGCATTGTGCAAAACCCAGTGAAATTCCCAAAAACCAAGCATATAGAAATCAGATTTCACTTTATAAGAGATTGTAATGAAAAGAAGTTACTCCAAGTTACCAAAATACATACTGATGATCAGTTAGCTGATCTATTTACAAAACCTTTTGATGTAGGAAGGTTCACTTTCCTAGTATCAAATATTGGTATGGTAAATATGGATTAATTTGTTTTCATTATTATCTACTTAGTATGCTTGTTTAAGGGGGAGTCACTATTTCATTAAAAGGATGCATAATTTTCAACTAACAGCTTGAGTATTTTCTCAAGCTGCTAGTTCATTTTCTCGGACTGTTAGTTATTCACTTGATCTGTCAAAGTGTGCAGGGCATTTCGGTAATTTTAAACTGTGTGTGCTCGGGACCCAACCTTTTCAAAACCTTTAAACGTCCCAGTTTCGTTCAGTTGTAACTACCAGTTACAAAATTTCCTTCCACGGCCTTTCTTTTCCCTCTGAACGATTCACACACTCTTCTTTGCAAACCCTAAACCCTTCGTTTGATCTTTAATGGAGTTTGTTAAAGAACATAACTGCCTTCCCTACTCTCTAAAGCACTCAGACCTTCAACCGTTCCATGACATGATGGACTTTCTTCGTCACTCCCATATCCATCATGCACTCAATATAAACCCCACCATATACATATCGCATATCGAACAGTTCTGGAACCATGCCACTGTTCAATCCATCAATGGAATTCCTTCTATACTATCCAAAATTGATGGCACTCCCATCACCATTACTGAGGAATCCATTCGGTGCCATTTGCATCTTCAAGATGCCACAGGTATAACAGACCTAACCCTTGATGCTTTACATACTGGTCTTTATAATATTCGATATAGGGGTCCTGCTGATTCATTCACTTTCTTGAAAGCACATTTTTCACCTAAGTGGAAATATCTTGTGCATATAATTCAGCAGTGCAAAAGCCCCAAAAGAACCGGTTGGTCAGAATTTTCTTCTAACATTGCCACTGCCTTAGTGTGCTTTTCAACAGGCCAACGGTTCAATTTTTCAAACATGATTTTTCAGGGGATGGTAAGGCATCATTCCCTAAAGAGTGGGAAATTTTTGATGTATCCCAGATTTTTGGAAGAAATCATTACACACACTTGCACCACTTCTCATTTACATAAGAGGATACATGTTTCCCACAGGCACTCACTATCTTCAACCAAAAGACTTTTAAAACAAAGTGCCAACTTTTTGAGTGTAGATGTTCCATTGCCTTCTGCAATGATGAACATCATCCCAAGAAACAGAGGAGAGGGTCCTGAGCAGGCTCAGCCTATCATCACTGCTACACCCCCAGGACCCCAACCCACTCCTCATGATACACAAATTCCTTCTGATCCTTTTGAACAGCCACCACCCCCACTAAAATTTCTATATAAAAGGAAAAGAGGACCAGGAGCTCCTTCCTCCTCAGCCCTCAGACAAGAGCCATATATCCCTGTGCAGGAGGACACTTCTGCACAGAATATCCAAAGGGAACCAACTGAGGACACTCCCATCCTCACTCAGGAGGTGAACATCTCTTCAGAGACTGTTCATATGGGTTCTGTGGCTGGCACTACTGCTGTCCCTGCACAAGAGGCACAGGACAGTGCCAACATCCCTAAGACCACGCCCATGGCAACAGCAAGTGTGCAAACACAAGCTGGAAGTCCCCAGAACCAAGAACAGAGGGGCCCAGAGGTTCCTACTTCTGGTATTAATGTCAGTGATAGATCACAAGCACCACAGGTGTTTTCTGATCTTGAGACTAGTCTGCAACTCATGCTTTTGACGGATCCCAAGCTGACCTATTGTAGCTATGTTGGAATACCAAATGTCCATCATTGCTGCACAGAGTGCACAAATAATGGCCCTAAAGCAATCAGAAATGGCTCAAAATCAGAGGATGGATTATCTTCATAAGGGGTTTACTCTTTGTGGAAATAAGATCATTCAATTAGAGCGTTTGATTCAAACCCAAGGGGCAAAGGTTGTAGGTCCTCCTGACCAAACCAATGCTTCCAAAAAGGGGGAGAATCAGGAGGTTCCTGAATCAGTCCAAGCAGCCTCAACAGTTCCACCTTCTAGGCTAGCAGTCCCAACAGCTTCTCAAGCTGTTAGCCTAGAAACTCAAGCTGCTGCCTCAAAAGCAACTGGAGTTGTTATAAGGGAAAGGGTTCAAGCTCCATCCAGTACAGTCCAAGCTACATCTTCTGCTGCAAAAGACAAAGGCAAGGGCATTCTTATTGAGTCTCCAAAGCACAAATTTTCTTCCAAAGAAGCTCAGATTGCCTTTGATGCTGAAGTTGCCAAAAGGTTAGCAGAAGAACAGGATAAAGAATTAGATCAGTTGGCCCAGCCCCCAATGGATGATGATGAGACCTTAGGTGATTACCTAAAGGGGTTTGTGGGTAAACAAGGAGAAAAGAAGAGGAAGCTGCCAACAGGGCACTCCAAAGCTGAGCACAGAAGATTTTTAATCAATTTTGCCTTTGCAGCTGGTATTCCAAAGAAAATGGCTCAGTCCATGACTACTGAAAGGCTGCAAGAGATCCATGACAAAGAAATGGACAAAAGAAAGAAAACAAAAGTCTCCCAAGAAGTCCAACCATCAAAAGAACCAGTTCAAACTGAAGCTGCTGCCAATGCCCCTGCTCCTACTGATCAAGCTGTTGCTTCTATTCCTGCATCTGAGCCATCATCACAAGCAAAGCTGCATCAAGTTAAAAGGGTGTTATTTGAGCAACAACTGCAAAAAGCAATGGAGATAGAGAAGTTGATTGATCAGCATGATTTTACAAAGCCTCTGATCAATTACTGCTATGCCAAGTCACTGGACAACCGTGATTTAAGAGTTCAGTTTATAGTAAGAAGGGACTCTGGACCAGAAGAAGAATATGATACATTTTGGTAGATGGTTCAGAAGTTGACCAGAGATGAGCTTATCAAAATGCATAATATTGGGTCTGTGACACAAGTTAGATCTGCTTTACCACAAGTGAAGCAAGTCATTAAAGATCTAAAATCAATTGTTGACCCTGAATCTGCAAGGAAAGAAATAGAGGATGCTGTGAAGAAGGGAAAGAAAGTCAAGCAAGTTGATCTGTTTGTCAAGTCAAGGACATACAGAATAAAATTCTCAGATGGATCTGGTTTATTCTTCAATCTCGAATTTTTTGATTTACCAAAAGATATGCTACTTCAGATAAAATCTGTTAGGGTATCTTGTGATAGAGATGAGATGAAGAAAGAATTTTTGAAGGCTGTAGATCAGAAACTTGCACAGTTATAAGTTTTTGAAAGCCTTGGTTTGTAAATAACAGTTTACTTATTCATTTCCATTTTTGTATAGAACTTAAAGTCTTGTATAAAGAATTTAAGTTAGGGGGAGATTGTTGGGAAATAGTTTAAGTAGGTTCAAGCTGTTAGTTAGACCTCTCAAACTGTTAGTAGAGTTTATATGTAAATCCAAAGTTCATGCTGCTAGTTGAAGAAACTCGAGCTGCCAGTGTAAAAGTTCAAGCTGCCAGAGCAAATCAACTCGAGCTGCTCTGTTCATGCTGTCAAGTGATTCAAGCTGCTCAACAGTTTCATAAACAGAAAGTGCTGATTTTCAGGAAAAGATATATACACGAAGATTCCAGCATATCTACTATCAGAGAAGTCATAGTTCGTCAAGGAAACATATCAAGAAGCAATATAAATACATAGAATAGGTCTTTCTATTGTATAAGAGTTTTCTGCATATTTGAGTCTGTAATTGCTTTTTGTTTTAAGTTTTCATAAGCCTCTAAGGTTGTAAAACCCTAAGAACAGTCTGTGTTCTTCGTCTAATCAAACAGATTAGAGGTGATTGTAACCATTGAGATCAGCAATACAAACAGTCTTGATTATTTATTGTGTTTATCTGCTATTCATTCTGAAAGCTTTTGTTAAAATAATTAAGTGTTATTCCGCAAACTTCTTAGTTAAACTTTGATTCAAAGCAAGATTATTGATTTATACTCTGATATATTCAAATCAGTTAGTCTTGGTTAATTAGTTTTAGATCCTGACAAAAACCTTTGTAAATGTGTTCAATTCATGCAATAAACACCAAGATAAGGATATGTATGTGTTCAATTAGTGTTTAATGAAGTTTATGTAGAAGATGGTGGGATGAAGTTGAACTCAGCATCCACACCAAGAGACTTAGTCTTGGTGTGGTGTTGAGGCCGAGAATTGAGAAGGGAGGACACCGCGTCTAAGACTCGAGGTGGTGTTGTCTAGGTATATTGGTGTGTTCATTCCTCAACATCTATACTTCATTGATCTTCCTATTCCTTTTATTTGTTGTCGATATATACATATGTATAATGCATTATGCATGTTGTCTGTGTGTGAATTAAAGACCCTGAGACATATAAGACAGGGGGTGCAGTGTCGACAGAATTCAGCAAGTTTTGGGGTGGATGAGTTAAGGTGTATGATTGTGTGCTCATTCATTATCCTCCTTCTCCTTTGATCCTCTATTCTTTTGTCCTAGACCATGGATATGTATATATTCGGTTGTTGTTGATGGGTGTTAGAATAAAGACCCCGAGACCTATGAGACAAGGGACAGACATCGTAAAAGCCACATCATGGATCATATTTGTGTGTGATTTAGAAGTGAAACATGTAGTAAAGATCAAGGGATTGATATACTAATTGTGTGTGTGTGTGTTTAGGAGCCTGACCCCGAGACTAATAGTTTGGGGGTGATGTTCAGGGAGGACAATGGACAACAACAGTAAGATGGTGTTATGGATTGTGTTTAGATCTTAAATGAACTCCTAAGTTTGTATGTTTGAGGTGTAGCTTCGATGCATTTGTGTGTGTAAGACTAAGACCCCGAGACTATCTATGATGGTGATGAAAGATGAAGAGGACAGCAACCATCAGTCACCAGAAAGGCTTAAGTTAGGTGCTGTTTGATTGCATAAGAGGTTAATTGTCTGATGTCTGATTCCACTTCTGATTGATGAGAGGTGGTCCTGATAAGATACTAAGATCTGGTAAGAGAATTCAATAAGTCTGTTTGTTTTATAAATTATCTGATTTCGTTATTTTTATTAATTTTACATATTAATTCCCAAAACCAAACAAATATCATTGATTAAAGTCAAATATCAAGTAAGAATAATATCATTGAATCAAAGTGATCTTTGTAAACATTTAATATCATTCAAATAACATTAACAAGATTTAAGTAAGAAACCAATTCAAGTTATAAGTTATAATCAAGTAACATAAATGCGTTCAATAAACATATAACCAACATGCTTTCAAGAATCAAATAACAATTAAAGTTTATAAGTTATAATCAAGTTTATAAGGTTACATTTATTAACTTCCAAATAACTTAAGTTTATAAGTTATATAGATATGTTATTAAAAAAAATAAATTTTATCAAAAAGTGTTGGAATATTTCTCGTTATAATAAATATGGTAAGAGGCAGGGTAGGGGTGGGGTAGGTTGAGGGTGGGGTGGGGTAAATAGGATAGGGTAATGGTGTAGGGGTAGGGTGTGTAGGTTGAGGGGTAAGGTGGGTGGGGATGGGTAGATTTGAGGGGTAGGGTAGGGGTGAGCTGGGTAGGTTTGAGGGGTAGGGGTGGGAAGAGATAGGGGTAGGGTGGGGTGGGATAAGGAGGGGTGAGGTGGGGTGGGTAGGTTTGATGGGTTAGTGTAGGGTGGAGTAGAGTGGGATAGGGTAAGTATGGGAGTGGGGTGGGTAGGGTTAAGGGTGGAGATGGGGATGGGGTGGTATAAGTAAGTTAAGGGTAGTTAAGGTAGGGTGAGATAGGTGGTTGAGGGTAGGGTATGTTGAGGGTGGGGTGGGGTAGGGTAGGGTAGGGGTAGGGGGTAGGGGGTTTAGGATAGGGTAGGGTAGGGGTAGGGTGGGAGAGGTAAGGTATGTGGTAAAGGTAAGGGTGGGGTGGGAGAGACGTGTATTTTTTTTTTGTGTGATAAGTGGTGATAAGAAGCATATCAAACTGATTGAATTGTTAATTGATTGATATGTTAATTGATTGATATGAAACTGTAAATCACAATTGGTATCAGAGACTTAGGGGTGAACATTTTGATTCTGAGATTGAAATTTTTTACGAAGTTGTTTACTGTTCTTGAGTATTTTCTTCGAAAATCCTAAAATCACCAAGGGTTTTTTAACCTGTTGATCAAATTCTGTAAAAATTGGATCGAAGGTATAGGATCAGTAGTCGATTCAATTGACTATAAACTTGATTTGATTCACAAAACACAGCAAAAGATCTAGGCATTTTTGTAAAATTTTGAAAAACCCGAAGTTGTCTACTGTTCTATTGAAAAAGTCAATTCTAGATCTATTTTTGGACAAAAGTGTTTCACAAAAAGTGTTTGTAATCAAAATCCTCACCTTCGATTTCAATTTGAGTGAAAATGGGCATATTTTTTGAATTAATTTGAATTTCAGACTTGAAAAATCTGAAAAATTAAGAAACTCGAAGTACACATATCTTATGTGCCATTCGAGTTGAATACTTGTGAAATTCGAGTTAACAACAGTGTCAATCGAGTTGACAAACAGTGTCAATCGAGTTGACAACAAAAGTCTATCGAGTTGGATTTAAAGTGATTCGAGTTTACTTAATTCATCAATCGAGTTGGATTTAAAGTAATTCGAGTTTACTCAATTCATCAATCGAGTTGCAACTTTGTTGATTCGAGTTGAAGTGATAAATCAATCGAGTTTACTGTCAAATTGAATTTGATTCAAGTTATAAGTAAATTTGAATTTCATTCGAGTTTATTAAAATTTGAATTTAATTCGAGTTTCACATTAGACAAATTTGTCAGGATCTGAAAATTATGAAAATTATGAATAACCAAGATTAACTGATTTGAATTTATCAGAGTATAAATCAATAATCTTGCTTTGAATCAAAGTTTAATTAAGAAGTTTGCGGAATAACACTTAATTATTTTAACAAAAACTTTCAGAACTAATAAAGCATAAAACATAAGAAGTAATCAAGACTGTTTGTATTGCTGAATTCACTGATTTCAATCACCTCTAATCTGTTTTGATTAGACGAAGAACACAGACTGTTCTTAGGGCTTTACAACCTTAGAGGCTTAAGAAAACTTAAACAATAAAGCAATTACAGACTCAAAAATGCAGAAAACTTCTCTCTCTATGCGTATATCTTCTATACAATATTCTGTCTATTTATATTGCTTTATGGACGTGTTTCCTTAAAGGACTATGACTTCTCTGATAGTAGATATGCTGGAATCTTCGTGTAGATATCTTCCCTGAAAATCAGCACATTCTGTTTATGAAACTGTTGAGCAGCTTGAATGACTTGGCAGCATGAACTGAGCAGCTTGAGTTGTTTTGCTCTGGCAGCTTGAACTTTTACACTGGCAGCTCGAGTTTCTTCAACTAGCAGCATGAACTTTGTATTTACATAGAAAATCTACTAACAGTCTGAGAAGTATAAACTAACAGCTTGAGTATACTTAAACTATTTCCCAACAATCTCCCCCTAACTTAAATTCTTTATACAAGACTTTAAGTTCTATACAAAATGGAAATGAAAAAGTAAACTGTTATTTACAAACCAAGGCTTTCAAAAACTTACAACTGTGCAAGCTTCTGATCTACAGCCTTCAAAAATTCTCTCTTCATCTCTTCTTTATCACAAGATATCCTAACTGATTTTATTTGAAGCATCATATCTTTTGAAAAATTATAAAACTCGAGATTGAAGAAAATACCAAACCCATCTTTGAATGTGATTCTGTAGGTTCTGGATTTGACAAAAATATGAACTTCCTTGATCTGTTTCCCTTTCTTCTCAGCATCTTCTACTTCTTTTCTTGCAAATTCAGGATCAGCAACTGAACTTAGATCTCTGATAAGTTGTTTTACTTGTGGAAGATCAGATCTCACTTGTGAAACAGATCCTATGTGATACATCTTTATCAGCTCATCCCTGGTCAGCTTATGAACCATCTGCCAGAATGTATCAAAATCCTCTTCTGGTCCAGACTCTCTCCGTATCACAAACTTGACCCTTAAATTTCTTTCATCTAGAGACCTAGCAAACCAGTAGTTGATTTCTGGCTTTGTGAAATCATGTTGATCAATCAACTTTTCTATCTCCATAGCCTTTTGCAAATGGTGCTGAAAGATCACCTTCTTAACAGTTGATGGAATAGAAACAATGGGTTGATCAGTGGGAGCAGGTGCATTGGCAGCTTCAGGGTGGACTGGTTTCGTTGATGGTTGGACTGATTGGGACGGTTGAACTTTTGGTAATGGCTGAACTTCTGAAGAGACTCTTGTTTTCTTTCTTTTCTCCATTTCTTTGTCATGTATTTCCTGCAGCCTTTCAGTAGTCATGGACTGAGCAATCTTCTTTGGAATATCTGCTGCAACGGCAAAATTTATTAAGAATCTTCTATTCTCAGCCTTGGTATGCCCAGTTGGCATCTTCCTCTTCCTTTCACCTTGCTTGACCACAAACCCTCTTAGGTAATCTCCTAAGGTTTCATCATCTTGCATTGGGGCATGGGTTTGCTGGTCTAAGGCCTGATCTTGTTCTTCTGCTAACTTTCTGGCAATCTCAGCATCAAAGGCAATCTGGGCTTCTCTGGTAGAAAATTTGTGCTTTGGAGACTCAATCAGAATACCCTTGCCCTTATCTTTTGTAGCAGAAGATGTAGGTTGGACTGAACTGGATGGAGCTTGAATGCCTTCTCTTATAACAACTCCAGTTGCTCTTGTAGAAGCAGCTTGAGTTTCTAGGCTAACAGCTTGAGAAGCTGTTGGGACTGCTAGCCTAGAAGATGGAGCTGTTGATGCTGCTTGGACTGTTGGTGTTGGAGCTGCTTGGACTGGTTCAGGAACTTCCTGATTCTCCCCCTTTTTGGAAGCATTGGTTTGGTCAGAAGGACCTACAACCTTTGCCACATGGGTTTGAATCAACTACTCTAGTTTGATGAGCTTACTTCCACAAAGAGTAAATCCTTTGTGTAGATAAGCCAGTTTCTGATTGTGAGCAGCTTCTGCCTGTTTGAGTGCATGAATTTGTGCCCCCTGTGCAGCAATGATGGACATTTGGTATTCCAACATTGTTACAACAGGTTTCAGCTTTGGATCCGTTAAGAGCATCAGTTGCAGGCTAGTCTCAAGATCAGAAAACACCAGGGGTGTTTGTGGTCTATCACTGACATTAACACCAGAAGTAGAAACCTCTGGGCCCCTCTTTTCTTGGTACTGGGGACTTCCAGCTCGTGTTTGCACACTTGCTGTTGCCATGGGTGTGGTCTTAGAGATGTTGGCCCTGTCCTGTGCCTCTTGTGCAGAGACATCAGTAGTGCCAGCCACAAAACCCATATGAACAGTCTCAGAAGAGATGTTCACCTCCTGATTGAGGTTGGGAGTGTCCTCAATTGGTTCCCTTTGGATATTCTGTGCAGAAGGATCCTCCTGCACAGGGATATATGGCTCTTGTCTAGGGGAGGAGGAGGAAGGAGCTCCTGGTCCCCTTTTCCTTTTATATAAGTATCTGAGTGGGCGTTTGGGTTGTACAAAAGGATCAGAGGGAATATGTGTATCATGAGGAGTGGGTTGGGGTCCTGGGGTTGAAGCAGTAATGTTAGGCTGTGTCTGCTCAGGCCCCTCTCCTCTGTTTCTTGTGATGATGTTCATCATTGCAGAGGGCAATGGAGCATCAATGCTGACAAAATTGGCACTTGGCTTTATCAGCCTTTTGATTGAAGATAGTGAGTGCCTATGGGAAACATATATCCTCTTATGTAAATTAGAAGTAGTGCAGGTGTGTGCAATTATTTTTGCCAAAAATCGAGGATACATCAAAAATTTCCCATTCTTCAGGGAATGATGCCTTAACATTCCTTGAAAGATCATATTTGAAAAATTGAACTGTTGGCCAGTAGAAAAGCACACTAAGGCAGTGGCAATATTTGAAGAAAATTCTGACCAACCAGTTCTTTTGGGGCTTAAACATTGCTGAATAATATGCACAAGGTATTTCCATTTAGGAGAAAAATGTGCTTTCAAGAAAGTAAAAGAATCAGCAGGACCCCTATATCCAATATTTTGAAGACCAAAGTGTAAAGCAGTAAGAGATAGGTCTTTTATACCTGTGGCATCTTGAAGATGCAGATGACTTCTGATGGACTCCTCAGTGATATTGATGGTAGAACCATCGATTGTGGAAGTCAGGGTAGGCACTCCATTGATGGTTTGAACATAGGCACGATTCCAGAATTGCTCAATATGAGATATGTATATAGTGGGGTTAATATTGAGGGCATAGTGGATATGGGAGTGCCTGAGGAAGTCCATCATCTCATGGAACGGTTGAAGGTCAGTGTGTTTCAGGGTGTATGGGAGGCAGTTGTGTTCTTTTACGAACTCCATTGATCAAGAAACGACGGTTTGGGGTTTAGGGTTTGAAAAGAGTGTGTGTATCGTTCAGAGAGAAAACAGAAGGCCGTGGAAGAAGAATATGTAACTGGTAGTTACAACTGAACGAAACTGGGACCTTTAAAGGTTTCAAAAAGGTTAGGTCCCGCGCACACATTTGGAAAATTACCTAAATACCCTGCACACTTTGAAAGATCAAGTGAAAATAACTAGCAGTCCGAGAAAATGAACTAGCAGCATGAGAAAAGACTCATGCTGTTAGTGTAAAATTGTGCAACTTTTCAATAGAACAGTGTCTCCCCCTTAAATTAGCATATTGAGTTGATAATAATAGAAACCAATTAATCCATGTTTACCATACCAATGTTTGATATTAGGAAAGTGAACCTTCCTACATCAAAAGGTTTTGTAAATAGATCAGCTAGCTGATCATCTGTATGTATTTTGGTAACTTGGATTAACTTCTTTTCATTACTATCTCTGATGAAGTGAAATCTGATTTCTATATGCTTGGTTTTTGGGAATTTCACTTGGTTTTGCACAATGCTAATGGCACTTGAATTGTCAATATAAATAGGAGTGGATAAGAAATTCATACCATAGTCTCTTAGCTGATTTTGAATCCACATTACCTGGGAGCAGCAGCTTGCAGCTGCTACGTATTCTACTTCAGTGGATGATGTGGAGACAGTTGTTTGCTTTTTGCATTGCCAAGAGACCAGTCTTGCTCCTAAGTATTGACATCCACCAGTTGTGAATTTTCTGTCAATGTTGCATCCACCATAGTCACTGTCAGAATAGGCGGTTAGTTCAAAAGGAGAGTCTTTGGGATACCATAGGCCTAAATGTGGTTGGCCTTTAAGGTATCTGAAGATTCTCTTAACAGCAACCAAGTGAGAATCCTTTGGTGAACATTGAAACCTGGCACACACACAGACAGCAAACATTATATCAGGGTTAGAAGATGTTAGATACATGAGAGATCCTATAAGGGATCTGTATAGATGAATGTCCACATCTATGCCATCTTTGTCTGTATGGAGCTGTTTATGAGGATCCATTGGAGTGCTTGCAACCTTTGTGTCTTGATAGCCAAACTTTTCCAGTATGTCTTTGACATACTTTGATTGACTTATGAATAGACCAATAGGCTTCTGTTTGACCTGCAGCCCTAGAAAGAATGTGAGTTCCCCCATTGAACTCATTTGAAACTTTTTGTGCATTAGGGCCTCAAAATCTTTGCACAACCTATCATTAGTTGAGCCAAAGATGATGTCATCAACATAGATCTGGACAAGAAGAATCTCAGTCTTGATGGATTTAGTGAAAAGTGTTTGTCCAGAGTGCCTCTCTTGAAGTCATTCTGTAGAAGATATGAGGACAGTGTGTCATACCATGCTCTGGGGGCTTGGTGAAGACCATAGAGAGCTTTGTCTAGCTTGTACACCTTGTCTGGATACTTGTAGTCTTCAAAACCAGGAGGTTGACACACATATACTTCTTCTTCAATTTTCCCATACAAGAAAGCAGACTTAACATCCATTTGATACACTTTAAAGCCTTTGAAACTTGCATATGCTAGAAATAGTCTGATGGCTTCAATTCTTGCTACTGGAGCAAAGACATCATCATAATCTATTCCCTCTTCTTGAGTGTACCCTTGTGCTACTAGTCTTGCTTTGTTTTTGATGACTATCCCCCTCTCATCCTTCTTGTTTCTGAACACCCATCTTGTACCTATTGCTCTCTTACCTTTAGGAAGATCCACCAGAGTCCATACATTCTGAATTTTGAACTGTAAAAGCTCTTCTTGCATAGCTTCAATCCAGGATGAATCTTTTAGTGCTTCTGATGCCTTTTTAGGTTCTAGTTGAGACATGAAGCAGGCATGTTCAAAAGCAGCTAGGCTGAATTCCGGAACTGCTTGTTCAGCAGCAGCAGTCTCATTGTGAACCATCTTCCTTGTTTGAACAGGAGTGCTTGGATCACCCAGTATTTGATTGAGAGGGTGATACTTATGAACTCTTAGTGTGGGCTCTCTCTCTGTTTGGAAGGACGTTCCAAGGTTTGTGTCATCTCCATCAGAACCAGTGAATGGTTCAGTTTGTGGAACAGCTTGAGTTTCTAGGCTAACAGCTTGAGAAGCTGTTGGGACTGCTAGCCTAGAAACTGGAGCTGTTTCCTTTTGTGTTTGAGCTGTGCTGTCAGGACTTGGGAATGGCACTTCAGTGTCTAGATTTGCATCATGTTGAATGCTCAGGATCCCTGGAGGATCACATGACAGAAGTGGTAGAGTGGTGAAATCATCCCAACTTGTTGAATCTGCAGCAGTCTGAAACTTTGTGCCAACAGCATGAGAAATTGTATTGGCAGCATGAGAATTTGTGTTAGCAGCTTCAACCCTGTATGCATCAGCTTCTGCAGTAAACTCAGCAAAGCTCAGAGATTTTGTTAGTGAATCTAAATCAAATAACCAATCAGGACCAGTGCCTTTGATGTTAGCAGTATTTTCATTAAATTCAACATTGGCACTTTCTTCAATTGTTTTAGACACACTGTTGTATACTCTATAGGCTTTACTTTGAGTTGAGTATCCTACAAAAAATCCTTCTTCAGCCTTACTCTCAAACTTCCCTAAGTGAGTCTTAGTGTGAAGAATAGTACATGGGCATCCAAAAGGCTTGAAGAAAGCTATTAGGGGACTTCTGTTGTGGAATAGCTCATAGGGAGTTTTCCCTTGTGATTGAACTACTTGAACCCTATTTAGAACATAACAGGCTGTATTAACAGCTTCTGCCCAGAAAGTCATAGGCAGATTGGAATCAGCTAACATTGTTCTAGCAGCCTCAATTAATGTTCTATTCTTTCTTTCAGCTACACCATTTTGCTGTGGTGTTCTTGGTGCACTATATTGTCTAGCAATACCTTTGGACTCACAGAAACTGTTTAGAATTTGATTTTTAAATTCAGTTCCATTGTCTTATCTTATCACCTTAACTTTGGAATTGAATTGGTTTTCTATCTTAAGGATAAAAGACTTAACAAGCTCAGCAGTTTCATCTTTGGACCTAAGAAAGTAAACCCAAGTAAATCTGGTGAAATCATCAACAATGACTAAACAGTATGCCCTTTTATTCAAACTCAAAACAGATGTTGGACCAAATAGATCCATATGTAACAGCTGAAGAACAGATGAGATTGAATTTACTTCTTTGGCCTTATGAGAAGTTTTGTGTTGCTTACCTTTAAGACATGCTACACAATGATCATCACAAATGAACTCCTTTTGTGGTAAACCTCTTACCAGATTCTTTTTAACTAACTCATTCATGGACTTGAAGTTCATGTGACACATCCTTCTATGCCAAAGAGCAGACTCATTTGATGATGCTTTGGATATTAAACAGCTTAAAGTATTTGATTTAGTCAAGAGAGC